>OY726521.1:18670751-19270751 GCA_963383655.1 Bathymodiolus septemdierum
GTTTCTTGGAGATGTACGTATTGAGTCTAATACGAAATACAGCATTCAGTTAAATACGAAGCTTCTTGTGATTATTTTCAAGCTTTGTATTATTTCATTAACTGCACTTTGAAACAAAAAGTAAACGTACAAATGTAGAAATCATGAACAATGTTCAATATTCAGTAAAAAACAAATGATCAGCAGTATGATCGACAATTTTATTTTTGAATGGGTTAGGGTTATAGTGTTTAACGCCACTTACAACAGTAGTTATATCGGGGTGGTCAGTTTTATTGGTGCAGGAAACCGGAGTACCCGAAGAAAGCCACCGACCTCCCGCGTCACTGGCAAACTTCTCCCCATGAGTGGGATTCGAACTCACAACGTTAGTGGTGATATGTACTGATTCTAGAGGCCCCTTACATTTTTTGAAACGTTAATGAAAGTTCTGATGCAACATGTGGCACTATATAATGGGTATTTGTATTAAAGTAATAAACACAAAAATCAGAAAAGGTCACTATTGTCGGCTATGCAAATTAGATGCTACCGTGCTACCTATCTCCCACCTCCTCATCACTATATACCACTGACCTTTGAACTGTATGCCATACATTGATCCCCCAAATTGTTTAACAGTATTTGCTAACATTATATTTTAGTATTTTTTTGCTTGTTTTTCATTTTATTGTCAACAATGTCTTCTCTTTGTTTATATGTTAATATGCATTATTCCTCATCAATCTCTTTGAGATCAATTTCGTGTGCATAATTTACATTGAAACTTTCTTGACAAAATTAAAAGAACATTAATCTTAGTTGTTCCCCTTTTCCTATGACATTTATACATGTAATAGGCAATGGACTCTTTTCAATATTAATTACACAATTCTGTTTTATCAGATTGTAAATTTAAGGAACATGAATTGTAAATAACTACAGTTCAAATAAAATGTCTTTTGTTTAATCTTTTCAAATCCCTAAATACAATTACATGGTCATAAATCAGAACATTGCTTGTTTATAAGATTTAAGTTGCTGGTTTTACTTTATTAAAGGATACAAGCAAATTATTTCTACAAACGACCGAAAAACTAATTCAATTTAAATATTACAATGTAAAGGCAATAAATTACTTTAAATAAAAACAATTAAATGAGTAGATGAGAACATATCGGTCTCATGACATTCTCATATGGGTACCCAAATTATCTATCAACATAACATACAATTATGTCCCTCTGCGGAGGTGGATATCACAATTGTCAATATGGCCTTAGCCCAAAGAGAAAAATCTTTACAGGGGTCGCCAATTTTAGATGTCCACCGAATTCATGAGACGTAATTGTTTTACTATACCAAAGAAACACGAAAATTACTAGTTTTTCGGGTATGGTCAAGTATACTTTTACCCAATATCCTTATATTCATGGTTGCTTTAGTCGCGTCATATGTATTAGGAGCATCTTTGTTAGTAAAAATTTGCAATAGAGTGGCGTCATTTGAGTCACCAACTCGTGAGTAACCGGCCGCTTTCTTTACCTTGTTTACAAATGCTGATGAGTCATATATTTCAAGTCAGTTAACTCATGGCGAGTGAGGCACGGAAAGCGTTATTAACCGGTGAATAATAGTGTTATTAACTGGCATTGTCAGTTTTCAGAGGTATTCGCCTTGCATTTCGATGCACAATAGTCAAATAATTTTATGTCACATGACCACGTATATATTTAGTTGTTCTATTTGAAGTGAACATTTAAAGTTGTCAACCCAAGATTGGTTCTTTTCCCCGAGTATTTTATTTTATCGAAACTACTATAAGATTTCAAAAGCTTAAGTGTCTTTTTGTTTGGATTTCAGGTTATAGAAACCGGACTGAAAAAAACGGATTATCAACATACTTCCGGTTGTCAGGGTTTTGTAGACCGTACGACAACCTATTGTCTCCCTCTACATTACTTGATTGGGTTGTCGCCAGGTTATTTCGCTCGTCTTCAAATTTTCCGTAAAACGTCAAAATGTTCTTATTACTTTAATATAGTAACAAACATATGTAAGGTGTAATAATGCTATGGGTCCTCATTTTAGCTGCCACAATAGTTGTCAAGGAATTGGAGAAACAACTGGTTATCATTTTCTATTATTTCAGTATACTATTGTACATGAATTAAATTATGGATTTACCACTTTTATTTATTAAAGAGTGGTTTATTTCTGGACTGAGATTTAATCAAGTTTTTCTATGCTAAATTTGTTTGCATAATATAAATGCTACGTACATTTTCGAATGATAACCTTGATTCAGTTCTGTTGACGGGTATTGTGATAACTACACGGCTCAGAGCTTATATACTACATATTACACAACCATTAAAACAGAAATTAGCATTGCCAATGCTTATAACCATCCACAATAGTAACCAATTCACTTCATCTTAAGTAGACTTAGAAGGTATTATCGCTGTATTAATTTCAATAATATTGCAAAACTGACCTTGTGACCATTTGACCACTGATATGAAGCATGCTATGCTATCATCATCAAAATACAATCTCTTGATATGACAATCGGAAATACTAGATTGAGATATTAGAAACGTAGATAAAGTTTTCAAACCCTCATTAATGGACAGTAATTGGCAATTAACAAAGGATAAAACGCTAATTTCAAACATTCATCCGGAAAACGATATGAGTGCTTTATAAAGCGGATGTGTCTCTGAATCTTCGGTACGTTGATAACACGATCAAATTCAGTATTAACTGCCACTAGTCTGAGATGAAAAGTAAATTGAACCAAGACTTACAGCAATGAGACGATCGTAATACGGCCCACAATAACCGGAATGAAGACCGCAGTAAATTTAGCATTGAATTTTGATTGGGTAAAGTCGATTTTATTTCTGTTTCCTTTCATGGTATGCATCTGACAATAAGATCTTAATTACAACATTTGCCTGTCTAAGGAGACAACATATCCTTAAATCGTAATGATCACGGCATGTTTCAGTCAATTAATCTGTTCAGAGGAAGAATGATACAAAACAATACGGGTATATATTAAGTGTTCGAACTCAAACGGATAAAGTAATCTCCTTCGTTTGTTTTTGTAATGGTTTGAGTGGTATCAAAGGTCTACTCATCACGCAATATATTCCATAAATAATATTGTCCATTCATAATACACATTTTACGTTGTAAGGGCATGTTTAGTTTACTTTGATGATCTCTTTACACCTTTGCACTGTCCTACATTCTGATACCATTATAACATAACTGTGTCCTACATACTGATGTCTGTATCGAAAAAAGATACCACACACGAAAAACATATCAACCTTTTCAAACAAAAAGTGCATAACAACACCACAAAGTTCAATAAAAATACACTTAAAACAACAAATGTTACACAAGAATGTTTGCAACATGACGCCAAGCTCGAAATGGTTTAGGTAGCATGGCTACTTGTACGTATGGGTAAAACATTATCTTTCTCCGTGCCTGATAATCTCAAATCGCATGGCATTAACAAAATATGATTTAGAGACGTGCTGTACTGCATAACTATTTATTGAGACACCTTAAAATGAAGTTGAAAATGATGAAAATGCAGTACGACCTAAAGAAAATACACATCTAAACAGTTGTCAATAATCATACTTATATACTAGTATAAAGTCTAAAATGTGGTACAACAACACTACAAAAGTAATATTTAAGGTGCAACAACAATACATCTAAGACAATGCATGTGGATATGTTGTACAACAGATATGCTTCGCCAGTATCATGTCGGAATCCTTGAAATGTCATCGGTGCTGTGGGCCACACACAGGTGAAAAATTTGTTTGCCGGTCCGTGTAATAATAAAATCGTATATGAAGGAAAATACAATTTCAATTTAGAAGAGCGTTGACACTCACCATTTCATATGATCCCGTATTGTTTTAATTAAAAAGCTCTGTTACACAAAATTGTCACACGTGCACGATTTTCAGTTGCATTTAACCTGACGTGGTTTCATTAAGAATGTGCATATTGCTTTACGGTAAATACGAATGTATGTCATGAAGATTGCACTCCATCTGTATATACTTAACAAGAATTAACGAGACCCACAAGATACGAGATAATTCTTTTTTAACAATCTACAAGTTGGAGTGTTATTTCTTACTTAATACATTTTTATCTACAATGGTGTTTTTATTATATATTTTTGCATTTTTAATTTTTAGAAAGTCAAAAACGATTGCAATTAACAAACGAAAATAAAATGATAAATTTGTATTCGAATACATCAATTCGGTTCTCGTTTACATATCGATATTTTAAATGTCCCAAATGTATTTCTGATTTGTAAATAAGGCGTTCGATTCGTTAGTTCTTGTTTTAGTTGTTAAAATATGTTTTAGAAGTTCACGTACTCATCTGTTCTGAACCTAAATATTGTCAGAATTGAAAAAGATCAATTACTTATATAAATAAGTGGCTGGGTTTTTGTTTTTTTTAGCATAATTTACTATCAAGAGTCGTATACATTAATTATGTAGTTGTGTACTTGCATAGTGTGGTCACCTTAACCTGGTGGTAGACGTAAGCTTTGACATTATTTTAAGTAGACATGGAAAGCTAGCAGGTGTTCTATACCACCAAGGGGTCGTCGTGGCCGTGATCGTATGGTAGTTGGATTTACAAATATCTATGCAATCAGTTCCTATCATCACTGTTGTGAGCTCGAATCTCGACCAGAGCGAGGTGTACAACATTATATGATAAAGTTTGTCAGTGACTTGCGACAGGTCGGTGGTTTTCCCCAGTTTCCTCCACCAATAAAGCTGACAGCCACGATATAACTGAAATATTGTTGAAAGTGGCGTTAAATACCATCAACCTTAAATGGAGTGTGCAACATGTCTTAGCATGTTGATCATTTGACTTCAGATATGAGGGTTAGCTCAAATATAATTCATGGAAAAAGTAACCTCGGTCTAATTAAACGTATATGTAATGTAATCTTCCACTTTCTCCATATCTGACGGACATCACAACAAAAGAAATTCTAAAAATAACTATTTAAAGGACCAAAGAAGTTGTTCTTAATAATAACAATATAAGGGACATTTCTAGATCTAGCTCATCAGAACACATGATTATAACTGCCATATTACGTCTCCTTAATTAGACAGTAGCATGTACCAATATACCGATATATTGGTTTTATCGATCCCCAGATCCCCCGTTCTTCAGTGGATTACGTGAAAGGAATACATTAGATTAGTGTCTCCATGTTATATATATATGTAGTCCATCTGAACCTGTTTATCTTTCTTATGACTCAATTAGGATTTACATAGGGAGTGGATTTTTCAGTGGCAGAATATATATTTGTCATTTGGGAACTATATATATTATTGCTGTCGTTATAAGCCTCTTATTTACATCTATAAGTGTCCTCTGAACGACTCCTGGTTGCATCATTTTCAACGAAGTCAATATACGCTTCCGTCAACTGGTCTTAAATTTATTTGTATCTCTTGAGTGTTTTCTTTAATCATTGTGGACCTATATATTAAGCATGGATCAAATATTTATTAATAAAACAATATGATTAGATAACTATAAAAGCGGTGTTATTGTCGTCAAGTTATCTTTTTTATAGTCAACTGTATAACAACTAAATATTTAAAACAAAAACGTATAATTTATATAACAAGTGACCATATAACATATATTTGATGTACTTCCAAGATTAATCAAATCTAAATTCATATTCAGTTTTGATGAAACCGTTCAAACTTGTCAGGGTATACATGGGTACATCCATCCACGAACCACTGACAAACGCTTAGTCATGAAGCAATGTATTGCCAATGATGCTTCATATAAGAGGAACAAAGGTTAGGATCTCATTAACCAATTAAATTCCGCCACATTTGTGTGCCTGTCCCAAGCCGGGACCTGGATACCTAACGTCATATGTCGTGGTCTATTTTGTGTGTAGTGAGTTACGATGAGAGGTGGTTGTTCGGTTTGTTGATATTGGTGGAATGGTTGACCATAACTCTTTAAACTTAGTTTATAGTAAATACAGTTTAAAGATACCAAAGGGGTAATCAGAATCCGTAAATCGGAGAAGAACAACTTAACACAATGACCAAAAAAGAAATGGGACAAAAGGATAAACAACGATCTACAAAATATGCACATCTTGCACGTACATTAGAATATCGGAATTTACAAATGTTATTAATATTTGAGACACGTGGAACTAACGACTATTGTGTATATACCTTATATCGTGATATTATAGTATATATATATATATATATATATATCGATTTCACATTCATTTTCGCTCTTGTTGTATTTTCAATCAATTCCATTGGTCAATATGTATAACAGTATCTTCTGTATTCATAGATATCATACCAGAGGTCATGCGAATTTTCAAAGAAAAAAAAAATTATCTAAATTATTGGAAAATTAATAACAAAAATAATATAGGTATATAATCATTGATCGACGAAAAAGGAAAAATTTCAAAAAAGGCATTGATGAAAGTATCATGTTGACAAAACTTCACCAGTCAATACAAAATATAAAAAAAAGAAGCAAAATTATCACGGATATGTAAGTACTTCCCGGTCCTTTCCTCATACATGATTTATCACCTGGTTTGTATCTAGATTAACACCACTAGTGGAACAGGAACTCCTTACCCTTCCTGAACTCCTGAGTTCACCCCCGGTTTTTAGTGGTGTTCGAGTTATTCCATCTTTAGTTTTATGTGTATGATTTGTAGATCGTTGTTTGTCCTTTTGTACTTTTTCTTTCGGCCATTTTGTTGTCTGTTATTCATCCATATACGGATTCTGATTACCCCTTTGGTATCTGCAAACTCTTCTTAAGATTGGCCGACACGCAGGGTCGAATCAAGTGATTCGAGAGAATACACGTTTAGTGATTATATATAGAAATTGTCAGACAGTTCTTGGTGTTTATATGAATCAAGTTTGAGGAGACAACTACAACCTAATACATCTGCAACATGTCTGGATGTATGTGAGACAAATAAATCATGTAATAGTCGCACAAGTCATGATGACGACCATAAAACATTGTAAGATATGATTAGACTAAATTGGTACTTCGTGTATTGCGAATGCTATTGCCTTCTCATTTAAAGAAAATACGGGCATAAAGAAAATACAGTTTGTTGTAGCTTGCCATTAGTGTCTAATAAGAGGATAAAATGTCCGACTATGCCACATTTCCTAATATCGTGTGTTTATACATGCATTGCTGTTGGAAATCTAGTCATCAAGAGGGAGGATTGGGTTCCTTTAACATGTTAAATGTGTGTGACTGTTCCCTTTGTCGTAAACACTTCTCAGTCCTTTACATATTAAAGACTTATCACAGGGTTTCTAGCTAGATTAATACGACGGGTGCCACTAGTGGATTAGGAACTGCTCACGTTACCAGAGCACATGAGTTCACCCCCGGTTTTTAGTGGGGTTCGTGTCATTCGATCTTTAGATTTATGTGTATGTTTTGTAAATCGTTGTTTGTTCTTTTTCCTTTGGCCATTGTGATGTCTGCTCTTCGATTTACGGATTCTGATTACCCCTTTGGTATCTTCAAACTCTTCTAAACCAGGGCATGGACTTCCAACGATATATATTGTACTCTTTGTCTGTGCTGTGAGTTAAGGTGAGAGGGGATTGTTCATTTTTTCATTTTGGTGGAATTATTGACCAACGCTCTTTAATCTGTCTTTTCATAATTGAAATATTGTTTACTTGACATCAAACAAAGCAATTAATTAATATGAAGGAAGACTGACAAAAGATTACATGGATAATGACATAAATATAAATTTTCACCTAGTAATAAAAACGTAGATATCTAATTTACTGCCAACCACGTGCTTCTGAAATAACTTGCATCAGGTACGATCAAAGTCAAGAGATTGAACTTGTCCGGAAATGGGTTCCTTCGAGTTTAAAGTATGATGTTAATATAAAAAGACATTTCATTGCTTACTATTTATTGTAAAATATTCGTATCTAGTCTTGGTTGAAATAAAAATGAAAATCAAAGTATTTCTCATTAGAACAGTTCTAAGAGCCGATGAAAGCAGATATTGAGTATTTTATGCACGTTATCTAATCATGAAAAGAAACCATAATGGTCATCAATTCCACCAATATCAACAAAACAAACAATTTCCTCGTTTCTTAACTGAACTCACTGTACACAAAACAGACCACGATATATGATGTTGGAAAGCCTGGTTCTGGCTTGAGACAGGCACCTAAATGTGGCAGGGTTAACACTGCAAATGGAGGTCAACCCTCCCCACTTGATAACTGGATCTCCAACGGCAATGCATATATAA
Source organism: Bathymodiolus septemdierum (assembly GCA_963383655.1). Classification (NCBI taxonomy): domain Eukaryota; kingdom Metazoa; phylum Mollusca; class Bivalvia; order Mytilida; family Modiolidae; genus Bathymodiolus; species Bathymodiolus septemdierum. Next base: position 18,679,135 of record OY726521.1, read on the forward strand.
ACAATCGATAAAACACCTGTACAAATTCAAAAATGACCTCATACTATCACAAAAATGAATGACAATATAAATATAGACAGTACCATAGCACGGTAGAATATGTTGGCTAAAGATCATCACTCTTTAGCTATTCGTGTCACCTAGTTATTCACATCACCCAACAATGCATGTCACCCAATCATGCATTTCCCCCCCAGCCATACATGTCACCATAAATAGGACTCTTCTATCTATGTCAGGTAGCCATATTCATCACTTAGTCATTCATGTAACCTACATGTACATGTTAGTCAACCATACATAAAAGTTAGACATATCCCAAGGGGCAATCAAAAATGGAAAATCCAGAGACACAGGCATCAATGGGCTCAAGGCGATAAAAACTAAAATAATATACATATTATCCTGACATAAATCTTGCCCAGTCATGTATGCCACTAAACTTTACAACCAGATCACCCAACCATACACACTGCCCAGTCATGTATGTCACTCAACTTTACAACCAGGTCACCCAACCATTCACGATCCCAGTCATATATGTCACTCAACGTTACAACCAGGTCACCCAACCATTCACGCTGCCCAGTCATGTATGTCACTCAACTTTAAAACCAGGTCACCCAACCATTCAAGCTGCCCAGTCATGTATGTCACTCGACTTTACAACCAAGTCACCCAACCACTCACGCTGCCCGGTTATGTATATCACTCAACTTTACAACCAGGTCACCCAACCATTCACGCTGCCCATTCATGTATGCCACTCGACTTTACAACCAGGTCACCCAACCATTCACGCTGCCCAATCATGTATGTCACTCAACTTTACAACCAAATCACCCAACCATTCACGCTGCCCATTCATGTATGCCACTCAACTTTACAACCAAGTCACCCAACCATTCACGCTGCCCAGACATGTATGTCACTCAACTTTACAACCAGGTCACTCACTCATTCACGCTTCCTAGTCATGTATGTCACTCAACTTTACAACCAAGTCACCCAACCATTCACACTGCCCGGTTATGTATATCACTCAACTTTACAACCAGATCACCCAACCATTGGCACTGCCCAGTCATATATGTCACTCAACTTTACAACCAGGTCACCGAACCATTCCCGATGCCCAGTCATGTATGTCACTCAACTTTACATACAGGCCACTCAATCATTTACGCTGCCCAGTCATGTATGTCACTCAATTTTACAACCAGATCACCCAACCATTGGCACTGCCCAGTCATATATGTCACTCAACTTTACAACAAGGTCACCGAACCATTCCCGATGCCCAGTCATGTATGTCACTCAACTTTACATACAGGTCATTCAATCATTCACGCTGCCTAGTCATGTATGTCACTCAACTTTACAACCAGGTAACTCAATCATTCACGTTGCCCAGTCATGTATGTCACTCAACTTTACAACCAGGTCACCCAACCAGTCACGCTGCCCAGTCATGTATGTCACTCGACTTTACAACCAGGTCACCCAACCATTCACGCTGCCCATTCATGTATGTCACTCGATTTTACAACCAAGTCACCCAACCATTCACGCTGCCCAATCATGTATGTCACTCAACTTTACAACCAAGTCACCCAACCATTCATTCTGCCCATTCATGTATGCCACTCAACTTTACAACCAAGTCACCCAACCATTCACACTGCCCAGTCATGTATGTCACTCAACTTTACAACCAAGCCACCCAACCATTCACGCTGCCCAGACATGTATGTCACTCAACTTTACAACCAGGTCACTCACTCATTCACGCTGCCCAGTCATGTATGTCACTCAATTTTACAACCAGATCACCAAACCATTGGCACTGCCCAGTCATATATGTCACTCAACTTTACAACCAGGTAACTCAATCATTCACGTTGCCCAGTCATGTATGTCACTCAACTTTACAACCAGTTCACCCAACCATTCACGCTGCCAAGTCATGTATGTCACTCAACTTTACAACTAGGTCACCCAACCATTCACGATGCCCAGTCATGTATGTCACTCAACTTTACTACAACCAGATCACCCAACCACTCACGCTGCTCAATCATGTATGTCACTCAACTTTACAACGAAATCACCCAACCATTCACGCTGCCCATTCATATATGCCACTCAACTTTACAACCAAGTCACCCAACCATTCACACTTCCCAGTCATGTATGTCACTCAACTTTACAACCAAGCCACCCAACCTTTCACGCTGCCCAGATATGTATGTCACTCAACTTTACAACCAGGTCACTCACTCATTCACGCTGCCTAGTCATGTATGTCACTCAATTTTACAACCAGATCACCCAACCATTGACACTGCCAGTCATATATGTCACTCAACTTTACAACCAGGTCACCGAACCATTCCCGATGCCTAGTCATGTATGTCACTCAACTTTACCTACAGATCACTCAATCATTCACGCTGCCTAGTAATGTATGTCACTCAACTCTACAACCAGGTCAACCAACCATTCACGTTGCCCAATCCTGTATGTCACTCAACTTTACAACCAGGTCACTCAATCATTCACGTTGCCCAGTCATGTATGTCACTCAACTTTACAACCAGTTCACTCAATCATTCAAACTGCCCAGTTTTTTGTGTGGTTTTGTTTGCTTGTGTTTTTTATGTGTTTTGGTTGGGTTTTTTTTTGTCCTTTTTTTTTTATTTTTTTTTATTTGTTTGATGGTTTATTTCCTTAACTTGATATTTAACTGTGATTTTTCGTATGTGTACACTTGTTTCGAATGATGGCATAACCCAACTTTCCAACTTTTGGCCTTAAGCATACCCGATGAAAGTTATTCCATAAACAAGCCGTGTGCACTTAGTTGGATGTCCACGTTTTTACCTCAATCACAGAAGGTAATTTAAAATGCCCACACTCAAATAAAGCACACATACCAGTTAGATCTACAGGAATCAAAATGCAAAAACAAAAAATTATCACAAGATTGAATATCGTGAATATGTTGCTTAAAACAAAATGATTCCTATTATCATATATGGCTTTGTATCCTGTTATCGAATAATATTGTTAGAAATGGATGTGCAGTACAAAGGGTTCGATTGTTATTGTCTGGATATTTTAATTCAATTTAGTATAAGTGACAAGTAATTCTCAAAATGGTAGCCATGATAATGGAATATTAATCTTTGATAAAGAAAATAAGTAAAGAACATTACTGGTTCACTGGGAGACTGACATACAATACAAATAATATACTCATAAAAATGTATAAAGGATGAAGGAAGTCATTAATTAGGTTTTATAAGTTAGTGCCCTTGGCCACTAGCTAATGCCATCACTTTTGATAAAGATTTACCCTATGGAATGAATTGTTGCTAAGATGACGGACATGACGTCAAGAGTATATATAGACCACCTGGTCACCGAAAACCACAATATATAACACCATGTGTGCAGTTATCATCGTAACCTTAACTGTAGTTTATCTTTATTTGTTACCTAGAAATATAGTAGTAATATATAATTGGAGGGTACACATGTTCAGGGTATGATACAAATAATAACGTATATCATATACCATAAACATAATCCGGATACACTGGAAGGGTAAGAACTTAATAAAATAACAAGCCAAAATGAGATACAAATGCACGTCTAAAGACTTAGTTTCATAAGCTAAGTATATAGTGTTTTGTAATACAATTTAGAATATATTAAGGAATAATAATAAAAATGATATCTCCCCTTTTAAGAAAAGGGGGGGTTGAATATGGTTGATATAAACAGTTATTTTAAATCGCTCAAAGTGTCATGGGTCAAAAGACTGCTTAGTTCAAAAACATCAAATTGGAAAGTTATACCAAGAAAATATTTAGATAAATTTGGAAAAAACTGGCTAATTTTTAAAATGAATATGGAAAATGGTAAATCAATAGAAAATTTTAATGATATCCCAGAGTTCTATAAAGAAATAATAAACTGTTGGGTAGAATTTGGAGGTGGACAAACAAAAACACCAACTAATTTTAGAGAGATAAGAAACCAAAATATTTGGGGAAATAAATATATAAAATTTAATAATAAAAGTTTAATTTATAAAAACTGGATTGATAGCAACCTGCTGTATGTGAACGACATAACTGACGAAAATGGAAGGGTATCACAAGACTATTTGATAGAGAAAATAAAAAATAAAATTAATTTTTTTAGTGAATTTAGTCGACTAAAAAAGGCAATTCCTAAAGAGTGGTATGTGCAATTATCAGAAGAAAAATCTGTGAAAACTACTATTAATATAAAAAAAGAAAATATTATTTCTGCTGGTAGGGTGATTGATATGGATAAATTAGTTAGCAAAGATTTTTACAATATTATCAAAAACAAAGTTTTTATCAAACCTATAGGTATACATTTTTGGACAACTTACTTGGATATCCAAGATTTTCAAAATATAACAGACTTATATGAATTTATTTTTAAAATTTTGTTAGAAAACAAATTGAAAATATTTAGATGGAAACTATTGCAATTTATTATTCCAACCAAATCACATCTGTTCAAATGGAAAATATCAACTGACAGTTTATGTAATGTTTGTAAAGTAGAAGAAGATTATGATCACTTTTTTATGTCGTGTAAATATTTAGACATATTTTGGAATAAAATAAATGAAATGTTAAAAAAGGTCCAATTTGAAAACAATATCAGACTTCAACATTTAGTATTTGGGTACAAAATTTTCGACAAAGAATATTTTCACCTAAATTATTTTTTAGCTATACTGGCATTTACAATTTACAAATCCTATTATGTATCCGAACAAAAGACAAAGACAATTGATGTTTATCTGTTATTTAAAAATGAATTTCAAAGAAAAATGAAGGAAAATAAATTACTAGGAATGAATTCATTGTTCAATCATATATTAAATAAACTGTGATCATAACTTATGCAAAAGAATATATTAGAATAAAATAGTTTTATATGTAATTATAGTTTTGAGTAATTCCCTGGATATTCAAAACAGAATTTCACAGGGATACTTCAGAGGAACTTGGACTCTGAAGTAAAAATGTAACAAGATATTTACTAAATAAAATCTGTGATAGTGGAAAAAAAAAAAATGATATCCCATGGGAAGTAAGAAAAGTTTAAAGACACCAAAGGGATAATCAGAATCTATAAATCAAAGAAGAACAGGCACCACAAAGGCCAAACGAAAAGGTACAAAAGGGCAAACAACGATCTACAAAAACATACATATAAAACTAAAGATCGAGTAACACGAACCCTACTAGTGAACTCCGGAAGGGTATGCAGTTCCTGCTCCACTCGTGGCACCCGTGATGTTAATCTAGTTGCAAACCTGGTGATAAGTCACGAATGAGGAAAGGATCGGGAAGTAAGTATCATAGTGTATCAATATTGCTTGATACAGTTGTAATACAGTCAGAGATATGCCCCTCCTTACATAAAATAGTAAATAATGCTCAATATAAAAGTCAATTAATTAGAAGATTGAGTACACAAAAACAACCGTCCGAATAGACATCACAACAACAATGAAACATTAATTTTCCTACTGAACAAACCAGGTTAAAAAATAAAAACATAGATATCAAATATAATATGCACGACGCGGTGTATTAAATTAACCTTCATCAGGTATGCCCAAAAATGTCAAAATAAAAAAAAACAATTGGGAGCAATAAAACTAAAGGGCCTAAAAAGAACAGTACATTTATATATAATTCTAACATACCTCCTTCTTTCGCTTTGCTAACAAACGAGCGAGTTATCCATTCGGTATAATCTCATTAGCACATGGGCTGATGAATGTGACTGATTTTTCCATTGGCAGCATAAATTGGCAAACGTAAATATAAATTACCGTCTTCCAATCAAAGTATACCACCGTATTTGTACTCTTAGACATATCAGAATCGAAATAAATCATGGAAGCCAGAATGAGTTTTGAGTTTTAACATGGATTGCCGGATATTAGTAAATTGTATCCCTCGCTTCTGGCTCGGGATAAAATACTAATATCTGCCAATCCATGTTAAAACTCCCAACACATTCTGGCTTCCATGATTTATTTCTTCAATATATTTTATAAACCACAACAGTGACTACTAGGCGGATGATCCACTTGGGGACTAATAGTCCACCAGAGACGTATCGACCCAGTATTAGGAATACAAACGTAGATATCAAGGTAAGTGCGCATGACGCGTTTCTGGATTAAGCTTCATCAGGTACGCTTAAAGTCGAAATATTACAGTTCGCTATATAATAAAATGTCATAGCAACATTTGAAGATACCAAAGAGGTAATCAGAAGACAGATCTGAAAGACAAACAATACAATGGTCAAATGAAAATTGACAAATGGACAAGCTTATGAAATACAGTTTCAGGCTTGCTGTTATGAACACGCACGATTCTTCTACTCTATACACGACATCCGTCTTGACTTTCAACATGTCAATTTAATACAATAATGGCATTTGCCCTCTACCAAAAATATCTGTTTTACTGTTTTATTCATATTGTTTTACCTACGAAATCAGTGCCTATCACCACTAACGTTGATGCGAGGTGAACTCGATACAACATTATGTGATAAAGTTTATCAGTGACTTGCGACCGATCGATGGTTTTCTCCGGGTACTCCGGTTTCCTACACCATTAAAACTGAGCGCCACGATATATCTGAAATATTGTTGAAGGTACAATTAAGCACCATAAACCCATCACCATTATTGTGTTGCTTCTTTGTTTCCTTGCAGCCTGTATATATCACATGATTCAATAACGAAGCAATACATTGAACCAGTTTACCCATTTAATAGAAAAAAAAAATTAAATGGTTGTTCAATAGTCAGGGAAGACGTCTCCATAGAGAACATACTATCATATATAACGATATGAAGTTATAATGATTTTGTTTTAGATATTTCCCATATATATAACACTGAATATAATTCTACATCGATATTAATATAAAGAGTGTTGTCTGCCATGACTGGTAATAGTAGAACATCAAGTCATCACGGCTGCATGATAATATTGTATTATATAGTGTGCAAAGCTTACTATTGTCACGATTACGCGTAATATACAACGATATATTTCACATATTATTTTTAATTCGTCTGGACATTTTCTGTATTAAATGCCACTTCTTTCACACTGTTCATGTGATGGTCACCAACGTCAAATTGTTTCATATGATTACGAGCGTTTTCATGTCTCTTTCCATTTACATGATAATGCTTTTTCAACATGTCAGTTAATGATACTGTAGTCTAATAGTGTTATTATCTAAAACACTTGCAATGACACGAAGACAGAGAAACGTCAAAGCGGACGTCTAAATGGGGGCAACAGTTGACTTCTCAGTGCAGACGTCTAAATGGGGAACAACGCTTGACTTCTCAGTGCAGACGTCAAAATGGGGGCAACAGTTGACTTCTCAGTGCAGACGTTTAAATGGGGAACAACACTTGACTTCTCAGTGCAGACGTCAAAATGGGGGCAACAGTTGACTTCTCAGTGCAGACGTCTAAATGGGGAAACAGTTGACTTCTCAGTGCAGACGTCTAAATGGGGGCAACAGTTGACTTCTCAGCACTAGGTAACCAATGAACAAGTGACTAGATATATTCTAGTCCTAAGTAGTAATGTCTTCCTTATTTAAACAGTTAACTTCTCACCACTAAGTAACCACTGACCAGGTGATTAGGTGTATTCTAACCCTAAGTAGTAATGTCTTCCTTATTTAAGCAGTTGACTTCTCAGCACTAAGCAACCACTGACCAGATGACTAGGTGTATTCTAACCCTAAGTAGTAATGTCTTCCTTATTTAAGCAGTTGACTTCTCAGCACTAAGCAACCACTGACCAGATGACTAGGTGTATTCTAACCCTAAGTAGTAATGTCTTCCTTATTTAAGCAGTTGACTTCTCAGCACTAAGTAAGCACTGAACAGGTGAATAGGTGTATTATAATCCTATATAGTAATGTCTTCCTTATTTAAGCAGTTGACGTCTCAGCACTAAGAAACTACTGATCAGGTCACTATGTGTATTCTAGTCCTCAGTAGTAATGTCTTCCTTATTTAAACAGTTAACTTCTCACCACTAAGTAACCACTGACCAGGTCACTAGGTGTATTCTAATACTAAGTAGTAATGTCTTCCTTATTTAAACAGTTAACTTCTCACCACTAATTAACCTCTGACCAAGTGATTAGGTGTATTATAATCCTAAGTAGTAATGTCTTCCTTATTTAAGCAGTTGACTTCTCAGCACTAAGTAACCACTGACCAAGTGACTAGGTGTATTCTAATCCTAAGTGGTAATGTCTTCCTTATTTAAGCAGTTGACTTCTCAGCACTAAGTAACTACTGACCAAGTTACTAGGTGTATTCTAATCCTAAGTAGTAATGTCTTCCTTATTTAAACAGTTGACTGCTCAGCACTAAGCAACCACTGATCAGGTGACTATGTATATTCTAATCCTAGGTAGTAGTGTCTTCCTTATTTAAGCAGTTGATTTCTCAGCACTAAGCAACCACTGACCAAGTGATTAGGTGTATTCTAATCCTAAGTAGTAATGTCTTCCTTATTTAAACAGTTGACTGCTCAGCACTAAGCAACCACTGATCAGGTGACTATGTATATTCTAATCCTAGGTAGTAGTGTCTTCCTTATTTAAGCAGTTGATTTCTCAGCACTAAGCAACCACTGACCAAGTGATTAGGTGTATTCTAATCCTAAGTAGTAATGTCTTCCTTATTTAAGCAGTTGACTTCTCAGCACTAAGAAACCACTGACCAAGTGACTAGGTGTATTCTAATCCTAAGTAGTAATGTCTTCCTTATTTAGGTAGATGACTTCACAGCACTAAGAAACCACTGACTAGGTGATTATGTGTATTCTAGTCCTCAGTAGTAATGTCTTCCTTATTTAAGCAGTTGACTTCTCAGCACTAAGTAACCACTGACCAGGTGATTAGGTGTATTCTAATCCTAAGTAGTAATGTCTTCCTTATTTAAGTAAATGATTTCTCAGCACTAAGCAACCACTGACCAGGTGACTAGGTGTATTCTAATCCTAAGTAGTAATGTCTTCTTTATTTAAGCAGTTGACTTCTCAGCACTAAGTAACCACTGACCAAGTGACTAGGTGTATTCTAGTCCTCAGTAGTAATGGCTTCCTTATTTAAATAATTGACTTCACAGCACTAAAAACCACTGACCAAGTGACTAGGTGTATTCTAGTCCTCAGTAGTAATGGCTTCCTTATTTAAATAATTGACTTCACAGCACTAAAAACCACTGACCAAGTGACTAGGTGTATTCTAATCCTAAGTAGTAATGTCTTCCTTATTTAAGTAGATGATTTCTCAGCACTAAGTAACCACTGACCAAGTGACTAGGTGTATTCTAATCCTAAGAAGTAATGTCTTCCTTATTTAAGTAGATGATTTCTCAGCACTAAGTAACCACTGACCAAGTGACTAGGTGTATTCTAATCCTAAGTAGTAATGTCTTCCTTATTTAACCAGTTGACTTCTCACCACTAAGTAACCACTGACCAGGCGACTATGTGTATTCTAATCCTAAGTAGTAATGTCTTCCTTATTTAAGCAGTTGACTTCTCAGCACTAAGAAACCACTGACCAAGTGACTAGGTGTATTCTAATCCTCAGTAGTAATGTCTTACTTATTTAAGTAGATGATTTCTCAGCACTAAGTAACCACTGACCAAGTGACTAGGTGTATTCTAATCCTAAGTAGTAATGTCTTCCTTATTTAAGCAGTTCACTTCTCAGCACTAAGTAACCACTGACCAGGCAACTATGTGTATTCTAATCCTAAGTAGTAATGTCTTCCTTATTTAAGCAGTTGACTTCTCAGCACTAAGAAACCACTGACCAAGTGACTAGGTGTATTCTAACCCTAAGTAGTAATGTCTTCCTTATTTAAGCAGTTGACTTCTCAGCACTAAGAAACCACTGACCAAGTGACTAGGTGTATTCTAATCCTAAGTAGTAATGTCTTCCTTATTTAAGCAGTTGACTTCTCAGCACTAGGTAACCACTGACCAAGTGATTAGGTGTATTCTAATCCTAAGTAGTAATGTCTTCCTTATTTAAGCAGTTGACTTCTCAGCACTAAGTAACCACCGACCAAGTGATTAGGTGTATTCTAGTCCTAAGTAGTAATGTCTTCCTTATTTAAACAGTTGACTTCACAGCACTAAGAAACCACTGACCAGGTGATTATGTGTATTCTAGTCCTCAGTAGTAATGTCTTCCTTATTTAAGTAGATGATTTCTCAGCACTAAGTAACCACTGACCAAGTGACTAGGTGTATTCTAATCCTAAGTAGTAATGTCTTCCTTATTTAAGTAGATGATTTCTCAGCACTAAGTAACCACTGACCAAGTGACTAGGTGTATTCTAATCCTAAGTAGTAATGTCTTCCTTATTTAAGTAGATGATTTCTCAGCACTAAGTAACCACTGACCAAGTGACTAGGTGTATTCTAATCCTAAGTAATAATGTCTTCCTTATTTAAATAATTGTCTTCTCAGCACTAAAAACCACTGACCAAGTGACTAGGTGTATTCTAATCCTAAGTAGTAATGTCTTCCTTATTTAAGTAGATGATTTCTCAGCACTAAGTAACCACTGACCAAGTGACTAGGTGTATTATAATCCTAAGTAGTAATGTCTTCCTTATTTAAGTAGATGATTTCTCAGCACTAAGTAACCACTGACCAAGTGACTAGGTGTATTCTAATCCTAAGTAGTAATGTCTTCCTTATTTAAGTAGATGATTTCTCAGCACTAAGTAACCACTGACCAAGTGACTAGGTATATTCTAATCCTAAGTAGTAATGTCTTCCTTATTTAAGTAGATGATTTCTCAGCACTAAGTAACCACTGACCAAGTGACTAGGTGTATTCTAATCCTAAGTAATAATGTCTTCCTTATTTAAATAATTGTCTTCTCAGCACTAAAAACCACTGACCAAGTGACTAGGTGTATTCTAATCCTAAGTAGTAATGTCTTCCTTATTTAAGTAGATGATTTCTCAGCACTAAGTAACCACTGACCAAGTGACTAGGTGTATTCTAATCCTAAGTAATAATGTCTTCCTTATTTAAATAATTGTCTTCTCAGCACTAAAAACCACTGACCAAGTGACTAGGTGTATTCTAATCCTAAGTAGTAATGTCTTCCTTATTTAAGTAGATGATTTCTCAGCACTAAGTAACCACTGACCAAGTGACTAGGTGTATTCTAATCCTAAGTAGTAATGTCTTCCTTATTTAAGTAGATGATTTCTCAGCACTAAGTAACCACTGACCAAGTGACTAGGTGTATTCTAATCCTAAGTAGTAATGTCTTCCTTATTTAACCAGTTGACTTCTCACCACTAAGTAACCACTGACCAGGCGACTATGTGTATTCTAATCCTAAGTAGTAATGTCTTCCTTATTTAAGCAGTTGACTTCTCAGCACTAAGAAACCACTGACCAAGTGACTAGGTGTATTCTAATCCTAAGTAGTAATGTCTTCCTTATTTAAGTAGATGATTTCTCAGCACTAAGTAACCACTGACCAAGTGACTAGGTGTATTCTAATCCTAAGTAGTAATGTCTTCCTTATTTAACCAGTTGACTTCTCACCACTAAGTAACCACTGACCAGGCGACTATGTGTATTCTAATCCTAAGTAGTAATGTCTTCCTTATTTAAGCAGTTGACTGCTTAGCACTAAGTAACCACTGACCAGGTGATTAGGTGTATTCTAATCCTAAGTAGTAATGTCTTCCTTATTTAAGCAGTTGACTGCTTAGCACTAAGTAACCACTGACCAGGTGATTATGTGTATTCTAGTCCTAAGTAGTAATGTCTTCCTTATTTAAGCAGTTGACTGCTTAGCACTAAGTAACCATTGACCAGGTGATTAGGTGTATTCTAGTCCTAAGTAGTAATGTCTTCCTTATTTAAACAGTTGACTTCACAGCACTAAGAAACCACTGACCAGGTGATTATGTGTATTCTAGTCCTCAGTAGTAATGTCTTCCTTATTTAAGCAGTTGACTTCTCAGCACTAAATAACTACTGACCAAGTGACTAGGTGTATTCTAATCCTAAGTAGTAATGTCTTCCTTATTTAAGTAGATGATTTCTCAGCACTAAGTAACCACTGACCAAGTGACTAGGTGTATTCTAATCCTAAGTAATAATGTCTTCCTTATTTAAATAATTGTCTTCTCAGCACTAAAAACCACTGACCAAGTGACTAGGTGTATTCTAATCCTAAGTAGTAATGTCTTCCTTATTTAAGTAGATGATTTCTCAGCACTAAGTAACCACTGACCAAGTGACTAGGTGTATTCTAATCCTAAGTAATAATGTCTTCCTTATTTAAATAATTGTCTTCTCAGCACTAAAAACCACTGACCAAGTGACTAGGTGTATTCTAATCCTAAGTAGTAATGTCTTCCTTATTTAAGTAGATGATTTCTCAGCACTAAGTAACCACTGACCAAGTGACTAGGTGTATTCTAATCCTAAGTAGTAATGTCTTCCTTATTTAAGTAGATGATTTCTCAGCACTAAGTAACCACTGACCAAGTGACTAGGTGTATTCTAATCCTAAGTAGTAATGTCTTCCTTATTTAACCAGTTGACTTCTCACCACTAAGTAACCACTGACCAGGCGACTATGTGTATTCTAATCCTAAGTAGTAATGTCTTCCTTATTTAAGCAGTTGACTTCTCAGCACTAAGAAACCACTGACCAAGTGACTAGGTGTATTCTAATCCTAAGTAGTAATGTCTTCCTTATTTAAGTAGATGATTTCTCAGCACTAAGTAACCACTGACCAAGTGACTAGGTGTATTCTAATCCTAAGTAGTAATGTCTTCCTTATTTAACCAGTTGACTTCTCACCACTAAGTAACCACTGACCAGGCGACTATGTGTATTCTAATCCTAAGTAGTAATGTCTTCCTTATTTAAGCAGTTGACTGCTTAGCACTAAGTAACCACTGACCAGGTGATTAGGTGTATTCTAATCCTAAGTAGTAATGTCTTCCTTATTTAAGCAGTTGACTGCTTAGCACTAAGTAACCACTGACCAGGTGATTATGTGTATTCTAGTCCTAAGTAGTAATGTCTTCCTTATTTAAGCAGTTGACTGCTTAGCACTAAGTAACCATTGACCAGGTGATTAGGTGTATTCTAGTCCTAAGTAGTAATGTCTTCCTTATTTAAACAGTTGACTTCACAGCACTAAGAAACCACTGACCAGGTGATTATGTGTATTCTAGTCCTCAGTAGTAATGTCTTCCTTATTTAAGCAGTTGACTTCTCAGCACTAAATAACTACTGACCAAGTGACTAGGTGTATTCTAATCCTAAGTAGTAATGTCTTCCTTATTTAAGTAGATGATTTCTCAGCACTAAGTAACCACTGACCAAGTGACTAGGTGTATTCTAGTTCTCAGTAGTAATGGCTTCCTTATTTAAATACTTGACTTCACAGCACTAAAAACCACTGACCAAGTGACTAGGTGTATTATAATCCTAAGTAGTAATGTCTTCCTTATTTAAGTAGATGATTTCTCAGCACTAAGTAACCACTGACCAAGTGATTAGGTGTATTCTAATCCTAAGTAGTAATGTCTTCCTTATTTAAGTAGATGACTTTTCAGCACTAAGTAACCACTGACCAAGTGATTAGGTGTATTCTAATCCTAAGTAGTAATGTCTTCCTTATTTAAGTAGATGATTTCTCAGCACTAAGTAACCACTGACCAAGTGATTAGGTGTATTCTAATCCTAAGTAGTAATGTCTTCCTTATTTAAGTAGATGATTTCTCAGCACTAAGTAACCACTGACCAAGTGATTAGGTGTATTCTAATCCTAAGTAGTAATGTCTTCCTTATTTAAACAGTTGACTTCTCAGCACTAAGTAACCACTGACCAAGTGATTAGGTGTATTATAATCCTAAGTAGTAATGTCTTCCTTATTTAAGTAGATGATTTCTCAGCACTAAGTAACCACTGACCAGATGACTAGGTGTATTCTAGTCCTAAGTAGTAATGTCTTCCTTATTTAAGTAGATGACTTCTCAGCACTAAGTAACCACTGACCAGATGACTAGGTGTATTATAATCCTAAGTAGTAATGTCTTCCTTATTTAAGTAGATGATTTCTCAGCACTAAGTAACCATTGACCAAGTGACTAGGTGTATTCTAATCCTAAGTAGTAATGTCTTCCTTATTTAAGTAGATGATTTCTCAGCACTAAGTAACCACTGACCAGATGACTAGGTGTATTCTAGTCCTAAGTAGTAATGTCTTCCTTATTTAAGTAGATGACTTCTCAGCACTAAGTAACCACTGACCAGATGACTAGGTGTATTCTAATCCTCAGTAGTAATGGCTTCCTTATTAAAGTATACACAAAGGAGTAACTTACAGGAATAATGATCGAGATAATAAAATTAAATTCTGTCTGATTAATACTGATTCTGTCTGATAAATGTAAATCATCAGTCTTATAGACGATAAAGATCTCATAATTTTGTCTTATCGTTTTTTATTCGACATGTTTGGCAGAAATTAAAGAATAGGAGATTAATTAGTAATTTACTTGCTCGATATATTTTGTGAAATATATTAGTTCGACATACCAATCAAATTAAATTTAGAACTGTTCTGACGGTATGGTACTAGTATATTTTTATTTTCATTTTATTATTATTTTGATAATTAATCATTATTGCGTTCATTTTAGGAACCTATTTACATGTAATATACATATTAAAGTTAAAGCTTCAGTATTATTTTGAATTACCTGGCTTGCGTAGTAGTATAATGAAAAGCAAAAAATACTATGCTATCGCAACAATTCCAAAAGCAAATATCATAATCGTAGATGGAGGCCAAATCGATACTTCTAACACACAAGCACATGGCCGCTCACTTTTCTGGCTTCGTACAGGGACTTCAATAAAAAGTGACGGGATTAAGCCAGTTATTTAGGCCTACACCTCCCCTCTTAGTTTTGCCATAAAGAGTGCATTCTTAGCAATTTAGCCCTGCTGCATATCAGACCATGAATCCTGTGATAACTTATCATTAAATCTGTATATCAGATTATTTTGTATATTGCTTGGAAGTCAATGGTGAAATTCTACCCCTTAAAGTTGACATTATATACTCTGAGGACATATGATCTTTATCCCTCCAACGTATGTGCGAAATGTCAAAGCAACAATTGTGTAAGTCTCAAAGATATGAAACCAACTGCCTTCCATGAAATCTAATTGTCATAGAAAACGAAAAACAATATCCTGTATGGAAGCTTTTATGTGTTTGTCCTTCAGTAACCTTGGTACAGATATATATTGCAAAATGTATATGCTGATAACAAATGTTTCCGTTTTCTTTATGGTTTAATTAATATGATAACGAGAACATTTCCTATCTACCTACATGTATCTAAACATATATCAATGTTGTAACTTATTTAGAGACATTTCAAGAAACCAAAAACGGAAACAAGGAAAGTTTGAAGATACCGAGAGGATAATCCATTAAAAACAGTAAATAAGAAGACGGACGAGCAATGGATAAATGAAAACTACGAACAGACAAACAATGGACAATTGAAAAATACGAACTGATGAACAATAGACAAATGAAAAATACGACCAGACAAACAATGGACCAATGAAAAATACGAACAGACAAACAATGGACCAATGAAAAAGACTAACAGACACGCAATGGACCAATGACAAATACGAACAGACAAACAATGGAACAATGAAAAATACGAACAGATGAACAATAGACAAATGAAAAATACGAAGAGACAAGCAATGGATCAATGAAAAAACACGAACAGACAAACAATGGACCAATGAAAAAGACTAACAGACAAACAATGGACCAATGAAAAATACGAACAGACAAACAATGGACCAATGAAAAATACGAACCTATAAACATTGGACAATATCAATTAGAGTCCATTTATGCTAAGTATCTTATAGGTTTAGGGTTATACATTTTTAACATTGTATCAATAAAACTTGTTAAATTGTCTTTTATTGGATTAAAGGTAAAACGTGTGGGTGATTTCTGTACCGTAACACATTCTAATGTTTTGTTTACATAATTTTCATTAATTGCAGTACATAGATGTTACATAACTGACATCTATTATAGCACATTTATGTTAAAAAAAAAACGTACGTCTAATATGGTACATAACTATAGAATAAATTACAGCAAATACTTTTTACAACATTGTATTACGCTTTTCCAGATATAAACCCACATTATCCTGTTTTTCCCTGGTTATATCAAAATTGTTAATAGGAAGTAGTAGAGCAACTTTAATGTATTCCGCATAAAATACACTTCAGTTACGGAAATTGTGTTTTTACTTACTTTTATTTACGATCTGCATGGCAATTCCAAAAGAACATTGAATTGCAATTTATATCACATAGACAATTTAGGGTTTTACGGGCTTTTTGTGTCATTTTGAATGTGAGAAGAAGAAGACGAAGATATGTGGTTCGTTCTACTATATACGTTGGTATTTCATTTAAAATTTCAGTGTGATTTTAAAAAATAATGATTTCATACCTGACCTGAAAAGCAATCGCTGTTTACCGTTTCATTTTACTAAGAGCTGTATAAATCAGCCGTCACTTGTATATAAAGTACCGGTACCAAACCAGGGAAGTGGTCGACTATGTATATGTCTTAGAAGAAAAAAAAAGAAATAATTGAAGATAGCAAAGTGATAATCTGGAGCCGTAAATCGAAGAATGACAGACAACACAATGGCAAAAATAAAAATCCAAATAACAAACAACGATCTACAAAACACTACACAAACAATAAAGATCGAGCAACATGTACTCCACTAAAACCGGGGATGAACACATGTACTCCAGCGGGATAGATAGTTCCTGCTCCACCAGTGGCACCCGTCGTGTTTCTCTTGTTACACACCTGGTGAAATGTCACGAATTTGGAAAGAAGTTTCTCTGGATTGTCCATTTTTAATTGCCCCTTCAGTGTTCTCTAACGTTTATTTGCCAGTTTCTTTGGATTGTCCATTTTTAATTGCCCCTTCAGTGTTCTCTAACGTTTATTTGCCAGTTTCTCTGGATTGTCCATTTTTAATTGCCCCTTCAGTGTTCTCTAACGTTTATTTGCCAGTTTCTCTGGATTGTCCATTTTTAATTGCCCCTGCCGTATTCTCTAACGTTTATTTACATTTATCCTGTTTTCTCGAATTCAAATAATAAATTAGCAATTTAAAGTGAAGTTGCACCTCCTCTCTTCTGTAATTCCGAATAAACTTGCCTCGGCGAAGGTATTGTTTATTGTTTTAGCAACTGTCTACCTATATCCGGAATATACATCATATTCTCATGAAATTGTTTTAATCAAATTAAAAAGACTATACTTGTCAATCTGACTATCAATAATATGCTTGTTTATTTAATACGCGCCGCTGTCAAAGAAAATGATTATATAAACGTCAACGATGTCACTGGCACAATTTTTAATTTAAAACAGGACATCAATCTCCCGTTATCAGAATATGAATATACTGGAGAAATGTCACCCTCTAATGTGTTGTCTCAGATACTATCAATCAGATCATATTTACCTTGTGGGAGTCAATACACCATCACAAAGAACCACCCCAGTGATACATTTTTAGGTTTTTTTTTATTTTTATTTCTGTATTCATTTTTATAAAAACAAATTTGCACAACAGGTCTCATCATAGCTAAAGCTGACACATTTATTTTTCTTTTTCTTTTCTTTTTTTTTCTTTTTTTTTTTTACTTTTTTTTTGCGCGCACCAGGTCTCACCATAGCTGAAGTTGACATATTTAGACTTGATAGGAATTTATTAAAAACACAAAATAATGCAGATATCTCATTAAGTGCGCAATATGCGTTTCTTGAATAACCTTCACCGGGTACGCTCATAATAACCTTCACCGGATACGCTCATAATAACCTTCACCAGGTACGCTCATAATAACCTTCATAAGGTACGCTCATAATAACCTTCATCAGGTACGCTCATAATAACCTTCATCAGGTACGCTCATAATAACCTTCACCAAGTACGCTCATAATAACCTTCACCAGGTACGCTCATAATAACCTTCACCAGGTACGCTCATAATAACCTTCACCAGGTACGCTCATAATAACCTTCATCAGGTACGCTCATAATAACCTTTACCAGGTACGCTCATAATAACCTTCATCAGGTACGCTCATAATAACCTTCACCAGGTACGCTCATAATAACCTTCATCAGGTACGCTCATAATAACCTTCACCAGGTACGCTCATAATAACCTTCACCAGGTACGCTCATAATAACCTTCACCAGGTACACTCATAATAACCTTCACCAGGTACGCTCATAATAACCTTCACCAGGTACGCTCATAATAGCCTTCACCAGGTACGCTCATAATAACCTTCACCAGGTACGCTCATAATAACCTTCACCAGGTACGCTCATAATAACCTTCATCAGGTACGCTCATAATAACCTTCACCAGGTACGCTCATAATAACCTTCATCAGGTACGCTCATAATAACCTTCACCAGGTACGCTCATAATAACCTTCACCAGGTACACTCATAATAACCTTCACCAGGTACGCTCATAATAACCTTCACCAGGTACGCTCATAATAACCTTCACCAGGTACGCTCATAATAACCTTCATCAGGTACGCTCATAATAACCTTCACCAGGTACGCTCATAATAACCTTCATCAGGTACGCTCATAATAACCTTCACCAGGTACGCTCATAATAACCTTCACCAGGTACGCTCATAATAACCTTCACCAGGTACACTCATAATAACCTTCACCAGGTACGCTCATAATAACCTTCACCAGGTACGCTCATAATAACCTTCACCAGGTACGCTCATAATAACCTTCACCAGGTACGCTCATAATAACCTTCACCAGGTACGCTCATAATAACCTTCACCAGGTACACTCATAATAACCTTCACCAGGTACGCTCATAATAACCTTCACCAGGTACGCTCATAATAACCTTCACCAGGTACGCTCATAATAACCTTCATCAGGTACGCTCATAATAACCTTCACCAGGTACGCTCATAATAACCTTCATCAGGTACGCTCATAATAACCTTCACCAGGTACGCTCATAATAACCTTCACCAGGTACACTCATAATAACCTTCACCAGGTACGCTCATAATAACCTTCACCAGGTACGCTCATAATAACCTTCACCAGGTACGCTCATAATAACCTTCACCAGGTACGCTCATAATAACCTTCACCAGGTACGCTCATAATAACCTTCACCAGGTACGCTCATAATAACCTTCACCAGGTACGCTCATAATAACCTTCACCAGGTACGCTCATAATAACCTTCATCAGGTACGCTCATAATAACCTTCACCAGGTACGCTCATAATAACCTTCACCAGGTACACTCATAATAACCTTCACCAGGTACGCTCATAATAACCTTCACCAGGTACGCTCATAATAACCTTCACCAGGTACGCTCATAATAACCTTCACCAGGTACGCTCATAATAACCTTCACCAGGTACACTCATAATAACCTTCACCAGGTACGCTCATAATAACCTTCACCAGGTACGCTCATAATAACCTTCACCAGGTACGCTCATAATAACCTTCACCAGGTACGCTCATAATAACCTTCACCAGGTACGCTCATAATAACCTTCACCAGGTACGCTCATAATAACCTTCACCAGGTACACTCATAATAACCTTCACCAGGTACGCTCATAATAACCTTCACCAGGTACGCTCATAATAACCTTCACCAGGTACGCTCATAATAACCTTCACCAGGTACGCTCATAATAACCTTCATCGGGTACGCTCATAATAACCTTCACCAGGTACGCTCATAATAACCTTCACCAGGTACGCTCATAATAACCTTCACCAGGTACGCTCATAATAACCTTCACCAGGTACGCTCATAATAACCTTCACCAGGTACGCTCATAATAACCTTCACCAGGTACGCTCATAATAACCTTCACCAGGTACACTCATAATAACCTTCACCAGGTACGCTCATAATAACCTTCACCAGGTACGCTCATAATAACCTTCACCAGGTACGCTCATAATAACCTTCACCAGGTACGCTCATAATAACCTTCACCAGGTACGCTCATAATAACCTTCACCAGGTACGCTCATAATAACCTTCACCAGGTACACTCATAATAACCTTCACCAGGTACGCTCATAATAACCTTCACCAGGTACGCTCATAATAACCTTCACCAGGTACGCTCATAATAACCTTCACCAGGTACGCTCATAATAACCTTCACCAGGTACGCTCATAATAACCTTCACCAGGTACACTCATAATCAAAACACTGTATGATACATTATGTCGTTAAGAAGAAACTATGATAGACAACATACCACATACCAGTTTTATTCTAGATATTTTTCCAGATGGAGAAGAAAAATGTCATGGATTGGTAACGCTGACTTTATTGTCGTTTTTAACTGATATGTGATGAAAGTCTTTGACGTAAAAGAGACAAGAATTTCTCAGAGTAATTACACGCTCCATTATCTATAATACGGTGATCTACAGAGGTCTGGTGGCCAGTTTAACGATATGACGCCGGGCTTACATTTTATTACAAGCAATTAGTTTTGAGTTAATTAACTGACTCTTAATAACTAGGTCTTTGATGTTTATGACAAATATGAATAATTAGTTTAGCATTATGATTTGTCATTACACACTGACCTGGCTTGTGTGTACATTGTAATTATTTATGATGCTTTCTTGTTTACAGAGTTCGCTATCAGCAATATTCCTCGTATGTTTTAAATTGCATGCTAACTAAAGATCAGTGTTTAAGAAAATTAAATTAATTCTTTCATTTATCACTGTCAAATTATAAAGCGTGTTTAATAGATTCTCCTTCATTTATGATGGAGTGTAATGAATGGATTGAAGATCATGTTTACAGGCGCATTTTAATTTGTTTTCAAGTACTAGTTGCTTTGGCTACTACAAAATAAACGGTTAAAAAATCATCCGCACCCACGATTAATCCATTACTTCAATGCTTCACATTTGGTACTGCTTATGTCAAGAGACACCAGACAGTGCGCCTCTACACTAATTATTTCCTAATTCACTCTAATCAACTATATCGTGGCGTGAACAAATTTTCTAAACTAATTTCCCCAAGTAGAAGACCCTTAAGAATAAGGCATTTGTGCATAAAGGAAACGGGTTATATGTAAATTAAAAATAATTATAAGGATAAAATCATATATTTAAAACGTATTTTATCGCAAACCCTTCCGGAACACCTGATTTCTCCTCTTAGTTTTCTTTGAAGTGTTTTATAGATCGTTGCTTATTCTTTTGTCCCTATTCTTTTGGCCATTGTATTGTATGTCCATTTACGGGTTACGGATGATAATTACCCATTTGGTATTTCAAACCTTTTTATCTATTTATATTTTGGTATATAAATTAATTTCATTTAGAAAATCAAAGTTGTGTCTGCCGCGACATTGGTAAATAAATTATATAAATGACGTTTTAGAATGTCTGATGAACATCAGCACCATCTACTTAGTCGATTCAGTAAATAATTGGAATTACATTAAGTACATTCCGGTCATGCAGAGACGATAACAAACGATGGATTTTCATAAAGTACTGCGTTGACTACTATTATACCTAATTTGTCCCAGTATTGTTACAAATGCTGTTATAGTGACAACCGGAACCTTTTATCCGTACTGGAAGCGAGAGATTTGGCGCCGTAAAATCTGATTCAACCCACCATTTCTTTGGAAATGCCTGTACCAAGTCAGGGCCATTGCGGTTTTCCTAGTTTTCCGGTTGTTGACTGATTTTGTCTGTTTGTTGACTTATGAGTTTTGCCTTTCCCTTTGGAAGATTACTCGGTGTTCGGTAATTTGTTATTACCCTTATTCATTATATTATAGATAACCATGTGTTAATCTACCATGACCAATACGGTATATGGGTATGACTACCAGTTCCTTTCGAGTATTATCATATGCACGAGGAGTCTTGCCAACTAAAGAATGCATTTCGTGCAATTTGCTATAAATTTGTTGTTCCTAACTGTCTTCCCAGCATTTTCGAATACATTTAATAATAAATAAAAATGTAGATATCTAATTTAGTCAAATGATTGGAAAGACAAACAAGTTAAAGGTCTTTGGAAGTAAACCAAAGTGCCTAAGTAGGATACACAAAATCTCTTATGATCACATGACGGGGGAAGAACCTTAGCCTAAGTAGGATAGACAAAATCTCTTATGATCACATGACGGGGGAAGAACCTTAGCCTAAGTAGGATAGACAAAATCTCTTATGATCACATGACGGGGGAAGAACCTTAGCCTAAGTAGGATAGACAAAATCTCTTATGATCACATGACGGGGGAAGAACCTTAGCCTAAGTAGGATAGACAAAATCTCTTATGATCACATGACGGGGGAAGAACCCTAGCCTAAGTAGGATAGACAAAATCTCTTATGATCACATGACGGGGGAAGAATCTTAGCCTAAGTAGGATAGACAAAATCTCTTATGATCACATGACGGGGGAAGAACCTTAGCCTAAGTAGGATAGACAAAATCTCTTATGATCACATCACGGGGGAAGAACCTTAGCCTAAGTAGGATAGACAAAATCTCTTATGATCACATGACGGGGGAAGAACCTTAGCCTAAGTAGGATAGACAAAATCTCTTATGATCACATGACGGGGGAAGAACCCTAGCCTAAGTAGGATAGACAAAATCTCTTATGATCACATGACGGGGGAAGAATCTTAGCCTAAGTAGGATAGACAAAATCTCTTATGATCACATGACGGGGGAAGAACCTTAGCCTAAGTAGGATAGACAAAATTTCTTATGATCACATGACGGGATAAGAACCTTAGCCTAAGTAGGACAGACAAAATCTCTTATGATCACATGACAGGGGAAGAACCTTAGCCTAAGTAGGATAGACAAAATCTCTTATGATCACATGACGGGGGAAGAACCTTAGCCTTAGTAGGATAGACAAAATCTCTTATGATCACATGACGGGGGAAGAACCTTAGCCTAAGTAGGATAGACAAAATCTCTTATGATCACATGACGAGGGAAGAACCTTAGCCTAAGTAGGATAGACAAAATCTCTTATGATCACATGACGGGGGAAGAATCTTAGCCTAAGTAGGATAGACAAAATCTCTTATGATCACATGACGGGGGAAGAACCTTAGCCTAAATAGGACAGACAAAATCTCTTATGATCACATGACGGGGGAAGAACCTTAGCCTAAGTAGGACAGACAAAATTTCTTATGATCACATGACGGGGGAAGAACCTTAGCCTAAGTAGGATAGACAAAATCTCTTATGATCACATGACGGGGGAAGAACCTTAGCCTAAGTAGGACAGACAAAATCTCTTATGATCACATGAAGGGAGAAGAACCTTAGCCTAATTAGGACAGACACAATCTCTTATGATCACATGACGGGGGAAGAACCTTAGCCTAAGTAGGACAGACAAAATCTCTTATGATCACATGACGGGAGGAAGAACCTTAGCCTAAGTAGGATAGACAAAATCTCTTATGATCACATGACGGGGGAAGAACCTTAGTTTTAATAATCAGTATCCGGAACAGAATAATTGAATATTAGATTATCCAGTGCATCCTTTGCTTCCTGATCAACGATTGTCTTCCAATGGATACATACCCATATGAAAATGTGAAAATGACATGCGTACGTACTATAAATAAATATAAGGGTTTTGAGCTTTACAAATTTCAATTGTCAAAGGGCAAGAAAGGGGATTCGAACATATCATGAACATACCTTCACCAAAGGAGGCAACGAACTTTAAAGCAAGGAGTTTTATTTTAGTTTCAGCACTGAAGATCGAACTGACGAATAGTAATCGAGAGAAGCAACCTGGTGTCCGAAACCAGCTGTTGATAGCAGAACATTCTGAATAATGATCTAATTTCAGCAAAATGTTGTTAAATGTATCATTTAATTTTTGTATTATCACAGTTCAGAATCAAAGGTAAGTTTTGTGTCAGCAGGATTCGAATAAACCTTCAATTTATTTACATACCACAAACAAGCTTGATACGTCCTTTCTTATCAATGAAAGCAAGTTTGCTTCAACGTACAAACTATCAACTAGAGACTTTCTAAACCCTTTAAGTGAAAGACGTAATACTTGATGATGAATTGTATCCTGCATTTGAGGTAAGATTTCCAGGCTGATCCGTAAATGATACATCCATAATGTAATTTTGATCGAACCAACGATCTATTATATAATTTTTTAAACATGTCACAGTCGGTACTGGACATAAATCTTAAAATATTAAATACCTTAAGACATTTATTTTAAAGCATTTTAACATGAGGTAAAGAGGTAAACCTATTATCGGAAATAGGACCAAAAAATTAAGTTTCTGTAACTGCTTTCATAGGGAAATTATACAATTTTAACTCCAGGCCTGGATGGATAACTTATGTTATTGAAGAGGGCATACCAACAGTTTTGAATTGGAGAATACAAAAACATTCTGCGTTGCCAATTTCTCTATTTGTTTTAGACATAACTGTTTCAATAATTGCCTTTCAATAATATTCATATCTTGACCCCGAAAGTATACCAGGAAGACATCAACATAAAAGGAACCCTCAATGTTATCACTTACAACTTTAGCCAGGCTATTTATCTTAATAATGTAACAGAGAGGATGATTCCCTGGGGGAACTCCCATCTCTTGTTCATGGATTTTGTAATATGTTAAATTGACTCTAACCTTTAAATTCTCTTTCATATCAAGATTATTCCCATGTTGTGTCATATCATTTCTCAAAGGTCGAATATGATAGACACAGCATGCTCTTTTTCGACAAAAGTTTTTTAAATAAAACACGAATATGATCATATAAAGTGATTCTACCTCGACGAAATCCACACTGTATATTGTACAAAAGTTCATTGAACTTCAGCCACCGAATCATAACCGTTCTTGAACACCCTTTGTCATCGCCATCATGGGTATCTAAAACCTCTCTCACCAGCTATGTCGCCCTCTGATATCAGTTATGGATGTGTAAAATGCGGATAACGATTGCCTCTGCATAATATGATCAATGAACCTAAATATCAAAATTAACAGTGAGGGCCGGTTAGAAACGAAACTTTAGGACAAACGAGATGATAGTAATTTTCTCATTGTGAACTTTCCATTTATATGTAGCATCATTCTAGTACCACCTGCATATGGGGTCTATATTTCTTAGTTTATCCAATATTCCATAGTTTGTGGTTCTTAATCAGGATTTCCTTGATAGAGGGTTGCTGCTAACAAGAAAGCTACTCAACCAAGACTTCCTATTGGTTAGGTTGAAGTCATCTCACTCCTAAAGTTTTACTGTCGCCATCATGACTTGGTTAACCGTTACGGAATATCTGTGTCACAAATGACCACGGATATGTTCCACTTGTCGTAAGCACTTCTCCGCCCTGTCGTCATTCATGACGTATCGCCGGGTTTGTAACTGGTGGAACAGGACGGGTGCCATTAGCGGAGCAAGAACTGCTTACCCGTCCGGGGAACCTGAGTTCATCCCCGGTATTAGGTTGGGTCATTTTGCTCGATCTTTTGTTTTCTGTGTGGTGTTTTATGGATCGTGGTTTGTACTTTTGTCCTTTTTCATTTGGCCATTGTGTTGTCTGTCCTTCGAATTACGGATCCTAATTACACCTTTTAGTACCTTCAAATTCCTTTCTATCAACTTACGAGATACCTCCTAGATACAATTAAGAATTCAATTCTTAATTAATTGTATTTAAATGAAATGGTGTGCACTATTCAATACTTGGTATGGTTTTCGAGGTAATATTACTTCGTAATGCCTGATATGCAGTACACTGAGGATGTTATGTGTCAAGTTATTGATACATTTGTTCTATGGGTTAAACAATATAGTAGTACAACCACATTTGCTCTTCTTTTTGCCGCTAGTATGGACAGCCAGTGAAACGGTGAAAAATCCATTGTTAATATAATAATTTCAATTAATCATTAAATTTCATCTCCAAAGATTAAAATGATTAGCTCTATAATTTCCATCAATCATTAAAATTTCGCTTCCAAAGCTTAATTTTTTTAGCTCAGCTTAATGTATTAACTCCATGTTTCTATAAAGCGCACGGCTGATTATACACATAAAACGTCCACTTGTTAACGTTATTTCTGTCCTTTGAGATTTGACGAAAATGATCTTCTTCTAATAGATTGTTAAAATGAGGATAAAACCTGAAATATAATTTGATGTTATCCAATATTAAAATAATCATAAAAAATGTGTCAGTTTTGACGTGTCGTGGGAAAACTTTATTATCATGCTTTATCAATAGATGTATGTAAAATGTGATTTTGCAGTTAATTTCCAATTGTCGTGTTTCGTGTACTCTTACATTGTACCTTTAGAAAGTACATAGCGTATAAGATTCTTTCTTTTACATTGCAATAATAGTAGTTTTTTTTTGTTTTTTTTTTTATTATTTAAGGAAGTATATTACAATATATGACGATACTTTAGTTTACAAACTGCACTACAATTTAAACATTTAGATAGATGCCTTTGGTCTTAATATCAATATATGTCCAAAATATATTTAAGATTAAGACTAGGATAGACGAGCTTTTCAAGTGAAGAGACGGTGTGGATACGATCAGATTTACATCGTCGGATATTATGGTATTTTGTGTGTGCAATGATATGAGGCTATATGTAGTTGTTCGTTTTGCTAATATTAGTTAAATTGTTGACCGTCCCTTTTCATACTTGCTTTTCATAAAAACAACAATCACTGTGCATTTCTTGAGCAAATTGTGCAGTATCATCTTCCCGTTACTTGCACTTATCCTGGTTAGATATGCTGTTTATGTGCGGCTACATGGAAATGTAAAAATATACAATACCATACTTATTTCTTTCTGGGAATAAATTGAGATATAAATTCACATCATTACCAAATTGTCAATGTATGTCATGGATAGTATAGGTACAATAACATATAGAAGACTGTTATCCCATTGACCCATTAAATAATGTATGTCATGGATAGTATAGGTACAATAACATATAGAAGACTGTTATCCCATTGACCCATTAAATAATAATCAACTCACGCATTACTAATAATAACATATAGAAGACTGTCATCCCATTGACCCATTAAATAATCATAAACTCACGCATTACTAATAATAACATATAGAAGACTGTTATCCCATTGACCCATTAAATAATCATCAACTCACGCATTACTAATAATAACATATAGAAGACTGTTATCCCATTGACCCATTAAATAATCATAAACTCACGCATTGCTAATAATAACATATAGTAGACTGTTATCCCATTGACCCATTAAATAATCATCAACTCACGCATTACTAATAATAACATATAGAAGACTGTTATCCCATTGATCCATTAAATAATCATCAACTCACGCATTACTAATAATAACATATAGAAGACTGTTATCCCATTGATCCATTAAATAATCATAAACTCACGCATTACTAATAATAACATGTAGAAGACTGTTATCCCATTGACCCATTAAATAATCATAAACTCACGCATTACTAATAATAACATTTCTAATAAGGACACTAAAATTGATTAGATCCCATTGAGTCATATTCAGGAGACATCATTATTATTTATCCTTAAAATAACGCAGGATAAGTTCGTAAGGGATTCAATTTTTTATTGTCATCCCAAGACTGGTACAAAATAGTCGAATTATTTTTTTTTCTATTGAAAAGCTAGTCGTCTCGAAGATATTTTTTATTTCATTTTTCTGAATAGTACAGAAATGTGTAGTCAATATTGTGAAATGAGACAATTCGTTCTTGGAGTGACTTGAAAATGTGAAAGCTCGGGTGAAATCGTCCCATCTTACATTCTAGACCATGGCGTATTACCACAAGGTCACGAAAGGGGTGACATATTTAGGTCAGTGTGTGCTATTTTGGAGGGATTCGTTTCATGAATATTTCTCACGTTGTCTTATAAAAACAAAAACAAACAAAAAGAAGACAACGAGCATACAGTTGTTTGATTTATTTTTAGTAAATATTTGTTGTTTGCAATTTCCTGTTTACTTTCTAGTTTTGTAAAAATTTGTACATACACAAATATATATGTATCTACATTTATAAATATATATGGAGCAGATGTGGTCGAGTGGTCTAGGGCGCTGGACATAATGCTAAGCGATTGGTGCTGCAGTGTATCAATGGTGTGAGTTCAAATCCCGTCGAGGGAAGAACAAAATTTTGACAGCTCAAAAATCTGATTCTAACACTGTTTGCTTTAATTTTCAGACGTATAGATATATATATATAAAATGACCATGTAAAGAGGAAATTGCTTAACCTGTCAGTAAAGTAGTCAAACATAAATATTTACTAGACTTGAAAGTCAATTTAAAGGTTTTATTAGGATTATCAGCAACTATTAGTTATGTTGTTGCCATGTATTTTCCAATAATGGAATGGAGTTTTGTCTAGACAACTCAAGAGAGAGGTAACCAGAGACCTAATATATATCACATATATTTTCTAGTTTTCAGAACCGCATCGGTGGCGTAATAGTTAGCATACTCGCCTCGAGTGCGGTAGATCGTGGGTTCGAGCCTGATTGGCTCGGATTCAGGATAATGTGTCCGAGCGGAGCGACATGTTCATCCGCGGACTGTTGTTTCAGTGAGCTAGCACTATACAAATCCAACTCGGCGTGTTGGTCTACAGCAATGCGGACCTCATCATCATCTCATTGAAAATTAACTTGTTCTCGCCATGATATAGTTGAAAAATTGCTGAATTGGCCTTAAGCAGCAATCACTCACTCTAGTTTTCAGATAAATATGATATGTTTGTGTTATGATATCATAATCGTATGTCATGCCTTTGCTAATTATATATCAAATGAAGTGAACCAACCAAATTAATTATTTTTTTTCCTATTTTTGATGTTAGTGTCCTATCTACGAGCGAATTTGTTCCTATTGAAAATATTAGAAATGATCGACAGCAATATAACCAACCAACACTAACAACTCCAATGCAATGTCAAGCCGCAACTCTCTCAACATAGATATAAAACAGCAAACGCCGATGGAAATCTGGATCCTGCTTTGGAACAAGTTGTTTTAAACCTTCTAAAATAAAATAGTCAAAGAATAAAAACAACCTACATAAATTCACTACAACTCAAAGGACAATAACACATTTACCAACAATATAACAAAACAAGAATGTGCACTACAAAAAAATCCAGGACAAATGATTGTAATGATATTTTATTGTGTATTAACGCCATTTTCAGCAATATTTCAGCTATATCATGGCGACCAGTATGTGGGACTTTACAACCAAGCAAAGAAAACTAAAAAATGGAACAACTATAGGCAATGTCAAAAAGAATGTAAAAAACAAATGAGGAAAGCAGAGTGGGATTACATCAACTCAACAATCAACGGAGGACTCCAAAATAATAACTCAAAACCCTTCTGGAAGTACATCAAATCCAAGACACAGGACAACATAGGGGTATCACCACTACAACAAGGAGTTCAACTGTTCACCAACAACAAAGAGAAAGCCGAAATATTGATAAATAAGGGTAAAAACAAAATTACCGAACTCCGAACAATCTTACAAAGGGAAAGTCAAAACTCATAAGTATATAAACAGACAAAATCAGTCAACAACCGGAAAACTGTGAAAACCGTAATGACCCTGACTTGGTACAGGCATTTCTAAAGAAATGGTGGGTTGAATCAGATTTTAAAGCGCCAAACCTCCCGCTTTCATTACGGCTCAAAGGTTCCGGTTGTCACTATAACAGTATTTATAACAATACTGGAACAAAATAGGTAAAATAGTTGTCAAAACAGTACCAAATTCAGTGAAGTAAATGTCAAAAACAATTTTACGTCACACATTGATAAAAAAATATCTTTGACATTTTTGTTGATTGCCTTATCTTTATACATTTTCACTATGCGAAAATGCATCGTTTATTATTGTCTCTGCAGAGACGGAATATATTTCGACAAGATCTTGGTATCGGAATATAAACCTTTTAAGAGATCGAATAAGGCGAATCTTTTAATAGCCCTGGTCCAGTAGCCTGTTTCTCAGAGGAAGATGACGTTTCCGGAAATCAGAATAATTGCTACTGGCCCCTGCATAGCGAATCAATTGCGAGATGTAGACCCCATATGCAGGAGAAGCTGGTATATTGCTGCACATATTTGGAAAATTTATGATTTTAAAATTGAAGTCATCCCGTTTATCATAAACCTTAGTACTGAGTTGACCACTGTCGTCAAATTCGAGGTATAAGTCCAAAAATGATGCGGACGAAGCTGTATCGGTGGTCTCTTTAACTTCCAGCTCTGGAGGATATTTCAATGGAAGAAATTCTGCAAATCTAGAGTTATTGATAGATAAAACGTCATCAATATACCTGTATGTGAAATTAAAGGCTCTAGCCTCATGAATCTTCTTATCTTTTACAAGCTTTTGAAGAAACTCCGACTCATATAAGTATAAAAATAAATCGGCTAAAAGAGGGACACAATTCGTACCCATTGGTATGCCGACGACCTGCTGAAACAGTGTCCCTCCAAAGGAGACAAATATGTTATCGATGAGGAACTCCAGCATACTGATCACTTGTTCCTCGAAGTAGCATGTCTTACCTTTTTGAATATTGTTTGAACAATATGTGGAATTGTAGTCTAACACAAACAATTTTGAGCCATAGTTTCTATGACTGAAAGCTTTGTGAATTGTTTCTTTTAAGTGGGTTTTTAATTTGTCATGCGATAGGGTGGTATATAGAGTTGAAAAATCAAAAGTTTTGATGGAGGATACCTCAGAGAAAGATCTTGATTGAAGGTTATCCAAAAGATCTTTAGAGTTTTTCAAAATCCACATGTGATTTATGCCACTACGCTAGTAAACAGTTTCACAATATTTCTGTTGTCCCTCTTTTACTGCAGACAGAATCTTTGTAAAATGAATAGACAATTCTTTCGTCGAACAAGTTGATGATCCCGCTATGTACCTTTCTTTGTATGGTGTCTTATGGAGTTATCCAATATAAATAGGGTAAATCCTCAGACTCTTTACCAGAGGGAATGTTTAGAGAGGTCATATGAAGGCCACAATCTGGATCAATTAATCACAGTACTTGAAAGAGACAGCCTAACTTTAATAGACTGGTTTACTGAAAACCAAATGAAAGCAAATCCAGACAAATTTCAAGCGATAGCAATTGGAAAAAAAACTAAAAATGAAAATATCTCTTTTAATCTTAATGGTAATATAATAAAATGCGAAGATGAGGTAAAACTTTTGGGAGTCACAATAGATTTTGAACTAAATTTTAATACTCATATAGCAAATATCTGTAAAAAAGCCTCAAGACAACTGAACATTTTAAAAAGAATTGGTAAATACTTAACAAAACTTGGTAGACTTACAATATACTACTCTTATATTTTCTCGAACTTTAATTACTGCCCTGTAACATGGCACTTTTGCAGTGAACAAAATACAAATAAAATGGAAAAAATACAATTTAGAGCTCTGAAATTTATCTATGATGATACTGACAGCACATATGAAGAACTTTTAACAAAATCCAAATTACCCACTTTAAAAATCAGGCGAATTAGAACTATAGCCATTGAAACATTCAAAATTGTCAATAAAACCAGTCCTTTGTACTTACATGATTTAATTACAATTAAACAAAGTAAATATTCTTTCAGATACCAAAATACTGCTAGTATACCATCGACCAGAACAACTAGGTATGGTATTAAAACTTTAAAATATTTTGCTGCCAAAACATGGAATGAGCTACCAAACCACTTTAGACTGGAAAATTCTTTTAAACAATTCAAAAACTTGATTAATTCATGGAATGGTAGCTCATGCCACTGTAATGCTTGTAGATAGCTTTAAAGCATAATTTTATTTATTTATTTGTTTTGCTTATCTGTGATGCTTTTGAAATCTGTGCTTTGTCTTTAATTATAGTTACTTTTTAGGCTGCTTATTTTAATTTATTTACTTAGTGCTTGAAATTTTAAATTAATTAGTTTAAATTATTTTTAATATAGATGTTTTAATTTTTGCTAGTATTTTTATGTACCTTGTATGTATGCATGTATGTTGTTTTTGTTATATGTATAGTCGATTTGAAAAGCTCTGTAGAGCTTGTGTTTTTTTATGTATGTTGTGATATGTATCGACTCTAAATAAAACTTTATTTATTATTTATTATTTATTATCTGTGGTTAGCTAGGATTTCATCTTTGTCGAACGAAGTTGGTTTGTATGTCGTATTACTAGAGGTGTTGCTGTTTATTCCTAATTCCTTGATTAGGCATTCGAAGTAATATGATTTACATGCAAACACGATATTGTTGGAAGCCTTGTCCGCAGGAACGATAACATAGTTCCAATCAGTCTTCACCAAAGATACATCAGTCAATATGCCAAAACACCCACAAAGCAAGTAAGAAACTCGACTCCAACACTAACAATCGGAGAAAGTAAACCCTTGAAAGGCATCCGGGCCTGACAATATACCACATAAATTCCTCAAAGAATGTGCAGAAGAACTAGCACCTATATTCACAACTATGTACCAACATGCAATAGACACAGGAGAACTACCACAAGACTGGCTCAATGCAAACACTTCTTGCATATATAAGAAAGGGGACAAACATGCAGCAGAAAACTATCGGCCAGTATCTCTAACATCAGTACCGTGCAAGCTATTAGAACACATCATCTGTAGACACATGCTGAGACACCTAGAGAAGAACAAGGTACTAACAACACTAAATCATGGCTTCAGATCAGGCTACTACTGTGAAACACAATTACTAATAACAATAAACGACCTGCTAAAATCTTACGACAAAGGCAAACAAATTGACATGGCAATATTAGACTTCTCGAAAACCTTCGACACTGTACCCCACAACAAACTGCTACATAAATTAGATCAATATGGAATTAGAGGACCTGTAAGCAGATGGCTTACGAACTTTCTGACAAAAAGGAAAATGAGGGTAACATTAGAAAGAGAATCATCCCAACAAGTCACAGTAGACTCAGGAGTACCACAAGGGACAGTACTCGGCTACTATTTCTCTGCCACATAAACGACCTCCCAGACGCATTCAAATCATCAGTAAGACTCTTTGCAGATGACTGCTTGTTGTACCGTGAAATCAACAGCCGAAACGACCACAACAAACTACAAAAAGACCTTGAAATTCTAGGAAAATGGGCCGAAAACTGGGGCATGAGATTCAATGCCACAAAGTGCTATATCATGTCAATAAAGAAAAAGACCCACAAATGTTATCAACTTAGAGGGCACATATTAGAACAAGTAGATTCAAATCCATATCTTGAACTCCAAATATCAGAAGACCTCGAATGGAGTACACACATATCGAAAATCACAAAGAAGGCCAACACAACCATCGGCTTCCTCAGACGAAATTTACAACATTGTCCGAAGGAATGCAGGAAAAACGCCTACATCTCATTAGTTAGATCTGTTTTAGAATATGAAGCCACAATATGGGACCCTTACCAGAAAAAACGACTTTGAGAAATTAGAAAAAAATTCACAGAAGAGGAGCTAGATTTATTAATAAAGACTATATATCAAGAGAAGAAGGATGTATAGCCAAAATGCTCAAAAAAAATAAACCTTACCACACTGGAAGAAAGACGGAAACAACAACGTCTCATATTTTTCTACAAGGTGGTAGAGGGGCAGATACCAGCAATGTCTTCCTCTGACTTCATAACAAGGAACGAAGGAAAAAGACAAATTAGACCAAAGAAGTTTGACAACTGCATCTCTACAAATATTGTAACTAGACAATCACGAATCAATAGCAAAAGTATAAAAATACCAGAAGCCAAGTCAGAACAGTATAACAACTCTTTCTTTGTTAGAACGGCTATAGATTGGAACAACCTAGAAGACAACATAGTGCAGTCTAAAACAACTGAAGACTTC
The DNA here is from genome assembly GCA_963383655.1 of Bathymodiolus septemdierum. Classification (NCBI taxonomy): domain Eukaryota; kingdom Metazoa; phylum Mollusca; class Bivalvia; order Mytilida; family Modiolidae; genus Bathymodiolus; species Bathymodiolus septemdierum. The sequence goes on from OY726521.1 coordinate 18,713,492, forward strand.
AAAACAGCAATTTTTAGCTGTCAGCGCTCTCTCTACCCGTTGTATTAAAGCCCTGCAGGGATTCTATTACATGCTCATACAGATACAGATACAGATACTAATGTGCAGTCACTATTATATTAGCACTGTAAGATACCTTAGTGGACAACGTTAATAGCACACCTAAAACATTTACTGGACTTTATAATCTTAATCTCCTTTTAAAGCAAAAGTATATATACGAACCTTGTCCATCAAGTTTGGATCAGATGTCGCCCGGGTTAATCTTTAAACTTAGAATGAAATTGCAGGAAACGCAAAGTGGAGTTAATCAAATGTTCTTTCTAATTTTTGTGTCATTTACTCTGAAAAATAAAATGCTACATGTTCTAGAAACCTTCTAATGATATATGTCGAACGGATTAATGGCATTTTAATGGAGTTTTGTCGAACGGTTTAACGGGTTCCTTATGGCGTATGTCAACCATTTTGGTATTCATGGCCTCCTTATAAAGTATGCCGAACACTTTTAGTGGCCTCCCAATGAAGTATATATCAAACGGTCAGATTACATCAAATTAAGGTAAAACTACAGAAAATGTTTTAATTTGATCAAACTGTGTTACTCTATTTTCTTTTATAATGCTGTTGACAATTTTTAAAGAGGATTCAATTTGTCATTGCTATCCAGACTGAGACAACATAGTGAAAGAACAGTATTTCCCCATAGTAAAGTTTTTTGTCCAAATAATTTATGAAATATTAGGTGTCTCCTGTAATTTTTAATATACAAAAGTAGATTATTTTTAGGGAAATAAAGAAGTACGATCAAGGTTAGTGCTGTGCATTGTGAAATCTCTACCAAATCGTAGACAAAATAATAGCCGGGAGTTCAAATCTTAAAGACAACTGTACACTTCTTTCCGAAACATTTGCATTGATATAGACGTCATTTTGTAATACAAACAACTTTGCAGTGAAAAGTTCAGTGTTAATTAAAACGTTATGATTTTGTTAGTTTTAATAGTTTACATGAATATGAACATCTATAGTTCTAGAAACAGAAATTAATACTTCTGAAAATTCTACGCTGACCTCCCCTTGGTGAGCAAGGGCAAGATGTAAATCCTGGCTTACTAAAAAAGAGATAAATAATCAAATTTTGTGGAAATGGAAAATTGGAGAATTTGGGAACATGTCAAATTAAATTGCGGATTCCGGTGTATTCATCGGTCGGTTAAGTACGGATTGAGCGGGATTCTGGTGTGTGCATGGGTCGTTTGACGTTCGAATTACATAGAAGTAGTGTGCGTTTATGGATCACGGTGTGTTCGTGGATCCGTGGAAGATCGGATATCAAAAAGTAACTCTCGGTCTATCTACATACATGTATAATTAAGCACTATCACATTGGTTATTGTAGGCTCCTATTACATATTAGGTCTGGAATGGCAAGAACGTGCTTTGGAAAAATGTACACAAGAATGAACAAAAATATCAGTATTATCAAAAGCCAAATAAGATTATAGAAATTGAATGTAATAATCGATTGAGGACTAATATATCTTGATTACCGCTCCTAGTCTTCCTGAAATCTGTCGAAAAACACATTACTGCTGTTCTATGGTAAACGATATCAGAGAATCAACAGGTCTAAATGACAAATCTGTGATATAATCATTAAATAGGTAAATTCAAATGTCATCAAGTTATTTACGACCGTCTGGTCACGAATGGTTTTTGTACAATGTCACACTCGATTACTGCTGAAGCAGGAATTTATTTGATTATCGTGAGGACAATTTTCTCTGCCGACAAAACATCGTTTTACAATTTCCAATAAGTTGTGAACAATATCCATTAAAAACTCTAAAATTAAGAAATACACATTAGATGTGGTGTTAAACCTTTACATGTTTATTATATTGTTAGAGAAGGCATGATATAATACAACTGTTGTTGTTGACGAGTTAAAACACGATTGTTCCTTAGAGATAGTATTCAATCTGTATCTATTAAATCTTATGATAGAGTGACATCTTTACACGACCAATCTCATTAGTGACAAGTAAATCTAAATTTTCTACTTAATATCGATCTAACTGAAACCCATTATGTAAGTCTCGGAGAGTACGTCTAAAAACTTGACAGAGAAGATAAACTTTATTGGCTTTGAAAAAATGGGAATTTTAAATTATAAGAACGCATATAAGTGGTTACTGGCTATTAATGGATCGCTAACAAGTGGGCTGCGTTCTGTTTAGGAAACCTTAGAATAGTTGACATTTCAGGCTAGAATAACTTAATAAACAAAGGACTAGTATGTATAGTTGTATGTTATCAACTAATGAACAAGGCATTTTATATCCATATATTATATTAAATCTTTTATCAATAGTACAGTATTCAAAACACTTCAATATTGATAAAGGATTTTTATAGATTTGTATTTGAATAGCAAAATTGCATTTGCTAATGTAGTTTTTTAATTTTAATTAGGCAACATAAAAAATGAACATAAATAACTGTGAATAGCGATAGATATATTTTGTTTAAAGTATATCATTTAACTGCTTTCCGTTTTCCATATATATCAATACCCCCTCTTAAAGCTCTAAGTATCAGGAGACCACTGTAGATTAGAAGGGTAGTACTTGACACCAGGGGACCTCTGATTTGTTCGTTTTCTTAATTCTCTCTAAAAACCCATTACTTCACAATATCTACGCATTGTCTTTATTATTTCTTCATCCAATATATAATTTACACTTTAATAGTTATAACGGCTCCGATTTTATTACATCATAATCATACTTTGCATTTTATGGTTTTACTTGTATAACTTCTGAAATTGAGTACTGAATAGTCCAATAGTCCATATACATATACAAATACATGTAGTCCTTCTTACAGCTTTTGAGGGATCGTCGTGGTCGTGATCGTATGGTAGTTGGATTTACGACCACCTATGCATGCAGTGTCTATCACCACTAACGTTGTGAATTCGAATCCCACTCAGGGGAGGTGTGCTCGATACAGCATTATGTGATAAATGTTGTTGGTGACTTGCGGCAGGTCGGTGGTTTTCTCCGGGTACTGCCACGATATAATTACTGAAATATTGTAGAAAGTGGCGTTAAACACCATAGACCTAACCCTAACCCTCTAACAGTTATTACTAAATTTCCCATGTGTGACACACCACTTTCCTGTTCAGATATGACGATTTGTGATTTGTAGACTATAAATAGTGACCAATTACATACAAGATTACGATTAATAATACCAGTCAGTTTGTCATTCCTCGTCAAATTGGTACTTTATATTACGTAATAAAGATAACTAAATCCTTGCTAAAATACATTAAAATCTTCGTTATTACAAAATACCCCACTGGCACTGATCATATATCTGACAGCCGCACATATTTCTCTTACAATTTTATTAGTCTTGTGGGTGTAGTGCTGGTTTTTGGTTTTGAATATTGACCTATACATAGTTTATACCCCGAAGTTATTCTCTTGATAATATTGATATATTTCCATGTCATACAACAAGTTGAATCGTCAATATCCTATGACTGTTGTAATATTGATGAGGAGTTATTAAACTCATTATTTACACACTATTGTTCCTACTAAGCAGTTCTATTTATGGTGTTAAAGTACTACACCATTTTCTCGCAGGACTGTCCCCGCCACCCCCAATGACATCCCAGTTGATAAAAAGAGGAACTAGTTTTTACTATGTGGGATTCAAAAGCTAGCCAATAGATGTGTGGGGCGAATAAAATACACAACACTCCCTAAGGATGTCTCGTGTATGACGAATGTTAACTTTAAAGATAACGTGCAGCAGTTTTTAGCTAGCAACAGCCTGTTACAGGGGAAACTTTTACTTCCGTACCCATTATATAATCCCCCTTTCCTTATGACAACCAATCATATTTTTACCTATGATATCTATAGTTTATCAACTTCCTTTTGTAATTCTTATTTCAAAGTCGGGAGTGTTTTTGCTATATCGTAGAATCATAATTAACCCCAAAATATCACCTATGCTCTCTGTTACATGAATATTTTTTCCAAAAATTGGGTACATTATATATCCCCATTACCTACCCATTTTGTATTGAAAATCAAATATACTATGCTCTATCTTAAGGTAAATGGTCTATGTTTTATATTTTTCCTTTACAGTTTGAATTAATGAATATATACTTGAATTTCTCTACGGACATTTAACATTACATGTTATTTTCTAATGGGACGATATGTTGTTCACATCGCTTCGTTAATTTACCTTTACATTTTCATATAAAATTTCTGTTTATTTCAGGTTTTTTTTTTAAATTGAATATGTCACTGTTATATGTCGTCTGTCAATCATTAGGTTTCCATTTACCTACCGGTCGACATTAAGAAGAATATCCAATGACAACTGCACTCAAATTACATTTCCACATGTCCGAAAGTCCAAGTTGTATCTTCTAGAATAGACAAGTACATTCAAAACCATTCAAATGAAGTAATCAAAACCTAGATATCTAATTTAGTGCGCATGACAATTTTCTTGAATAACCATTCATCGGGTACGATTAATATCAAAACATTGGTAAAGCCATATAAAACAAAATTATCGCGAGCAAGAATATCAAATGGCTTAAAATGGATAGTCGAAATCAGTTAAGGTTAGTTATGCATGAAGGAGGTGGATATTAGTTTTAATGATGATTACTTAATATCTGTAATTTCCAATACTAACTCTATCTTATAAGCTGTTAAAAAATACAATGACTACTGGATGGATGATACCCTCGGAGACTAATAGTCCACCAGCAGAGAAAGCAATAAAAATGCATACATCTAATTTAATGCGCATGGCACGTTTCTGGAATAACTTCATCCGGTACTCTCAAAGTTAGTCAAGCCACATAAAAAAACGTCTGGTGCCATGAAAAAGAGCATGGGTAAACCAGTTAGAAAGAAAACACGCACCTTCATAGAAAATTAGCCATAGTCTAATACACCAGTAGCATATCGACTGAGGAACGTCTACCTAGTATGTGTTGAGGATCAGGGATATTCCTATGATAGAGATATGTTAAGAAGGAAACTAAATACATCCAGGTTGGCTTATATTCTGGAGGGTACTTTGTTTTCAGTTCCAAATAAGCTGAATATAGATAAGCGTAGAGAAAGTCGAAGAGTCAATCAAGAAATGACAATCCAGATACAAATATTATTGAACACAAGACATAGAACAAAAACAAACAAAACCAAAAAACAAACAACGCAGCAAATTAAAATGATGAGCAATATGAACCCTACTCAAAAACCAGGGGTAAACCCAGGTGCTCGTGAAGGGTCAGAAGTTCAAGTTTCCTCTAACACTTTCCGAGCATGATGTCTAAATCGATTCCGCCATATATTTTCTTTTATAGAACAGTTAACTGTTTCAGCGGCATTTTCATTTCAAATAATTCGTTTTCTCTTCTAACAAACCCTACACAAATGTGGACAGATATTACCGGAATCAATTATTACAGTTTGGAGTCATTCTGTATTGAAATCTTCAAAACAATGATAGCAGTGTTATACATCAGTGTTATGTAATGCTGAGAATCCTTTACAATCGCTGTTCCTGACAGAAATCATCTATTAAACTTCTAATATGCATACAGCGCAATGTCAGAGCTTTCAGCTGCAAATATAAGAAATAACAATATTCAGTACATTTTAATGGATTAAGCCGTTACGGATGTTATACAATGTTAAACGATATTGATTGATTTGAAAGTGTTAAAACTTGTTTTTTTTATATTCATACTATAATTGTCATAGTTCATGTTAAAGAACGTCTATTATGAGTTGAAATGGAAAAATACAGTTTACGTCTTTTATTGAAGAAATAAAAACAAAATTTCTCTTAAAAACAACATGGATTATGTAGCCGGCAGAATGGATACATTGATGTAAGGGAACCCTGACTACAATGTTCAGTAAATCATTGAGGATGATTACCAAACTGATGGTGCAATAACTGTAGCCTATAGTTAAATTCCGTCGTAACTCTTATAATGATTCTGAAGGCAGACCTAGCCGTACAGCAGTAATAAATATTTTTATGAAAAAGTTCAATGCAGCGATACACGTGTCGTAACTAGAGCCGATCTGGCTATGATAATGTGGATAGTACACTCCGGCTGAGAAGTCACCTCAGCAAACAATAAAATAAACAGAGGTCAACTCTTAAAACACCCTTCTATTATCATACAGTGGAATACATGCAAAATATTACCAAAACCATGCCTAGTTTCCTCATACCCCTTCATTGATTGCAACATTTGATTCCCTGCAATAAATAGATTATTTCCTGTTATCTAATGAATGATCAACGTAGATACACATATCAATGAAAGAATAAATCTTCTTTAGCAAAAACATTCTCATTCTAACAAAAGGTTCTCTGAAACAGACATTATCAAAATACTATGTTTTTCATTGACAGCATAATTGCTATGTTTAGTTGACGGTGCTTTGAATTAGACAGTCGTTATTTCTGTTGGTACATACAGTGCTCCTCTTGTCACCGACTCGTACCTTTATTCGTATGAAGCACACTTCATGTAGGAACTTTACAAGGAAAAAAAGAAGCTGCCCCGATCCTTTAATTTCACGTTTATCTATATAGATGATGACCTTCCACTAAATAGTTCCCACATTTGGTGATAATGTTGATCGTATCTCTCCCATTGAACTTGAAACAAAGGATACCAGAGATACAGCAGGTCTGCTTTATAACGTGACCTACACATAGAAATGGACAATGAGGGTCAGTTGAGAATAATAAAATGAAGAGGTGACATCCATACATTTTAAACACTAGTGGAGCAGGAACTGCTTACACTTCCGGAACACCTGAGTTCATCCCCGGTTTCTAGTGGGGTTCGTGTTACTCGATCTTTTATGTGTATGGTTTGTAGATCGTTGTTTGTTCTTTTGTACTTTTACTTTTGTCCATTGAGTTGTCTGTTCTGGTTACCCCTTTGATATCTTCAAACTATTCTTACTCTGCACAAAAGACAAAGTCACACAATAGATTTACACAAAGAGAGAAATGGCAATTATGTAGTAAGGTAATCTTTAACCTCTTCATACGATGTACAATTGTTATCTTACCAAAAGTACAATAATAATAGTCTTTTGAATGCATTATGTTCCTACAGTAAATAGTAAGGTACGTTTGTACTCCATGATGTATTTGAAATAAAAGTACACTCACAAAATTTAATTAACAGTTAATCAAGATTACAGCAGAGAATATAAGTAAGATATATCTGTGAAAATTACCATACCTTCTTCCAAGATTACTTATTGTCGATGTTATATAAACACAGCAGTGATAAAGGTTTATGATGTAATCATAGGCATGTCATAGTCGAGTTCTATAATGCTTCAGAGACCAGACAATTTAATAATATTCAATTTATAATTCAAAACACGTTGTAATATTACAAAACATGTCAGATAAAATCTATTGATCATTTATGAAATTAAAATGTAAAGTGAAGATTGTGATTCAGTTCTTAACTCTAGATAATTAGACTAACATGAAGTCATCAGACATATAGGGGACACTCGTATTATAAATAAGTGTCTAGCTGTGGGTGATATAGAAAAGTCCGATGGTCATCAGACATATAGGGGACACTCGTATTATAAATAAGTGTCTAGCTGTGGGTGATATAGAAAAGTCCGCTGGTTATCAGACATATAGGGGACACTCGTATTATAAATAAGTGTCTAGCTGTGGGTGATATAGAAAAGTAGGATGGTCATCAGACATATAGGGGACACTCGTATTATAAATAAGTGTCTAGCTGTGGGTGATATAGAAAAGGCCGATGGTCATCAGACATATAGGGGACAATCGGATTATAAATAAGTGTCTAGCTGAGGGTGATATAGAAAAGTCCGGTGATCATCAGTCATCAGACATATAGGGGACAATCGTATTATAAATAAGTGTCTAGCTGTGGGTGATATAGAATATTGAAAAATCCATCGGTCATCCGTCTATCATTGTTTCTATTACAATTATTCTAACCCCGCCAATGTGTATGGACGTGCCTGTACCAAGCCAGGAAAGTGAGTGATCATGTATTTGTGTGTTAAGGGTATCGATTATGCCTCTTTCTATGATTTTTCTATTTGGTTTTGGAACAGTTTCGACTGTTCGATAGTGCATTGTTTTTTGTTTATTGTCTTTTATTATTATTATTATTTTATTAATGCACATGGAATAATATTCGCTCGAAGAATTTTTCAGAACAAGATCTTGATTCAATTATAAGAAAAATCTTTTTATAGAATCTTTCTTCTTTATTTTTGTACATAAATTAGATTTTGAGACATGCTTTATGCAATATTATTTATTATCAGATTTTAGTAATATTTCACAGGAAGAATTATCAGGGGACATCATTGATAAAGTCATCGATGCAGAAAATTGGGCAAATAATTTTTTATCAGAAAAAGGTTTTCTTTTTTTTCTTAAATATCGCTGATTATATGAGAAATACATATTATTTCTGCTATAATGCAAAATTTATTATCAGATTTAATGCAGATATGGATTTTGATTCAATTCATTTATATCGCAATATCAGTTTTGATTAAGACTATGGTTTTGATGGAAAAAAAAGAGTTTCAACATGGATTTCATGTTCATAATTTAACATGAGTAAAAATAGTTTGATTAAGATTTTTAGATAATCGCAGTTTTATATATATGACACATACATGTACAACAAAATTCCTCTCGACAATATTAAACATTTAACATATGCTTTGTGATTTTGTAATGTGCTTCTCAGTTATTTTGTTATATTTAAATGTAACAGATTGATCTGGACGCAAAGAGAAAGACTACAGTTTCAGGAGACAGAAGGCACAGGAATAAGAATATTAATAGATGATTTGAAGGGGACAAAATAACACAGTTTCAGGAAACAGAAGGCACAGAAGTAAGAATATTAATAGATGATTTGAAGGGGACAAAATAACACAGTTTCAGGAAACAGAAGGCACAGGAATAAGAATATTAATAGATGATTTGAAGGGGACAAAATAACACAGTTTCAGGAAACAGAAGGCACAGGAATAAGAATATTAATAGATAATTTGTGAAGTGATTCATAATATGTTGTAATTTTTGTATCACGAATAAATATAAAAATCGTTCTTGTATAAAAATAAAATAAAATAAATAACTAAATACACGTTTCATACTATTCAATGAGTTTGCTGACCGGTTTTACTTGTATTTTATTTTATTTGGCTTATTCATGCAAATGAAGTCAGATGTTGTTCTCGTTTAGTCCTATTGACCTTGAATAAGAGAAATCGGATAAAATTTTATTTTGAATCTTCAAGTTGCTTTATTTCGATTTCGCCTATACATTGTATTTTTTACATGGATTTAAAAACGCACTATTAAATAGGGAAATATTCAACACTTCTACAACAAAACCAAAACCAATATAAAAATAAAATTACTAAATAACTTAATTTGCATACATGTATTGCTGAACAATTGCTCATTTGGCGTTAATCAACAATCATTCACTCACTCTTACCTTCCAAAACAATTAGAGTAATTTTCTAAATGGCTACCTCAGTTCTATTTTATGAGCGAACTAAGGTGTCAAGAATTACAGAAAGGTTTTAGCATCGCATTTACTGTTAAAAAATTACATGTATTTTGCCCCGTAGTGAAGTCAGTGGCTTATTTACTTTGACATTTTGAAATGATCATATTTTTTTCGAACTGAAACAATATTCTGTTACTTTATCTGGTATTCTAACTTCACCTGATGTGCTCTAATACTCTTTTCTAGATTAAAATGGCTTCAAACAGTCAAATAATGGGACCAACGATGCAGGAAGAACATCTCGTTACAAAATGATTAGATATAAATGAATCAAATGGTATGTACCATGTAAAGCCGTAACAACTCAGCACAATCTCCCTGTATTATCAGCTTCTGACAGACTCCAGCAGTTAATTCATACGATGCCAATTGAAAACATATCCATGCATGAAATTGTTTTTTAGACATTTTAACAGCTTTTTATTGTTTTCGAAAATGGTTTCTAAACGAAATAAAAATTTGAAATTCAATTTTAAACTGAAATCATTTTCAATCAGACATTTCAATGTAATTTTTTTCATTAATTACTTTATTTCAACACAACATGTGCAGCACCAATAGTGAATTATGATAAATTATTAGATAGGCACTTAACTGTTCTGTATACGTCTACGTTCTCTGTAAATTCTAGTGTTTTAATAATGTATATACTTGCTTTGTTTTCATGTTCAATATAAATTGGTTTTGGTTATTTTGGTAATTCTATTCTTTTAAACAAGCTACCATTAACGTTCAATCAGTACTTTCCACCTTGTTATACCTTTTGTTGTAATGTCCAATACAAACCGAGGTGGGTAAATCTACTTCTGAAATAGGTCACCGGTACACACAACGTTCAATAGGTCACCTGTACATACAACGTTCAATAGGTCACCGGTACACACAACGTTCAATAGGTCACCGGTACACACAACGTCCAATAGGTCACCGGTACACACAACGTTCAATAGGTCACCGGTACACACAACGTTCAATAGGTCACCGGTACACACAACGTTCAATAGGTCACCGGTACACACAACGTTCAATAGGTCACCGGTACACGCAACGTTCAATAGGTCACCGGTACACACAACGTTCAATAGGTCACCGGTACACACAACGTCCAATAGGTCACCGGTACACACAACGTTCAATAGGTCACCGGTACACACAACGTCCAATAGGTCACCGGTACACACAGCGTTCAATAGGTCACCGGTACACACAACGTTCAATAGGTCACCGGTACACACAACGTTCAATAGGTCACCGGTACACACAACGTTCAATAGGTCACCGGTACACACAACGTTCAATAGGTCACCGGTATACACAACGTTCAATCAGTACTTACCACCTTGCACCATGTTTTTCTTACCCAACTATTTCTGGTATACAACATCTTAGGTGTATTATATATAATAATAAACATTCATCTGATGTGGCGTTCATATAGTAAATATGACATGTTTATAACTATGTTCATTCTGCCATTATGTACTCTGTAAATTGGTATGAGAATTGTTCATTATCAAGGGTAAAGTACGATGATATTATGTCAATATTCCAGTCCAGTCAAACATGTTGCAAAACACGACATTTTGTCAAGACACGTCAGTTATACAGTATAATCCGTAATTACTAAAACATCTAACAACACAAGTAGGGGCCATCGTGGTCGTGATCGTATGGTAGTTGAATTTACAACTACCTATGTAATCGGTGCCTATCACCACTGATATTGTGAGTTCGAATCTCGATCAGGGCGAGGCGTACAACATTATGTGATAAAGTTTGTCAGTGACTTGTGACAGGTCGGTGATTATTTCCGGGTCCTCCGGTTTCCTACATCAATAAAACTGACCGCCACGATATAGCTCAAATATTGTTGAAAGTAGCGTTAACCCCCATCAAATAAGCAAACAAAAAATCAGTGCATGGGAATGTAGAATATAGTGAGGACAATATATATACAATGAAAATGTAGATATTTGATTTTAGTGCGCACGACGCGTTTCTGGAACAACCTTAGTACCCTCAAAGTTAGAATATTTACAAGTCTTTCGGAGATACAGGACCAAACGACCTATGCATGATAGCTAATATATACAACAAGGTAAGATAGCTTAAAACAAGAACATGATCAACACAAGACAATGCAATGGCAAGCACATTCAGTACAATAGAAGACAATATGTTGAAGGCACACTTACAAATAGCTAGAAAAGGATACGACACAAACAAACATAGTCAGGCCATGGCAATGCAACAAAGAACAATCCAGCTAAAATAATACAAAATCAAACAAGACATTACAAGACAACTGCAAATCATCAGGACAAGACATATAGGTACAGTAAGTTCAGGACAAGACTATTAGCCTTTGTCGAATTTTGCTATCGTATTTAAGCCGTTTAGTTTTATTGCACCCAAACACTTCTAAATTATTTGGCTTTCTAATCTTTCGATTGTGAGCTACCTGATGAAGATTATTCTACAAACGCGTCGTACATACTAAATTTGATGTCTCCGTTATTACAAACAATCTGGAATGGATAATTCAACAATAAGGTCAGACTAAATTAGACAGTCACAATAACAGGATTGCAAGCAATCAGTACAAGAAATACAATCACCAACATAGACATCACAAGACAAGACAATCAGGACAAGAAATACAATCACCAACATAGTCAGAACAAGACAGGGCAATCAGGACAAGAAATACAATCACCAACATACGCAGAACAAGACAAGACAATCAGGACAAGAAATACAATCACCAACATAGACAGAACAAGATAAGACAATCAGTACAAGAAATACAATCACCAACATAGGTAGAACAAGACAAGACAATCAGGACAAGAAATACAATCACCAACATAGGCAGAACAAGACAATACAATCAGGACAAGAAATACAATCACCAACATAGGTAAAACAAGACAAGACAATCAGGACAACAAATACAATCACCAACATAGGCAGAATAAGACAAGACAATCAGGACAAGAAATATAATCACCAACATAGGCAGAGAACGACAAGACAAGTAGGACAAGAAATACAATCACCAACACAGGCAGAACAAGACAAAGCAATCAGGACAAGAAATACAATCACCAACATAAGCAGAATAAGACAAGACAATCAAGACAAGAAATACAATTACCAACATAGGCAGAACAAGACAGGACAATCAGGACAAGAAATACAATCACCAACATAGAGAGAACAAGACAAGACAATCAGAAAAAGAAATGCAATCACCAACATAGGCAGAACAAGACAAGTCAATCAGGACAAGAAATATAATCACCAACATAGGCAGAAAAAGACAAGACAATCAGTACAAGAAATACAATCACCAACATAGACAGAACAAGAAAAGATAATCAGGACAAGAAATATAATCACCAACATAGGCAGAACAGGACAACACAATCAAGACAAGAAATACAATCACCACTATAGGCAGAACAAGACAAGACAATCAGGACAGGAAATACAACACCAACATAGGCAGAACAAGACAATACAATCAGGACAAGAAATACAACCACCAACATAGACAGAAGAAGACAAGAAAATTAGGACAATAAATACAATCACCAACATAGGGAGAACAAGACAAGATAATCAGGAAAACAAATACAATTACCAACATAGGCAGAACAAGACAAGACAATCAAGACAAGAAATACAATCACCAACATAGGCAGAACAAGACAAGACAATCAGGACAAGAAATGCAACACCAACATAGGCAGAACAAGACAAGACAATCAGGACAAGAAATGCAATCACCAATATAGCCAGAGCAAGACAAGACAATCAGGACAAAAAATACAATCACCAACATAGGCAGAACAAGACAAGACAATCAGGACAAGAAATGCAACACCAACATAGGCAGAACAAGACAAGACAATCAGGACAAGAAATGCAATCACCAATATAGCCAGAGCAAGACAAGACAATCAGGACAAAAAATACAATCACCAACATAGGCAGAACAAGACAAGACAATCAGGACAAGAAATACAATCACCAACATAGACAGAACAAGATAAGACAATCAGTACAAGAAATACAATCACCAACATAGGTAGAACAAGACAAGACAATCAGGACAAGAAATACAATCACCAACATAGGCAGAAGAAGACAATACAATCAGGACAAGAAATACAATCACCAACATAGGTAGAACAAGACAAGACAATCAGGACAACAAATACAATCACCAACATAGGCAGAATAAGTCAAGACAATCGGGACAAGAAATACAATTACCAACATAGGCAGAATAAGACAGGACAATCAGGACAAGAAATACAATCACCAACATAGAGAGAACAAGACAAGACAATCAGGATAGGAAATGCAATCACCAACATAGGCTGCACAAGACAAGACAATCAGGACAAGAAATATAATCACCAACATAGGCAGAGAAAGACAAGACAGTAGGACAAGAAATATAATCACCAACACAGGCAGAACAAGACAAAGCAATCAGGACAAGAAATACAATCACCAACATAAGCAGAATAAGACAAGACAATCAAGACAAGAAATACAATTACCAACATAGCCAGAACAAGACAGGACAATCAGGACAAGAAATACAATCACCAACATAGAGAGAACAAGACAAGACAATCAGAAAAAGAAATGCAATCACCAACATAGGCAGAACAAGACAAGTCAATCAGGACAAGAAATATAATCACCAACATAGGCAGAAAAAGACAAGACAATCAGTACAAGAAATACAATCACCAACATAGACAGAACAAGAAAAGATAATCAGGACAAGAAATATAATCACCAACATAGGCAGAACAGGACAACACAATCAAGACAAGAAATACAATCACCACCATAGGCAGAACAAGACAAGACAATCAGGACAGGAAATACAACACCAACAGAGGCAGAACAAGACAATACAATCAGGACAAGAAATACAACCACCAACATAGACAGAAGAAGACAAGAAAATTAGGACAATAAATACAATCACCAACATAGGGAGAACAAGACAAGATAATCAGGAAAACAAATACAATTACCAACATAGGCAGAACAAGACAAGACAATCAAGACAAGAAATACAATCACCAACATAGGCAGAACAAGACAAGACAATCAGGACAAGAAATGCAACACCAACATAGGCAGAACAAGACAAGACAATCAGGACAAGAAATGCAATCACCAATATAGCCAGAGCAAGACAAGACAATCAGGACAAAAAATACAATCACCAACATAGGCAGAACAAGACAAGACAATCAGGACAACAAATATAATTACCAACATAGGCAGAGAAAGACAAGACTAGTAGGACAAGAAATACAATCACCAAGACAGGCAGAACAAGACAAAGCAATCAAAACAATAAATACAATCACCAACATAGGCAGAACAAGACAGGACAATCAGGACAAGAAATACAATTACCAACATAGGGCGAACAAGACAGGACAATCAGGACAAGAAATACAATCACCAACATAGAGAGAAGAAGACAAGACAATCAGGGCAAAAAATACAATTATCAACATAGGCAGAACAAGACAAGACAATTAGCACAATCAATACAATCACCAAAATAGGCAGAACAAGACAAGACAATCAGGACAAGAAATACAATCACCAGGATAGGCAGAACAAGACAAGACAATCAGGGCAAGAAATACAATTATCAACATAGGCAGAACGAGACAAGACAATTAGCACAATAAATACAATCACCAACATAGGCAAAACAAGAAAAGACAATTAGGACAAGAAAAACAATCACCAACATAGGCAGAACTAGACAAGACAAGTAGGATACGAAATACAATCACCAAAATAGGCAGAACAAGACAAGACAATCAGGACAGGAAATACAATCACCAACATAGGCAGAACAAGACAAGACAATCAGAACAAGAAGGACAATCACCAAATTAGGCAGAACAAGACAAGACAACAGGACAAGAAATACAATCACCAAAATAGGCAGAACAAGACAAGACAATCAGAACAAGAAATATAATCACCAACACAGGCAGAACAAGACAAGACAATCAAGACAAGAAATACAATCACCAACATAGGCAGAACAAGACAAGACAATCAGGACAAGAAATACAATCACCAACATAAGCAGAACAAGACAAGACAACAGGACAAGAAATACAGCCACCAACATAGGCAGAACAATACAAGACAACCACAAAGTCAGGATAGGTTAAGCAAGAAAACAATAGACTGCTGCAAAACAAAATATCACAACACAGCCATAAGTACAAAGAACTTACGGTTTAACTACACTTAAATACTAAATATCAGATATAAATCACGCGTAACCGAACAGCCCAGTCCTTCGTAGATACGCGTTAGAACATCGTTGTTTTGTTACAAAAGATTTATGTTTTATATTCGGAAGGCAAGAGTAATTATACTGTTTATTACATAGATTTTTAAACTTTTATTTGCTCTAATAAGGAACAACATTTTTTGTTATTAATTATATATGTTAGGACACTTAATCAATGGATACTTTATCAAATTTAACATATATTATAGTCACATTATGTTTGGTGTCATAGATGTATCTATTTTTAAAATTGTTTTTCGTTCGAATGTAAATACAAACAAAAGCAAATGTCTGTGAACATTGACATGAAAATATCAATGTTTATAATTTTGTATGAAAAGAGAGACAATCCAAAGATTATCAGAGTAATAGTATAATGTAACTAACGATGTAAAACTTCTGACGGCAATTGTGCCAAAAAAAATACAATCACCAACATAGGCAGAATATGACAAGACAATCAGGACAAGAAATACAATTACCAACATAGGTAGAACAAGACAGGACAATCAGGACAAGAAATGCAATCACCAACATAGAGAGAACAAGACAAGACAATCAGGACAAGAAATGCAATCACCAACATAGGCAGAACAAGACAAGACAATCAGGACAAGAAATATAATCACCAAAATAGGCAGAACAAGACAATACAATCAGGACAAGAAATACAACCACCAACATAGCCAGAACAAGAAAAGACAATTAGGACAATAAATACAATCACCAACATATGGAGAACAAGACAAGATAATCAGGAAAACAAATACAATTACCAACATAGGCAGAACAAGACAAGACAATCAAGACAAGAAATACAATCACCAACATAGGCAGAACAAGACAAGACAATCAGGACAAGAAATACAATCACCAATATAGCCAGAACAAGAAAAGACAATCAGGACAAGAAATACAATCACCAACATAGGCAGAACAACACAAGACAATTAGAACAAGAAATACAATCCCCAACATAGGGAGAACAAGACAGGATAATCAGGACAAGAAATACAATTATCAACATAGGCAGAACAAGACAAGACAATTAACACAAGAAATACAATCACCAACATATGTAGAACAAGACAAGACAATTAGGACAAGAAAAACAATCACCAAAATAGGCAGAACAAGACAAGACAATCAGGGCAAGAAATACAATCACCAACATAGGCAGAACAAGACAAGACAATCAGGACAAGAAATACAAGTACCAAAATAGGCAGAACAAGACAAGACAATCAGGACAAGAAATACAATCACCAACATAGGGAGAACAAGACAAGATAATCAGGGCAAGAAATACAATTATCAACATAGGCAGAACAAGACAAGACAATTAGCACAATAAATACAATCACCAACATAGGCAAAACAAGACAAAACCATTAGGACAAGAAAAACAATCACCAAAATAGACAGAACTAGACAAGACAAGTAGGACAAGAAATACAAATCACCAAGATAGGCAGAACAAGACAAGTCAATCAGGACAAGAAATGCAATCACCAACATAGGAGAGAACAAGACAAGACAAGTAGGACAAGAAATGCAATCACCAAGATAGGCAGAACAAGACAAGACAATCAAGACAAGAAATACAACACCAACATAGGCAGAACAAGACAATACAATCAGGACAAGAAATGCAACCACCAACATAGGAGAGAACAAGACAAGACAAGTAGGACAAGAAATACAATCACCAAGATAGGCAGAACAAGACAAGACAATCAGAACAAGAAGTACAATCACCAAATTAGGCAGAACAAGAAAAGACAACAGGACAAGAAATACAATCCCCAACATAGGCAGAACAAGACAAGACAATCAGAACAAGAAATATAATCACCAACATAGGCAGAACAAGACAAGACAATCAAGACAAGAAATACAATCACCAACATAGGCAGAACAAGACAAGACAAGCAGGACAAGAAATACAATCACCAACATAAGCAAAACAAGACAAGACAACAGGACAAGACATACAACCACCAACATAGGCAGAACAGTACAAGACAACCACAAAGTCAGGATAGGTTAAGCAAGAAAACAATAGACTGCTGCAAAACAAAATATCACAACACAGCCATAAGTACAAAGAACTTACGGTTTAACTACACTTAAATACTAAATATCAGATATAAATCACGCGTAACCGAACAGCCCAGTCCTTCGTAGATACGCGTTAGAACATCGTTGTTTTGTTACAAAATATTTATGTTTTATATTCGGAAGGCAAGAGTAATTATACTGTTTATTACATAGATTTTAAACTTTTATTTGCTCTAATAAGGAACAACATTTTTTGTTATTAATTATATATGTTAGGACACTTAATCAATGGATACTTTATCAAATTTAGCATATATTATAGTCACATTATGTTTGGTATCATAGATGTATCTATTTTTAAAATTGTTTTTCGTTCGAATGTAAATACAAACAAAAGCAAATGTCTGTGAATATTGACATGAAAATATCAATGTTTATAATTTTGTATGAAAAGAGAGACAATCCAAAGATTATCAGAGTAATAGTATAATGTAACTAGCGATGTAAAACTTCAAAGAATTGATTGATTGATTGATTGATTGATTGATTGATTGATTGATTGATTGATTGATTGATTGATTGATTGATTGATTGATTGATTGATTGATTGATTGATTGATTGATTGATTGATTGATTGATTGATTGATTGATGTTTTCAGAAATAGCAATGAAAAATTTTCAAAAGAAACTAGAAGTTATAATAGGAATAGCCTTCATCAGGTACTGATCATGTTCAAATGATTGGAAATCCAAATAATTTGAAAGTTTATGGAAGCAAATAAACCAATGATAGCCAAAATCGGCTACGGATACTTATGCCCGAGAAGGATTGGTCATAGTTTTGATAAATTGGATCCTATTATCTAGGGACTGTACTATTTAAGCATATCTAATAAAACATTTTGTTACTATAGCACTGACAACTGGGCGGATGATACCACGGGGACTAATAGTCCACCAGCAAATATGTCGATCTAGTTATTGTAATAAATGTGTAGATGCAAAATCAAAAAGTCTATGACGCAAGTTATATTTTATATATTTTAAAGATCGTCAAATTATATCGCCAGTGACATTTGTAATTAAATTATCTAAGCAACAATCAATTGAATAGAATGTTCGTCATATATCATGAGCATCTATACAGTCAACTGAAAAATCATGTAATCCGTTCAGGTCGTTGTTCTTCATTTAGTATGATGTGCGTCATTCACATGCAATAGACACTATGTCAATATCAATTCCGTTAAGTAAATGATAAGACAAAATTGTTAATGGGTAATATAAAAAGAGAAGACTTCCAATGTAAAACTCGGAAAAAAATTCAAACAAATCCGTATATTTTTTCGTGAACGGATTTCGCTTTATAATTTTGGTATTTTTGGACGCATGACTACCTAATGACTTCTCCACCACACCTGTGTTTTAGATTGTAGTTGTTGCTCTTTGTTGGCTTTCATCATTCAGCGGCCATGGTTGAGCTGTGAGTAAACGCAGATGCTCCGGAAGACGTTCCTGTTGCACAAGTGTTACCAGTCGTGTTACTTTTGTTAAAGAAAAGTCGTGAATGAAGGAAAGGACTGCTTGTGATTATAGCAAACGGGGCATATCCGTGGTCATTTGTGACGCAAAAACTCCGTAACGGTTAACCAAGTCATGGTGGCGACCATAAAACATTCGAATTGATGACTTCAACCTAACCACTAAAAACCCTTGGTGCAGTATCAGCAACTCTCTACCAATGAAATCATGATAGGAACCATAATCTCTGGAATATTGGATCAACTGAGAGATATATACTCCATATGCAGGTGCTGCTGGAATGTAACTGAGAGATATATACTCCATATGCAGGAGGTCCCGGAATGTAACTGAGAGATATATACTCCCTATGCAGAAGCTGCCGGAATGCAACTACATGTATATATTAATGGAAGGTTCACATTGGAAAAGTTGAAATCATCTCTTTTGTCGTGATGTTTCGTTCTTAACAGGCCTTCACTTTCAATTTACATGTATATATCAAAATATATTGTATGAAGCAGACTGTTTCTATGGTATCCTTTATTTCAAGCTCAATTGGATAGATGTGATCGACATATTCACTACGCTTGGAATTATTTAATGAATGAACATCATCTATGTGGCGGATCGGCCTAGAAGCCCCTGCAAAGAAGTCTGCCTAATACGAATAAAAGAACCAAGTCGACGAGGAGAGCAACACTGTTGTTTACCATAGGAATACATTTTTTTGCATATAAAGTTATATTTTGCTCAGTAGAAATAGATGTTGGTGCCATATTTATAGCGACATTGGAAAAATAAGCTTGAAGAGATGAAAATTCGAAATATGATACAAAAGAACAACGAGATGTGGGAAATAACCCAAAAATAAATTCAGTCTTTTCAATTTTGAACTTAAATCAATGTTTTATAGTCCATTAGATGGCAATGCCATTCCACTTTTTTCACAGTTCTGGCAGCACACTGGCATTCCGTTAACATTACCTACGTATCCATGACCACAGGTTTTACAGATGCATCCCTTCCAACAATAGCCATGCGTTTCTATAAAATTAACAGTATTATTATAAAAACATAATTGGCAAGAATTAAAATTGTACAACAACAACAAAATAATCCTTACACATATAATAAAAGGTAGACGGGTTGAATACGTCATTAGTATTGAAACTGCTCAAGGACGTTAAAATAACCATCATTTATCCCCGGCCTGAAAATTATAGCAACGTTTGATTGGCTAAAACCCCGGCCATAAAAAACCTTATCCCCGGCTTGAAAATGATAACAACTTTTGATTGGTTAAATCCCCGGCCATAAACAACCTTATCCCGACTTGAAAATTATAACAACTTTTGATTGGAAAAAAACCCGGGCATTAAAAACAACATATTCACGGGTGTTGCTAGGCCATATTACCGGTTGTAACGATTAACTTCCCCGGGGTGAATATCTACGAATAGGAACGTAAATATCTAATTTTTCTCCAGTTATTGGTTACTTCAGGGTGTTAAAATCTCCATATATACGGATAGAAACGTAAATAACTTATGATATCGTTTCTATTGTAGATCCACAATCTTTAAAAAACTAGAATAAAGCAATTGATTGTGCATTACTTTACATTTTAATCATGTGTGTGTGTGCATTTTCTGCGTGATTAAACAAAGATACTATACGTTTGACAACTAGGAAACGATATCCATTCGATTTGATATTTCAATATATCACAATTAACAATTTACATCGTTTTCTTAATACTCTTTGTAGAGAGTCTGGAAAATAGTTTGTCTCTGAGATGTTGAAGATCTAAAAATTATTTAATATCCATTGAGGAAAACATCAAAAGATCAATGTAGGATAAAAATCTGAATTCAAATATTATGTTTTCTGAAATAGTTAATTTTTTTATGCCATTTTCCAAATTTTATGTGACCCTCTAAAATGTTTATTTTTGGGGTAAAAAAACTTAATTTTTCACATAATATTAAAGTGGGCAAACAATTTTATTTAATAATGTCGAAAATGTAGTGAATGTTGGGTCAAATTAAAGCTTTCTTGTAAAATGATATGACAAGATATGTTTTTCTTACAATTTTGATCTTTAAAGGAAAAAGGAAAAAAATGTGAATTACATTTTCTATCCTACATTGAACCGGTGATGTTATCCCCTACCCATATTGCAATATTGTTTATGAATAATAGACTTATTCATTTTACTAAGATGAACTTTATCTTAAAATACATATGTCTTGATGGTAAAAATTGCTTCGGCAACTACTTTAGGTAGGTGATAGAAAGATTAAAATTCATCAATGCTATGTACATATTCGAAGGTATCACCAATGAACTTAATACTGTGTTTGTCTAAAACATTGGTATCATCAGCTGATTGGTAAATTTCAATGGTCTCAATTAACTGTTGCCTTTGTTGGAGAGTTGGCATTTTGAATTCCTTCCCTCTAATTGATTCAATCTCTTCACAAATATCACAACATGCATACTGTGGTTTAGAAATGACAGAGTTAAAGCATGCGGACAAAAATTCTCGTCTACATGTAGTCTTATTTTTGCAAGACTCCTTCGTTGATTTTTCTACATGATCATTTGCAACATCAGTAGCATTGCAATATAAACATGCATTGGATCCTGAGCCATCTCGTCCAGCTCTGCCCACCTCTTGAGAATATTCTGAAAGAACATCTAAAACATTTTTAATGGATACTAAAGTAACTTTTAGCATGCTCACAAAATCCCCCCTCCCTCCTTTTCAAAATTTCAAAATACTGGTATTGGAATGAAATTACATGTATATGCACATCTACATGCAGTGCTTTAGCATTTGCAGAAGTACAATAACAATCCATTGAGTAGCTAAGGATGAGTTGTGCTAACAAAGTCTCATTCAGAACCATTTTTACAGATTGATCAAGTTGTTGATGCTTGATTTTCTTTGATTATAAACAATGCCTTTTTTACCTTATCCTTCGAACGGGTGCCTTGATGTTTCATAAATTATGTATATTTCACAACAATAACTCTTGTCAGCTTCCCAGGAGATCTATTTATTTCACTTTGATGGATATAAAAATGAAGTATTTTCCTCCATGTGACAGTTTTATTGCTTTTTTTTCAGCGAAACAATGTTTGCCCAAATTTAGTTTGATGCACCATACTCATTTGACTGTCTTAAAAAAAATATTTTTTTCTTCCAGTGTTGCTGTTTTTTACTTCGACATTATTAAATATATATACTTGTTTGTTCTGTTTTTGTATCAGACTTATCAATGCTGATGTTTTATAGAATTGAAACAAAGTGTTTAATTATTAAGAACATGTTTATATTTAATCTTAGCTATGCAAGTATCACAAAATAAATTTTCATCAAATATTAATTGTAAATGTACTGCAATGACAAGAACATCTGTATTTGGATTTGTCAAGGCTCATATATAAGATGTATAAGAATATTTTACCCTCAATTGTTGAAGGAGGTCCTGCATGATAAACCCTCTTTACGTTACGAAGATCACATTCCATTCCAAGGGCTATTGTAGCAAACACTAGCTTTATGACACACTCCTCTTTACTGAGATGCTCAATTATTTTCTGGTTTAACTGCAGAAATCAAAGAAACATTTAGACATTCATCACTTTGAAGTTTTTAACTGTTATATGGGACAACCCTTCCTATTTCATCTAAATTTGAATACAATTCATCAGACTTTTTCATGTAAGTTATTGTACGTATAAACTCCAAGTTGAAATGTTTTTATTAAGTAAATAAGATTGGTCAGTATTATATATTCTCACACATTGGAAAGCAGATGCATATAAAATTAGAAAATAGGGTTCCAAACCATACAATGCATCATCAAAATTATTTACATAGCTGTCACACCAACATGCTTCTATCCATCATGTTGTATTGTATCATACATTCCCATAATGGACATATCTGCTGATAAAGTGTACAATACTAACCAGACATATGCACCCAAGAACATACTTATGGGAATGCAGATAGAAGACTTGCCATCCTCTACATTTTTGTACTACTACTCATTGACGTCAGATCTAGAAAATATAATTTTAAACTCACCTCTTCAGGTTGTTGTGCATGATACTGAACAACAGACAAATCTATACTCTGTCCAAGTAATCTCCTCGACAAATGAACCTCATATGAACACAATTGCAGTTTACAGTATACAATTGTCAAGGGAAAAGACTGTCCCAGTTTATTAAGTTCTAATAGAAGAGGCTTAAACACATAATTATATGCTTCTTCAACTGTGTTATTTCCACCAACTGAAGGTGCCCTTTCACAGACAGATAGCATAACATTGGCATTGATTGCAGGCAAACTACTTATCTGCTGAAGCTCTCTCATTCCAAGACTGAAAGCTATATCTTTCTTAGAACTGTGACTCGCTGTAGCGGTCACAGCTAAAATTGGAATATTGGAAATGTGAGGCCTAAGGTCCACAATATGCCTAAACTCTGGCCGAAAATCTTCGCCCCAATCAAGAATATAATGGGCCTCATCTACCACTACATAGGTGACATCTACCTTCAAACTTTTCAAACGTAGATCATCAATGAGTGACAACACATCTTCTGGGTGTCCTATGTACTATCTAGCCTTATTACTGGTTGAAGAAATTGGGACATCCCTTCTAACGTGCACCGAAGAATAACCCAGTTTTGATAATTCCTGGTTAATAATAGCATTTAAAGGAGTTATTAAAATAACAATTGAGAATTTTCCTGTCACATACTTGGTAAAGTAGGGCAATATTTCAAAAATAAGGGATTTGCCATATCCTGTGGGAAGGACTGTGATTACATCATTGTCATAGACTACCCTCAGACATTCAAGCTGTTTTGGTTTTATGAACGAATACTCTGTTTTCAATGTTGTATTGAAAACTGATAATGCAAGCTTTTCTTTCATTACCTTCTCCAGTGACATCTTTATTTTACCTACAAAACAAATAAAAAAATTGAATCTTTACCTTTTGAATATAGAGTAAATGCATACAAGACAAAATCCCTCCATGTAGAGAGTAAGCGATTGCAACTGAATAATATTAGCGTTCTCCTCTAAGTTCCTATGAGGCCTTCCATAATGAGCATTTCTGCAAAGGTTGGTTTCATTTGTTGAACAGTTCTGAAGATGAATTTTGTATGAATTTCCCATAGGATCCAATGCTAAGCTAAGTCCGCAGCTGGCGGCCATGTTTGTTGATCGATCGGCACCAAAGTATGAAAACGTGGTAAGAACCTTCTAAGGATCACCTCTGTAAAGTTTGATTTCATTTGGTTCAGTGGTTATGAAAAAGATGTACTTTGGACGTATTTCCGATATGGTCCAATGTTAAACTAAGTCCGTGGTTGGCAGCCCTGTTTGTGGACCAATCGGCACCAAAGTAACAACATTTGGAAAGGACCTTGTCAGGATCATTGCCACCAAGTTTGGTTTGATTCTGTTCAGTGGTTCTCAAGACGAAATTCAAAATGTGAAAAGTTTACAGATAACAGACGCAAAGTGATGGCTAAAGCTCACATGACCCTTCGGGTTAGGTGAGCTAGAAAGGATATATGGGGCAAATGTTGATGATACAACGACCCAAAAAAAATACACAGGTCACCAAACAGCCTTTAACAATGGGCACACACCGACACTGTCTGGCAAGCTTTTCATGGCCCCCAAAAATTGGAAATATGTGTAAAAACACCAACACCATCTGACCACAACACTATATAAAACATAGAAAAACGATGAACAAACTCTACATTCATGAATGTTTTGCATTTAAATAGGAGACTGTCAACAAATTAAATAAACAAATGGAGCAGTCGGAAACGACAGCTAATCCCCTCGCCCGTCTGTTGTTGCTTGATGTTGAAATTTCAGAGGTAACGATCATTGATGCTTGAAATGCAGTATCCCAGATCTGGATCTTTAATAATGCAAAACTTAACCCGAGTCAGTTATGCAGTAAATGTAGGTTAAACTATCAGCTGAAGCCGCAGTACTCTCCAAGACAGGCTGGGGAGGGGATATAGCGTTTTGCCTTGGAGAGTTTAGTCTAAAATCATCATAAACTAAACTCTCCAAGACACATTCACTAACCAAAGATCATTTATGGCATGTAGTATCCAAGATCTGGACCTAAACCGATAGTGGTGAACGGACGGAAGGACGGACCGAGGGACAGGCAAAACGCTATATCCCCTCCCAGCCTGCTTGGGCGAGGGCTGGACAAATCGGGGCAGGGGGGATGAGAGTCTAGGATTTATTATTTTTTTGGCCTTAATATGCACATGCGCACAGAATAAATGCAACCAAACACAAGAAACAAATGCAGTTGGTCTAATTAATAACGATGAAAAACAGTGTGCATGTAGTCTTGTTTTCTATGTACAGTGGAACCTGTGCGTTTCGACACCTGAGTTTTTTTAGGTTTACAAAGAATATATATGTAATAATTAAAATTTTACAGTTAAAAAAAATGTACCTGTTTTCACTTTCTTTGTAAATGACATGTCTACAACCATTATCTGATATATTATGAAATTGTTCTAGGCTTGTGTACACAAATAAATCATTATTTGAACTTATTGATTGGCAGGTGATTAAAGAATCATTATTAAGGGTTAAAGTAAGCTTACAAAGAATATAATAATTCAAATTTTACAGATAACTGTTTTCACTTGCTTTGTTAAAGGACATGGCTACAACCAA
This sequence comes from Bathymodiolus septemdierum, assembly GCA_963383655.1. Lineage (NCBI taxonomy): Eukaryota > Metazoa > Mollusca > Bivalvia > Mytilida > Modiolidae > Bathymodiolus > Bathymodiolus septemdierum. Next base: position 18,739,881 of record OY726521.1, read on the forward strand.
CAATTATCTGATCAGATTATGAAATTGTTCTAAATATATAAATTTTGTATAAATTAAATATTAAATGTATTTTCATCTACATTGTAGTTCCAATTATTTAAACCAACCTACATAATCAAGCATACACAATTTCTTCTCTCGTTAAATTTGTACAAATTTCTGTTAACTAAAAAGAAAACCCGAGTTTTCCGACATCCTGTGCAATCCGACACATTTCCCTGGTCCCTTGGTGTGTCGGATTAGACAGGTTCCACTGCATATAGTTATATCTGTTGTTTATAGTACCATTCTTGATGAATTGGTTGCTTTTTCTGTCTGGTTTTTATACTGTGTCACCTGTGACATTTTTATTCAGAATAATTGACAGATTGTGGTGCTGGACGAATTCTATCAGTTTTGCTTTGCTTGAGGGTCATCAACAGCTTGTCATGCGGTGTGGGTTTTACTCATTGTTGAAGGTTTTATGGTAATCTGTTTTTGTTTTTGATTGCAGTATTAATTCGGATGGTTAATGGGTTGTTGTCTCATCGACATTTACCCCATATCTCTTTTTACTTCTATCGGAGAGGAACAGGGCCTAAATATGGAAGCGGTGTACCCTGTCTACCACTCAAGAAAAGATTGGTGTTGGACAAATTCATTTTATAGGACAATGAGTCATGCACCATTCTAAAAAGATGCCAGATTTGTGACACCTACATTAAAAGATATTTATTTTTGACATTTTCCTTCTTTATATCATACTGCAACCAATAATAGATGTAAAGGATTGCACACATTATTGTGGGGCACATGTACAAGTTTTATAAGACATGGGAGACAAGTTGTGAAGTTGTACTTTCCTAAGTACATTGACAAGGTAGCAAATATTGAGATAAAACAGACCTGTCATACAGTTTGGTTACACAATATGTTTTTATTAGTTTTAAAAACATTTTCGGGTTCAGACATTGTTTAGATTGGAGAAATGGAGCGCTGGAGATGGTGTGTCGTGATAACCACCCCCTTTTTTTGTAATGTGACCAAAAGTACATTTCCGAGTGATGTCTTCAACCTCTAACATAACTAAAGGGGACAAACAAATGTATCCGATGTGAACTGTGCCAATTACCCACTTAAGACACGCCTTCATTCGATGCTGTGCATCATTTCCTTTGCTGAGATGGGAATATCTGTACGCTATGGCGGCCGCCATTAAAAACATGGATTCAGCCGTTACCTGACTCCGATATCAAACAAGAAAATCCGAGGGGTCACGAGTACCAGACTACATTCAATCGAGCTGTCGTTCCTTTATTCGAGTTATCGTTCCTTACGAAATCTCAAAAGTTAACTTCCGCGTAGAAACAAAAATTCTTGTCAGTATGTCAGAAGAGATTTAATCAATTAAAGAATATCAATATAAGTAAAACAAGCTAACAAAATGACTTTTATTACACACGGGTTCCGGGTTTCAGTGGAATAGGACGTACGAGAGAGGGTATAAGACTTTATGCGCTTAATGGTAAGAAGATCTTCATTAGTTGAGTGTACAAAGATCCTTGTATAAAACAAACATACTCAAGTCATTAACATCAATTGTAAAATATAATTATATAAAACTGCTAAAAGGGCATAATGAGAGAGTATTTGTTGTATGTCACTCAAAATTCAGAATAAGTGGTTAACTTCTTCAAATAAAAAAGGTCATACATACTTCATATTCGGTCTACAACGCCAGCAAAACATTTGTAAACATATACCAATAGTTCATAATGCGTTCTCAAGACTTATCTAACTATACTTTACTTTTATATATTGTATTGCATTGTATGGTGTTGTTTCGAATTTAGTTCTTTTTTTTTCTCTCTCTCAAATAACAGTTTATATAGCAAACAATATTGAATGGAAATATTAGAACGATACAAGCTTCGATAATGGTATTCATTTTCATGTAAGCATAATGGTATTAAAATGTAAGTGTTTTTTTACCATGTCAATTAGTTAAAGATTATATCAAGTATAGCTAAATGAGTATTGACTGAAATGAACCGTGTCTTCAACCCACAATGGAAAGGTCAACAAACACACGTCTAAACATTTACACTTTCATACTACTGTACATAAATGTGAAATAGAGAGCTGATGTCCTACTGTGTTTTAGCTTAGCTGCCTATAATAAGTGTCAAAACATTGTATATTTTCTGTAGCCATCATATAACCCAGTCTCATATAAGGTATGTGGCAGAAACCATGGATGTTTCCCGATAAAAAATTGCTTAAAAATAATTAGACAATTGTAATATCTTCAGATTCACGAACACTAATAATATTAGTATCATCGTATATTGTTTACAGCAACAATGATTAAAATATTTCTTATTAATCCATATATGAGTAAAATTAATACAGATTAGACTCCATTGAAATATAAAAGCACTCACGAAAAGAAAACGTCATTCCCATGAAAAGATGCAGAAATAATAATAAAATTTTCAGAAAATGCGCTTTGAATCGGTGTCGTCACTTGTTCATTGTTTCCATTTGGTGTTGTAGGATATGTGCATATACTAGAGGAGACACTCTGAAGGTCTTGAACGCTACTTGATGTCAACTCAGGCGAAAATGGATCCAAAATTGATTGAAGTCGAACGGTAGACTGTAAAAAAAACAGATGACTGAAGAACAAAACTTGACGATAAAGAGGTGACTGATAGCGTCTTAGAACTTAATGCTATAACTTCTGTTGTATTCATAGTTGTCTGAGAACCCATTATTGACAAGTTATTTGAAGTCAACGAAGAGATGTCAATGGAAGCTGATACAACAATTACCGTAGAAGGTATATATGTATTAACCGATGTGACATTCATATCATTGTTTGATTCAGAGGACAAACCAGGTATGTCGGTGCTTAAATAAAACAACGCGGAACTCGACATATAAAACGTTGTGTCTACATGCATAGCATTCGTTTCAAAAGAGGTCATGACAGGGACATGTGTTGATTGATAAGTATGAGAAGGTTTGAGAATAGAATCAAACGATGTTGATAAAATGTCAACAGTTGTTGTTACATATTCAAATGACGCAGCACTCATTGACTGACACTACAGTTTCAATGCTTATTATATCAGTTTAAGCTATCGACTCCTCAGCAATATTTAATGTTGGGATAAAAGTGTCCAAGTCGTATGTTATAAAACTGGATTGCAGCACTGATGCTTCTACTTCCATATCAGACAATTGATCAGTTGTATAAAACAATGGGGTTGCTACAGTATAGATAAGAGATTGTAAGAAATGATATTGCTTTTCGTAGCGCCATATTCAGTTGTTAAAATGCCAGCTGTTGTCGATGCACCTTCAAATGACTCAGCATTTGTATCACTAACGGTCACGGAAGTTTTATTGTTCGTGAAATCGCTTGAAACGCTCACATGTTCAGCAAACGACGATGCTGCCATATACGTGACAAAGTCGGATGATATTATACCAGATTACAGTTGAGCTGTTTCTACTTCCGTAGCAGACAGTTTACCAGTTGCATGAAACAATGGGTTGTTAAAATAAAGCTATGAATTATCAGACTATTGATAGACCCGGTATTGATTGTTGCACTGTCAAATGCTCTTGCTAAAATGCCAGTTTTTGTCGATGCATCTTCAGTTGACGCTGCGGTTGTATCACTCACTTTAACGCAGTATTATCGCTCATTAAGTCCATTGAAACGCTCGATTTCTTAGCAAGCAACGACGCTTGCATAGAAGTGACAAAGTCGGATGATATTATACCAGATTGCTGTTGAGCTGTTTCTACTTCCGTAGCAGACAATTTATCAGTTGTATAAAACAATGGGGTTGTTACGATAGAGCTATGAGTTATCAGACTATTGATGGAACCGATATTGATTGTTGCACTGTCAAATGCAGTTGTTAAAATGCTAGTTGTGGTCGATGCATTTTCCAATGATGCTGCATTTGTATCACTAACTGCCATGGCAGTATTATTGCTTAATAGGTCCATTGAAACGCTCGAATTCGTAGTAAGCAACAACGCTTGCATAGAAGTGTCCAAGTCGGATGATATAAAACTAGATTGCGGCACATGTGTTTCGACTCCAGTCGTAGACAAGTTATAAGTTGTATAAACCTCGGTGTTTGCTACAAAAGAGCTATCATAAATCACAGTATTAACAGATTCTGTGAGTGTTCTGGTAGCTTTGTATGTTGTTAGCGAAACATCATTTGTTGTCGTTAGAGCTTCAACTAACACTGCTATATTATCACTAATAGTCGAGATAGTTTCATAGTTCGCTATAGCAGTTGAAACTGGGGACGACTTAGAAACTAATGATATCTCGGATCTAAAAAACAAAAATCATCATGTTAAAAAACAAACTCCATATAATTGATTGATATTATATCAAGTTCTTTAAAGTCATCAATGTTAGGTAGTACTTTTGTAACATAATTACAAACCACATCATCCAAAAGCTGAAACTTAGACCCCCAACTAATGGCATATAGTGTCACTGCACATACCAGCATGCATTATTCTGCAGTGCATATGTTAAATACATTAAACACACAGTGTACTGAAATAGTATGAAATCGGCCTAGATAAATTAAAAATGAATAATCAATTAACTGGTGCTTGTTCTTTAATTGTGATAATTAATATCTAACTACAAAGGTTGAACACAGCATTACAGCTGTTTATCATCTCACTCCAGTAATGAACAAACTACCTGTATAATCAATGATGTCCTATTTTTCTTCCCAATTGAAAGATTCAAAAAGCAACCGAAAACCCAGTATGCAACACATGGAATCAGTGTGTTCTTTGACCTAAAAGGTGAAAGTATCAAAGCTTCTGATTTCGTTCGCTTACTAATAGGCAAAGCTAAGTACCAAAGTACAATACTATCGTAATATATAACAATAATGGAACTATTAATACATGCTATCAGCTCATTACTGTTCGGATTAATTCCGTTTTTTATTTCGCTATTTTCGAGCAACAATTTGAATTTTTTTAGACATTGACAGAGGTTGATCAAGTAACGTAATACTGTGTAGTAAAAGATTAGGCTAAAATATGAGTAAGTGAGTGATTGATTGTTGTTTAATGCCAAATGAGCATGTTTTCATGTATATCATGGCGAGAACAAATTATATCCGATGAGATGATGATGTCCGCTTTGTACTAGACTAACATATTTAGTTGGATCTTTATAGTGCTAGCTCACTGAAATAACAGCATAACAATATGTGGTATCATGAACCATCTTATAATCGGAACGGAATAGCATCCGAACAATGCTAAACTGATATCCGTGTCGATTAATTCCTTTGTTATAGTGACATTGTGACATATTGGAATAGTTTGAGACATTGCTAGATGTTAACAAGGGACTGTAAGGACCTACAACTCTGTGTAATATATCGGTAATATTGCACTGTATTATAATCTATATAAATGTTTTCATTGTCTCATATTGAACTAAATATCATCTGGCCGACACAGTATCTATTTAGAAGCAACAATGATTCATATCATAACGCTATCAAATGCAGTTCAAGAAGAATCTAGAGTTTACATGGAAATAAGATTTGTCAACAAAAGCTACAAAGCAAATATTGTAATCCTTACACCTCTCGCATTAAATGTGTAAAATGACAGATACGAATTACCAGGAATTCAATATATATTGACAGCAACCAACACACAGCATAGTACGACACATATCTACGACAAATATATCACATGTTTGACATTACAAACTTTATGTAAAATTATTCCCTTTTAATTAACATTTCCTTCTAAATCCAATGAATTCTAAACAGTACACCCATACTAGAAATAATAATACTTATTGCCACAAATTAGATCTTCTTTTATTTGACAACTTTATAATACAACATGTAACATGTAACATTACCTATTGTGATTAGAAGTGATGTTGTTTTGATTGATAGTGTGATATAACGTGCTATGGATTGACTCAGTAGTAATGCTACCTGTAATTATATAGGACGTAATATAACATTGTGAAGCACAATATACATACGTTAATTTGTAATCGGAACAGCTGTTGATTCCTATCTATTAATTATCTGATACATGATATACAATGTTCAACTAACTGAGGTCATATCGAAGTTGGATAATCAGCAACGCAAGCAATCAACATTGATCATCGGAGTTCAATGTCTGACGGGAGCGCGACTCGATAATGTTTGTCAGTGACGTACGATAAATTGGTCGTTTTCATTAGACACGCCTTGGTTTCCTTCGTTATTAAAAAGTAAACAGCACTACATGAGAATTCAATATTGTTGATATTGCAATGTATGGCAGCTTTCATATCATGAAATAGAATACACTATGATCAGCAAATCGTAGAAACTGATGCCAAACGGGTACCCAATTTTAGTGTTCTCCCTCTCCTGGATTGGTAAAGGCATAGCTGCAAAATGGTTGCTTTTATCTGACTTTTATTTAACTGTAGAACTACGTATTTCACCCGTTTGTAAAACTGAGGAATACCGAATTCCAAATAAAATCGGACGTTTTGGGTAATACAATTACAGTTTGAAGATATCAAAATTTAATGGGTTGTCAGAAGTGGTAAATTGACAAACAAGAGGACATACAATAAAGCTGTCAAAATAAAAAGGCCAAAAGAACAAACAATGATCAACAAAACACTACTCAGAAAGCGTAAAACTGAGCAACACGAATTCAAATAAAAACCGGGATGAACTCGCGTGCACCGGAAGGTTAAGTATTTCCAGCACCATCGTGTTACTGTTGTTACAAACCCAATGATAAGTCATGAAAGGGGAAATTGTCTGACTGTGATTATGCCGGAGGTTTTGATGTTATATTTTGAAAGTCTGGTCCTCTACCACATTTGTACATTTGTAGATTTCGAAGAATAGTAGGCGCACTGTAACCACTACAAAAGGCTAAACTTGTAGTCCTTAACGAGCTCTCAATGCTTTACTAAGGGAAGTAAGACGTATTTGCCTCAGTTATCTATACCTCCTGCCTTTCTATATATATATATTGTTGAACTTGTTCTTGGCCTGAATATGCATGAAATATTAATTGTAGATGGACGTTAAACAACAATTACTACTGTTTTGCATTTACCACATTTATTTTCTGGTACTACTTCTACCAAACACAAGGTTGTCGTGATCGTATGGTAATTTGATTTACAACTACCAATGCAAATCACTGTATACTACCAATAACATTGAGGGTTCGAATCCCGCTAATGGCGAGGTGTACTCCATAAAGTTTGTCAGTGACTTGCGGCAGGTTGGTGGTTTTCTACGGGTACTACGGTTTTCTCCACCAATAAAACTGACCACCACGATATAGCTGAAATAGTATTGATAGTGACGATAAACACCATAACCCTAACAATAACAAAAAACAAGGAGAAGACACAGTTTCCAGCCTCGTATGACACAATATTTATATTGATATTGTTAACTATAAAATAAGATAATAACCTATTGAGTGTGCCACACACATACATGTCGATTTGCATTTACTAATATCTAACAAGCAAAAAATCACATGTATGTGATAATAAGTGAACCTTTCCTCAAATAACATTTTGTATTCCCAGACAGTAGCTGTAGATATGAAAAGAAACATTTACTGACTGATATACTATAAATATTGTTTTATGTGACAGATAGTGTATGATGCTCTGAGTTGAAGGTCTGTGCAAGCTTAGTTGCATGTATCATCGCTAAAACAACACCAAAGCCAATTGACAATATCGTGTTCATTATTGTGTACCTATTGACCAAGTACTGCTGGACTAAGCATTGATAGACGAACAAGAAAGGCTTACCTTTTATTAATAATCCTTGAAATGAATTATTTACAAATTTAATACAAATCATGGAACACATCAGTATCAAATTACAAAGTTGTGAAGAAACAGGAAGTACAAACGAATAATCATAATATTGCACAAATTTGCACAAGTGAATAAACTCAAAATATGCCCTGCTTTAAATTATCGGTGTATTATCTATCAAGGTTTGACATGTTCATTAGTTTACATTGCAGCTATTACATTGGCCATTATTCTACCAAATTTAATCAATATAAAAAAAACTTCCATTGATGGAATGGGGATACTGTTTTGTCTTTTTTCACATAATGAACTAGGATATGTAATAATATTCAATCTGATTACCATGGGAACATGAAAGACAATGCTGTCTCACATTGACTATTTTTACATTAGTTCATTTTGCTGTGTAATGAAGAATTGCAATGGGTTCTTTTGTCAAAATAATAAGACTTGTACATTTGCAAAAATTTCAGGAACTACAAAATTAAACACAAAATATTTGGAATGTAGGCTAAAACTATCAATTTACATGTTAAATGTGCATATAATTTTACATAGACTAGCTGTTATATAATTATAAAATATATATCTACATTGATATAGAAACGTTTATACAATGTTTATATGGTTGTCCGGTTAACTGCTATACAGATAATGGTAGATAATTCCAGGATATCCTGATGATTCGTTTATATTAAGAATGGCACAAAATATACGAAATTTGTTAACACAAAGCGAACTTGAGTAACATTCATAACTTGACAAAACCTTAAAACTTATTATAATGTTGAAATTGCTAGGAATTCATCCCATTCTGTTTCCGAAAATAGCATACGGTATTTTTCACTTCTGTTGCGTATTGATAGAAGACTATATATTAAAGAATTTGACTTTTCAGAGACATTAAAAAGACAGTCCCTGAAAGTCTGGAATCATATTAACTCCACTGTGTGTCACCCTTTCACTGGTAAGCTACAGCGCTTGAGAAAAGATAACTACTACTCGGGTGTTACGGCACTCTAAATTGCATCTTTAAGATCAAATCTGATGGTGCAACTTAAAATTCAACAATGGCATATCCATATATAGAGTCGTTTGGATATCAGAGTTTTATTCGTGTGCCCTCAGAGGAGATTCAGCATTCGCCTTTAGACCATTGTTTTCTTAAAGAAAATATATCCCGGAAGTAATCAATCGGAATTCTTCTTCATGCCATCCGGTAAAGCGTAAACAAACCAAAAGCACACGATGTACAAGACAAACTCTGTCATGTTAAGCAGAAAGTTATTATTAAAACTGCCGAGATCAAATTAATGAAGCGATGTAAGCAACGAACCAAGGATGGATGGAATAGAATGTTATATCTTCGCAAAGAAAGTCATTAAGGATTCATTAAATCAAATATTACAGCGGGGGAGGGGGAGGGGTGTAGTAATCATGGACTATTTACATTTTTGATGGTACATTGTCTTGGAATTTCAATTGAAAATGATATGGAATGGACATATTGGACACAGAGTATACTTGCATTCATAGATTCACGCCAATTAATGTTCAACAAATCTTCACAAGTCCGTTTTTTAAGAAACGATTTGCATCAAACATGAAGACAAAAACACAACCGTTATAGATATGAAACTGAAAACCAAACGGTAAATCATGAGTTGTTTTATCTATGGGCTTAAATACAAATGACTATCATGATAATTCCTTCTATCATAATCAGCAGGCAGTAGACGTGGCAGAGGTCCATGTTCAGGGTTACCAGAATAATTCCTTCTATCAGCAGGCGGTAGACGTGGCAGAGGTTCATGTTCAGGGTTACCAGAATAATTCCTTCTATCAGCAGGCGGTAGACGTGGCAGAGGTTCATGTTCAGGGTTACCAGAATAATTCCTTCTATCATAATCAACATGATATTTGTTTGGCATAGACACATGTTCAGGGTTACCAGAATTATACCTTCTATCATAATCAACATGATGGTTGCTTTGTATATATGCAAGTCCAGGATACCAGGTTTATTCACTGCATGATCCCTTGGTTTACCGTGTTGCATAGCCATAGGTTCAGGGGTATCAGACTTATTAACTGTAGGTTCCCATGTTTTATTAGAATTATATTGTGTTGTGGCTTTTACATTATTACATATATTGCCTCGTTTGTTAACAAGAACAATAATTATTATTATTATTATAACGATTAATACACATGTTCCCAATACTGTTCCTATTATTATTGTTATCCCATTATCTTTTGAACCGTCATTAGTTTCCATCGTGGTTGTTTCGTCTGTGGTTGTTTGTTGTTCTGCAGTTGTTGTTGGACCTGAATTGAAAATAATGATTTCTATGTTTAATATGGCAAATATTGAAATAACGACCATTTTAGTATGGTTTGTTTGAAACTAACATGTGTTCATACAAACATAAATCCTTGTGCAACTATTAAATGTATTTTACCAGTTATAAAGTTCCAGACATTATGTAGTCTAAACTTCATGATTATTCGACTTTCCAATTTGCAATATCTATTGCACTAAAACAAGCATAAACAAAATGACAATTTTAGCGATAAAAATCATTACTGACAAGGCTAGATTAATACTTAAGACAGCATTGACAGCATCACAATATACATTAGTCACACCTTTCTTAATTGATAGAATAACTCATTTATTACTAATTTACATCTGGTTTCTGATAAAAGTTTAGCTCATCATCTGTCGATGGAAGAATTATTATTTTCTTCCTATCACAAATCCACCTAAAACAGTTGACTTAAGATAATACAATGGACATGATAATAAAAAGTAAGAAAAGTAAAACAATGGTTGACATTAGCACTATTCAGACAACTAAAGATTTAGCAACACGAATTTTATTACAAACCGGGGATGTTTATGTTCCACTATTGGCCACTCATCCTGCTACTGCTAAAATGACAGGATCATCATCTGATATGGAAATCCTGTTGGGCACCAGTATTCGTAAATAAATACAAATATCATAATTTAAGTATAACCCGATATAAAAGCAATTTGAGTAGCTTACATCACAACCCTGAACCAATGTCATGAAATCCTCTATGAAGGAAATCCTACTAGGAAACACAAGCTCTGGAATATCATACATGTAAAAACTGAGGGATAAATGCCCTCCTTTGATATATTCAAATTCTTCATACTCCATATACAGATGCTGATGAAATGTTGCTACATATATATGAAACGTACACAATCAGAAAAAAGAACTCATCACGCATAAAGTGTCAGCTTCAAAGGGCCCTCATTATCTATTTCTATGTGTATGTTAAGGAATAAAGCAGACCTAACTGTTTATGTGGTAACTGTCATTTCAGATGCAATGGGATTGATGCGAACTGCACAGTCACCAGACTAGCATTCCAAATAACCACGAATGTGAGTTGAATGTTACATTATTGCTTGCATAAATGTTTATATAATCTTTAAATAGTAGAAGTATTCAACATGATCGATGTCTGTCGTTCAACTTCAGACAAATAATATGGTGTAAAGCTTAGGATATTAAACATTTATGCATAGTAAGCATTCAATTAATATACAGTATTTGTTGGGAAACTGGAAATAAACCATTCAAAAACAAAAAATAAGGTACAACGTAGATGAGGAAACTTGGTCAAAACTCTTGACTACGACAATGTGACAATCTTATTTTTGAAAATGGGAAATGGTGTCGGTATGTTGTGAATGAGTCCAATTATAACATTTTTGAGAATTGAAATTTTTTGAAAATTTAAAGTAAACCACAGAACGAAAATACAAGAGACGAGTGGAAGTTGTATACAATCACGATTGTCAAGGTTTGGTGGACACAAACCGATATATCACTTCCGACATTTCGATGATCGGTTCATATGTTGAACTGGAAATGGCTTAATTCATCATTTAGTATATTTAATTTCTTAATAATCACTTGTTTTCTAGAATGCTTTACTTTTCAGTTTTATTTGTCATTAAATTAATACAATATTAAACATACAACTTTTATTCTATAATATACAAAAGGAACATATGATACACATACATATTTGTTCATGCTATGGAACATCATAAATGTCTTATGTCGTGGTTTATATGTCTTTGCAATGATCTTGTAGATATTTTTGTATATCTCATTGCTTTTTTTGCTATACCATTAGATGTTTTCATATAATTAGTACTTTTTTTCTCATACATGCAGAGCACTTAATCATCTACACTACACTCTATAACACACACTGTACTTTCTATCGTCATATTTTTTAGTGGTTACTGCTAACAAGGTAGGTTCTGAACCAAAGGCGGTACTTAGTGTTTAAGTAGAAGTTATTACTTCGAAGGATTCATGGTCACCAGCATGACTTGGTTGACCGCTACGGAATATATGTGTCACAAATAACCACGAATACGTAATCACAATTCCACCCTTTCCTCATTCAGGAAGTATCACGTAATACAATTGATTTCTTCTTTCCATAGACATATGACAAGCTTAATTTTTATCAAGTTAATAGTTGCATTCCATTTTCAGCTTTGAGCCTCCATTCCAATAATGTTTGGAGCCACCCTCCCGCTCCAATAACCCTAAAACTGTTAGAATGTTTGCACATTAACACTTTATGGAATATTATAAAAGAAATGGGTCGAGCGAATGAAGTGTTAAAGCCTGGAAGCTAACATTTTACATTATTTCCCCTATTGGGTCCCATTTTACGAATTCGTGGGGTTAAAACCTCAAAGTAAGCCAAAATATACTGTTATGATTCCTGTTACAAAACATCGGTTTCTGAGGGAGGAGATGTTTTCATATAACATATCAGCTAATTAGAAATTGGTTTGTCCCCTGATGGCAATATGGTACTTTGAGGCTCTTTTGGAGCTTGGCAATAAACTGAGAATCTTAGCAGAATAAAACTAAGTCAGCAATGAAGCAATGAAGGAGCAATATTCGTTCCTACTGGAATTCCAACAATTTGACCAAACACGTTATTGCCAAAGCGAACAGAAATCTTGTTTAGCAAAATCAATAATAGCACAAATCATGCCATCACAAATACACGTACACAAATGATTGATATTCTCTATAACATATGTAATCATATCCTGATTTACAGAATGACCATTTAATCGAATAGGAAAACTTGTCTTTGATAAGTTTAGGTGGTAGAGTGTTATGCAAGGTAGGAAAGTCATTACTGTCAATGGAATCACCTTACAATCAAGGGAACGAAGTTTGTCTCGTTCCCTTACAGAATGTTTGACAGTCAAAAATGGTTTACTGCACTTTGTTCGTAGACCTTATTGCAAAAATTGATAGCACGTTGCTTGATTGTAGGTAAGGAGGTTGTTAGGAGAACAGACATTTTTGTGGTAGAACATTTGTTGGAGGTTGCAATAAAGCGAAAATGGAAAGGTGATTGATGTAATTTGAGTAGCTAGTACACATACACACATATAGTAGGGATATTTCTTTGAGGGGATGTGACGTTTAGAGGTTGAATTGATAAACCATGAATATTGATGATATTTATCTAAAAAATGGGTGTATTGTGAACAGTTTTAGAGTTCACACTCTCCTATGTAAAATATGGGCATAATGTTTATGTCAAACAACAACTGCTTTATCAGATGTATCAATAAAAACTTAAACATGAAATTTAGCGCACACAACTCGCCTTTGAAATCACCTTCATCAGGCATGCTCAAAGTCGACAGATTGGTAAAAAAAATAATCTACGCATTCTTGGGAGTAATAATACCAAAGGGACCAACCAGGATAATCAAAATCAGATAAGATCGTGTATACTTGAGGGAGGGGATCATTAGCTTTAATTATAATTACATTAATTACGAACTGTAAATTTCAAAAATAAATACATCTAATAAACCGTGCCAGTGCTGAAACATTGACAACTGGGTGGACCATACCCTCGGGGTCTAAAAACAAAATATTTACCTAATTCTATCAACTGATTCCTAATTCTAGAGACCTTCAGACTTTTTTTTAGATTTGGTATGAAAATATTCTCAAAATGTATTATTCGAAAATCCACAATATCCATAATTTTAGTCATAAAATTGTTCAAATATTTGTTTTACTAACATTCTTACACCACTTATTACATTAAGAGGATAAAGCGTCAAAGATATTCGGATTTCGAAGATTAACAAATCTGTAATATAGAAAACGTAGTCCACTGATTGGGTTTTCACATTTGTAGCATATATCTTCATGTTTGTAGAGTGGCGGATTTAAGGGGGGAGTTGGGGGCATCACCCCCCCCCCCCTCCCCCCGTCGAATAAGTCAAGCACATATATTAACATACGCTTTTCAGGGCTATTTAGCGTCACCATATGGCCATTATTCGAATGGTTTCGATCTGTGTGTTGAAAGTAAAACAAAATACAAATTAATTTCTTTGTATTAATTTAATCTTCAAAGAGGTATTTATAAGTAATTATGCTAAATCAAATTTTCAAGTTTATTTGAAGTTTTTATGAATGTATTGTCAAAATACCAATTAAACAGGTATTGTCTTAAACTGTTATATAAACGTGTCTAGTGTCATAATTTCATATAGGTATAATCACCAACACCTGTAAATTGAGGCTCTTTGAAGGAAATCCTTTTTTTAAATATCATTTATTTTTACAAATAAAATTAAAGGCAATTGTTGCTGTATTTAAAAAAATGTATGCATGAGTTTCCGCTTTGAAAATATATGAATACAGCATATTGTTATTGTTCAAATGTTCCTGACTTTTAAGAAAGGCCTCAGCAGATTACTACAAGAGAGATCACTTGACATGGGCAGAGCCTTGAAAAGCGTAACTTTAGTTCAGAGCTCACTAGACTGCAGAGCCAATGTTGAACAATTTAACCATCAGTGTTTTGAGATGAGTGCTTAAATCTGTGAACCGCTAGACATAGAGGATAAAAAAAAACTAGAATATGCCGGAGACAAATAATGAGATAATGTTGAAGCAGAGAGTCCGGAAGACTACTTTAGAAAGTCAATAACTGTACCTTTTATCGACTATATGCTAAATGAAATGAAAACAAGGTTTACCAACCTACACGGCAGAACCGCTTTGGGACTACAATTGGTTCCATCTATTATTGAAAATATTGCTCCATATCTGAGCCCCACCGTCAACAGAGTCTCTGGATCCGCCCCTGTTGTACATCATATCGAATTATTCTGCCTCACAAATCAATATTTTATCACCAGTATGTGTGTTTTTTCTATATTTTATTTGTTTTACATTTGATCAGAAATCCGGAATTCTCCTGTTATTTTAGCAATATGTAATGGCGGTGAGGGCTGAGATGCAGAAGACCGATTGACACACAGACAGATTAAAACTAATTCCTCTAATTTCTCAATTTTTGCTGTAGTTGTTTCTTTCCGTGTTGTCTTTTAAATGTAGGGGGGAATCTTCACAAGCAGCATATTTGTTTAATTTGTTTTTATATATTTATTTATCAAAGTGAATATTTGGGAACATGTTTATGCTTACAGCCAGTGATCCGAAGTGTTGATTTTAGTCCCGACATTGAAAGCGTCATTAATACATCATAAAGCATGACCGTGTTCATGCGGTGTTGCTACAGCAATTGGGCTTTGCAAATGTCAACAATATGTTATTATAATGAGTGTAACTTGATGATATGACTATCGATCTATAAAGGTCACGGGAGAACTTTGAAAAATAGCGAAAAAGATAATGTTTCCTTAGTGTTATCCTCAAATATTTTATGACACTATAATAATCTATGTATATCTCACTTAGACCTTGCTATGCAGTAACACACAGAGAACTATTAAGCAAAGTATTTGCTATATCAAAGTATAATTTTGGTTGTTCATCACTGCAATGGTTGGTATACAAATACAACTTAACTATAATACTGTATCGTTTTCTGAACTGTTGTCGCATGCTCTAATTTAATGCAAACAATTTGACGACTTTAATTGGGTTTTCAACTGATTGAAGCATCAACTGTCACACACAACTGTCACACACACATATGTATATATGTGTGTGACAGTTGATGCTTCAATCGTTTGAAAAACCAGTCAACGATCAATCTTATGGAGTGTTGGATCGCTACGGAAAAACGCTACTATACAAGTAAAATAAATTTTAAACGTCTAAAAAGGTTTGTAAAACAACACCAAGTACACAAAACAAATTGATAAAGAATGAAACATTGAGTTGATTGACAACATTTTCGTCTGATCGAGAGACTTTTCCAATGTATAATGTTAAACCAATATATATATCATCCTTAGAGTAATACACTGCAACCAAGAGAGACCGAGAGGTATAATTGAACTATATATCTTAGTCACTAATTAAAATTGCTAGCAGTCACAACAGTTTGCAAACACTTTACACATTGTTAATGTACTTTTTTTTTATCGAAAGTGGTGTCAAGTGTCAAGTATATAGGAGATAAAATGGTTCTTTAAATGAGAAAAACAATCAAATTGTAGTGCCTTACTAAAAAAGTAAGAACTGCAGGTATAATAATAGTGAAACACAAACTTACTTTTAAAGGTGATGCCAGTAACAATAGTATGAACGTCCTCTCTCTGAACATGTGACACTTTTATTTCCAATTTTATCAAGTAAGTATCAGAATTGTCAATTCCAGATTCTTCTTTTACAACCACGGGACACTCATATGTTGTAAAATTCATATCTGTACAAGAGATATCAGTAGCATGACACTGGAATATTTCGGCAGATGTTGCATCATTATTGCCATTTGCGTCCTAAAGATAAATTAACATTCGTAAAAGTATTTGTTCAATACCCAGAGTTTCTATATCCCAAAGACTCATATCAGCCTATAATTTCTCACCCATTTTATAAAAAATGGGAGTGTCACAAATAATACTGAATGTTGGCAAACCAAAGATCACTTGAGCTCAAATTCTTTTCATAATATGCCTAAGATATGTTTAACTACTCAATGCCATGTAGCTTCAGTGAACTAATTTGGATTTCTAATAAAGCAGCAATGGAAAGTCGAAAAGATACTATAAAGTATATTCACGTAACCAACATGGGCAACTGAAGGAGAATTTGTTTCTCCCATTTTTTAACACGAACTTTATTTCAAAATCCGATTCAATTACCGATTTGACAACATGCAGGGAAAGGCATGAGACATTTTAATCCTCTAGAGGATTATAGATTTGTTCACCACTGGTTCATTGGGGTTAAAACGCCGTAATAATGGGAGAAATGTGGATATTAAAAAAACTGGAACGACTTCTGGAAAATTATAATATATCCAACATTTGAGTTTTCTCCACTTTACATCTCTATTCCGCGTGAGGATTTCAACGCATGTTTTAAAAAATCATTCATAACCTATTTTACTATATAAAAAGGTGAGCAACATTACAAGTTCATAGCTTTGAGTTATACAGCTGCATACTGTAATTACATGAACTCATGCATCGAACAAACGTGAACTTCCTCACAAACAAGGTACACAATTGTGAATATTCTCAAGTATATAATATGACTGAAAATTTAACCTTTGAACGATATTTTGAAAACAACTGTGTTCAAAGAGCCTGTTTTAGAGAATTTCACAGAATACACAGTCGTGTGTATCAATTTTATATGCATACATTTTCTATGCATATTGACAGAACACGATCTTCGTTGGAAACTCGATATCAGAAGGTTGAAGAAATTTCAATCATTGTAGCACAAACCATTAGTAATTTCAAAGTTCCATCAAAATCCACCATACAAAAATGTATATCAATGGACATTATGACAATTGGGAGCAGAAGAATGTATTTAGAATATTTGATAAGAACTAAATCAGCCGAATCTCAAAATAAGAATGCCAATTAAAGCTTAATTAATTACGAACATCTCCTGCTATGCAACAAAATATGAAGCAAGGATTTGCGAAATACTAAAACAAAGGTTAATCTCCCTCTAACCGGTAACCTTAGCAGATTTTAATTATCCTGTTTAGCCACTTATCTTTCTTGATCCCAAGAACATTTAATTTATTTCGCTTTCCAATCTTTTGATTTTGGGCGTAGCTTATGAAGGTTATTCCGGAAAATAGTATGCTTGTGAATTAATGCAGATTTCCTGTTTTCCTTCTATTGTAATATTTCACCAATACAGATTGCTAAAATTAAAATTTAATACATCATACCACATCAATGTCCGATTGTGTTCTAAACCAGCGTTAAAATTACTGCAGTGTAAATTGTTAGAAACAGATGTGCGCCTTTTGCTTTGAAACCAAGGAAACCATGACACATATATTGTCCTATTATTGTACACATGCTCATCTCTTATGGCTTCAATTTGCAAACAAAATATGTTATAGCAATTAATGTAACATCAGGAACCTGTAGTCTTGTGATACTAAATTACTGAGTTTTATGTTGTGATGTCCGTTACGATTTCCGCATAAAAACGATGTTCGGTTCGTCTTTACCTTCAGGTATGTGTAGGAGGTCTCATGTCTTACTTACGTTAATTGTGCGTCTTGTGTACCCTATGACACCGGTTTCTCTGAATTGTCCATTTTTGATTATATTTATTCTTTAATTCCTCTTGTACAGAGATATATAAATAACAATGTTCAATTACATATTACATAATTGGAGTTAAATATACGCAACCGTTCTTTAAAGAGAGAATACAATAATTATAATTAAAAAAAAAACATTTCAATCAATCGTCCTGTGAGACAAATAGACGCGCAGAATCACGTAAATATTTGGCACAAATGTTTATAGACGTATTTACAACGTCTTTTATATATGGACAATTTGTCGTTGAATACTGTACACGTCCTAGAAGTATGTACAACAATTCTTCAGTCGACGAAGAATATGTGATGTCCGTTACGATTTCCGCATAACAACGATGTTCGGTTCGTCTTTACCTCCAGTTGTGTGTAGGAGGTCTCATGTCTTTTTTACGTGAATTATGTTTGTTTGCACATAGTGGTGTCCAACACATATTGCGTTGTTTGGTTTTTGCTTTGTTTTTCTGCGACTTGTGTACCCTATGACACCGGTTTCTCTGAATTGTCCATTTTTGATTGCCCATTGGGTAACAAAATGAAACACTATTTTCAGAGAATGCTTGGAACAGACTAAGAATTAAAAGAAATTAGAATTTGACTCCTTGCATCTGTGCACGCCAAAACAATAAAATATTAAAAGGAATAAATGGAAAGCAATTTTATTCATGCTTCAGTAATACAGTGATATAATAGCCTACAGTCTTTTATCAAAAGTATTTGGAAGCTATATATTTCATATAAAACTATAGTTTTTTCAAATTATTTTTAAAGTAAAGATCTTGTGAGCCAAAAGCTTTTTTTCCAAATCAATTGCAAAAAGTATGCCTTTATATATTTATGTATAGCTTTTTCAAATACACGTGATAAAATGTGGATGCTTTCTCCTATTAATATCCCCTTAATAAAAACTGTTTGATTATGGTATACTAAATTCACAATAATAACATTTTCATTCCTCCTTATGGCATTATTGTTTAGATTTTCGGAATCAATTGACTTTGAACTATTGTCTACTTGATTTATATCTTGATTTCTTTTTCTCGTAATTCGGTCAATAAATCTATTAATAAAATTTGGATTTTCAATAGATAAGACAACTTCATTTGTTAGTTGAAAGAAAGTGCAAGAATTCCAATCCAATCCAGCTGTATTATTAGTTCAATAAGAAAGGTTTGACCAATTTTTACACGACCATAAGCTTTACATACATGCGCATCAAAACATTACTTTTTAAACCATGATCTTTTAGTATTCTATATTCAATGGATCACATCAAAGCGTTGATTTCTTAGCAATACTAGATAAAAAAATAAAAAACGAAGATATGAAATTTAGCTCACACGACGCGTTTCTGGAATAAGTTTCATCAGGTACACTCAAGGCCAAAATATTTGAAAGCTAAATAATCTAAAACTCTTTGGGAGCAACAAAACAAAGGATCTAAGAAGAATAGCCAAAATCGGTTAAGGTCATCTATACCTGAGGCAGGTGTACCTTAGTATTAATAATAATTACATGAATTTGGAACTGTAGATTTCGATAAGAAATATATCTAATAAACTAAGTCAGTGCCGAAACACTGACTAATGAGAGGACGAATAGTCCACCAGCAGAGGTATCGACCATGTGTAATTTCAATGCCTTTGTAAGCTGCAAATTAAATATGTGAATCACTCTATTTATTCAAATGATAAATAAGCAAATTGATCTTATTAAAATTATCAATTATTGCTCCAACTTACCTCATACTGAAGAGTGACTGTAGGAGCTTGCTCAGAATACAAGCACTCTAAGGTAACATTTCCATCTATGTTTGTATCTACAGGTGTATTTGAAGTCAATGTAGTCGAAACTGTCTGTGGATATGCTTGAATATAAAAATTAAATCAACTATTAAAATTGAAAACAACGATTATATTGGCTCCATTTATTTTCTTTTAGAATGGAGAAATGAAAATAACCGTGAAAGCTTCAAATCATTTAAAACTGCTGCTAGAACATTCATAACATAATAGATATCAAATGTTTTAGTAGTTTGGAGAAGCGAACTATTATGGCAGGTTGCTGATTATTACGTGTTAGATGTCCATTTATATAATACCACGACATATGACGCTGGGATTTCAGGTCCTGGCTTGGGACAGACACAACAATGTGGCAGGGTTAAACCGGCTAATATGATCCCAATCCACCCCTCTGCATACATGAATCTCCAACGGCAATACATATATAAATATTTTCCGTTGTGAAATATTTGAATAACAAAAATTGTATCAGATTTCCCAAATGTTGTTCGTACAAATTCAGATTGCAGAAATATCCCAAATGGGAATGTAAACACACAGACACACATAAGACATACACATAGTTATCAATTGTAAAAACCGTTGACTTTCATCATTGTTTTGTTAAAGGGCACCAGACATGAAAAACATTTTGTTGTTTTTCATTTGTTAATGTCAGAATTAAATGAAAGAACAACGGCATAGCAGTTATCTCTACCAAATTACTGTAGGAATGTACATTTCACACACGTTTTGATAAAACTCCGATGATCTCCGGAAACTGCCGACAATTAATAAGGTAGTGCACAAAAGTTAGCGTGACGTCACAGTTGTTGATCATTTATAGCAAATACACGCTTTCATTTGTAAACAACACCACAAATTATTAAAAAAAAAAAAACAATTAATGGATTCACTGAGGGCTGCCTAGAATTTAAATTGTCTACGTATATTTACCGCGATCATCTCCAAATGCACGCATTTATTAATAAATCTATAAAATTACCTGGAATATAATTATAAAACAAAGGCTCGTACTAAGTGTGACCCCATTCTCTTCGCATGGAGAAGTAAACCATATTGTCATTTTGTTCAATCGGAAACATATGAAGCGTGTCCGGAAAAGGATTCTTATACATATATATTTTTTTTTAAGTCCTGGATAACTCTCAAACTGTATGTCCGCACAAAAAATTGAAACGTTTGTTCGAAATCTAAGTTGGAAACAACAATTTTGCAAAGTAGAAAATTATTCAAGTTTTTTTAAAATATATTATTCATTATTCATTTCTTAAACAGATCATTGCAAAAAACCCTGTCTACAATTTTACGAAAATAAAAAATACAGTATAGAGAGTATCAGTCGAAAAACTGTGGACACAGAATACACGTATTATCCATGATGTATGACGTCTACTGATATTGTAAAATGAAGAAAAACGAACGATTATGAAAATTTTGAAAAAGGAATGATTAATATGAAAATTTTGAAAAAAGGGGGGTAGTAGAGAAAAGGGGGAGGAGGAAGTAAAATCCATGACCCATGCGCCTGTGTAACAAACAACTGATAATAATCGATCTTGGCAAGATTTCCTTTTGACCCCCCCTCCTCTTTTCAATGTGTGTCTATGCTTAATATATCAACAGAGAGGGGGGGTTCAAAATTTAGTATTTCCTCTATCTTTTCGATGGGATTAAAACAGGGTACATAGGTTATAATGGGGGGAAAAAGCAGAATTGATGTGTTGTCCGACCTTTCATGTCATGGGTCAATTAGTTCATACGTGCGAGTGAAAACAATAATGGTCCATAAATTAAAAATATATCTATTAGAATAAGGGGACTAAAACTTACAAAAGATTTAATACTGATAATCTGTAAAAGCGAGAGAGATCATAATTTATTATGTCTTGTCATACAGACATCGTTCTTTCTTCTCTTTTGGAAAGCTTTTCTAGGTTTTTTGGGGCAGGAGAATCGTCATTCACTACAACGGGAATATCAGGAACAGCATCATCCTCAATGTAGCTCTTGCTCCAGGATATCCAAACTCGGCCAGTCTTACTGGATCCCTACTATACTGGTTCTTTGTGAAATGCTTTCCACATATTTTACTGTATTTTGAAGGAGTGAAATCTTGAAGTTTGCAATAATGTACCCATGCTTTAAACCTCGGTTGATCATTTGGAAAACTAAACCAATACATCGTACTACCGACTCGAATCATTTTTTTTAATCTCGCCATATACGATAAAAACCCGTCCGAGTCAAAGGCCACGTGCAAGGTAAGAAGCGTTTTTATCGCTATAAGATTTCCTTTTTTGAATGAAACAAATGTTGTATTTGCAGATAAAAGGTAGTGTTTCACGTATATTATAGAAATTCAATACCAGCTTTCACTTTACATTGTTTTAAAGTTCGTTATTTGACGAAAAAATGCCTTCGTCATTTTTCCCAGCATTTAATATCTTTCTGAAGCTGTATTTTTATGGAACGAGGGTACGAATTCAAAGATCAAAAAATTATTTATTATAGATGACCAAACTTTTTCTAATCTTTTTCCCTTAATTTTTGAAACTTCAAGTGACTGTGATCTATGATTCTATGATACAGTGTTTCTTTCATCATATATATTAAAGTACAGCAACTGTGACGGACACAGCACATGCGCCTCATCATCAAGCTAAAAATATGCATACTGAGGTAAACAGATTTTTCAGTGTTTACACACACTGTTATCAGACGCCACGAGGATAATTAGATACTGTAGAGTTCATATACAGAATGTATAAGTAATATTGATGCAGTATTAATCTGAAAAAGATGTTTGATAATTTGATGTCCGGTGCCCTTTAATATTGCACAAATACGGACGAATCATCAATTGTATTGTACCAAAACATGAAAATCAGCTGTTATCTATATGTGTGTTAGAGGTATAGATTTTGACTTTGTTTCTATGATTTTCCTATTAGATATTGGAACTGTTCTGACGGTGTGGCATTTTTTATTTTTTTTAAATAAAACCTTTTAATGAATATAATGAGAAGTCGTATCATGCCCATTCGCATAACTATCGCTGTAACGTCAAAGTTACGAATCTCTCGAGGCGACGGATTCTCTTTTTTGTGAGTATCAATGCCATTCTTGCACGACCGCTTTATTAATGAGTGGTGTTTCGACATCATGGATTGTGTTGTATGACATTACGACCAATACGATCTCACATGTTTGTAGTCTATTTGATTCATATCTGGTGATAGAGTAGACCACGGAAATGTGTAAATGACCTGCTGTTGCGTGAATTCTGTTACTTTGAATGGTCGGTGGTTTCAATTCGGAATACAACGTGTACGCATATCTAAGATAACATTTGAAGAAAAACACCTCAGGCATGTTCGCCGGCACCATGGAATGCTGTCGTCCTCACTATGCTCTTTAAATAAAATGCGTTCTTCCTGTAGTGCTAAGGCCGTCTGCTTGCCTCAACATGCTCAATAAACTAACAATTTTGAATGACTAATGTACTCGCCTTAAACTACAAATTTTACAATGGAGATAGTCAAATGACCAATTGAATCGTTGCCGATATTATAAGGATAACACATTAAATTCAACACAAAGAAAACTTAAGGTAGCAAAGAGGTGTCTTTTGGAATGGTCAGCCTGTCTTCACAAGGCTAGTTTTATAAGACGTGACACATCGTGGATGTTCATCACACTTACTCACTAACATTTCATTTCCAACACTAGATCTCGTGATCTGTTTGTGCTCAGTAATATGAGATGAGCTGTTAATGTTCGTTTTTTGATATTATAGGAATTTTTTACCATCACTGTTGAATCTTTTGTTTCTTACTAGGACAATTTACACTTGGTTTCAATTTCATTTTTTCTGCCACCTTTCTGGTGCTAAAACTAGCATGTGACATGTTATCTTTCAGCCATCTTGTCAACTATCGGCCCGTCACACAATGAAAACTATATTCGAAATATTGTATGACTTGTACTGGCAAACATGCTGTGAGAAAAGTCAATTTCCGGAAAGACATAAGAAAACTTGTATACTTTTATACAATTATGAATTACCGAAATATCTTTCTAATTTCAAGACATTTACAGCAATTACTGTATCGATCATATGAAACAGTGAAACTATTTGATACCAAGAGCATCAGCAACCTTTGAAGATTTCAGTATATAGTGCATGTGCATACTCTAGTGTTGTAGTACTTGGCGCTTTAAATGATTTTTCAGTTGATTTTTTTGTTGATTTTACCCCTATGTTCTATTAATAGACACGACGGCCATGTTTATTGCTTGGCAGGATTACTGTATATGATTTTGAAAGTAGCTACCCTAAGGATTATTCAGGCCAACTTTGTGTTACATTGGCACAGTGGTTTGAGAGTAGAATAGTGTTTAAAGCTTAGAACGGATGGACGGCGACGGACACGAAGTGATGGCAAAAGCTCATATGGCGTTTGCCCAAGCGAGCTAATAAGTAATATTGGGACAATGAACAAAAATATGCAAATTGGGAAGCTTGTTATCTGTTTTTGTGAAATCTGTTTCTGGAATGATCACTGTTATCTGTTTTTTTTTACAAAATATCTTATTTCTTATTTCAAAAAATAAAAACCAACACTGAACATGCGAGCTCATATAATCTTCAATGGGTTTACATACATGAACAATTGTTTTTCTACTTGTAGTTGCTTACACAGTTGATTTAACGCATGCGGTTTAACCTGCATGTTTCATTTTCACGAAGTTGCATTATAGCGGTCACTATCGGAAAGGTAAAGCTCTCCCGAATGTGGTCAGTGTCAAGCGATCGTAAATGATTATCACACTTCTTAAGTTTTGCTTTTGATTATTTAATAGATGCAAACAAATAAACCAACCTATGCTTTATATATTTATTATATACATGATCAGTAATAGCAGTAACAATAACAATTCAGTTAAGCAAGTATTCTAAAGCCAATGACTATTAAAAACTCCAAAAGCTAAAGACGCACATATAATATAGCTACTAGTAAAAACAGCCTAACAGATAATAATAATAATAATAATGAATCAATTTAAACAAACCCAAAGAGGCAATCAAGAACGGACAATCCAGATAAACTGACAACATTAGGTACACAATAAGATATGAGCCCCAAACAAAACAAAAACAACTGGAGGTAGAGACTAACCAAACATCGTTTTATGCGAAAATCGTAACGGACATCACACCACGAACTAAGAACGTAAAGAAACATAATAGGAAAACATAAACAACTAAAAAGATTAGCAGCACAGACCCCACCAAAATACCAAGTGTTAACTCATGTGCTCGCAAAGGGCGAGGAGTTCCTGCTTCTTATAAGGCAGCCGCCGTCTTACTCATATATATAGTCAAGTCTGGTAAAAGTTTTGGCAGTGATAGAAGAAAGAAAATATCCACGTAAAATGTAAAATATCCATTCTCATTTGAGATATGTATATTTCGTAGCGGTCAACAAGATGGTAATAACGAGAGTTTAGTTTCGTTGATTGCATATATCCCATTGAGCTTGAAGTAAAGGATCCCACAGATACAGATAGGTCTGCTTCATACATTGACCTGGACCTCGACATTGCCAGTGAGGGGTTTGTTAAGAATGAAACTTTACGACAAGAGAGATGATTTCAATTTTCTCATTGTTAACTTTTTATTTATATATAGCAACATTTCAGCAGCACATGATATGGAATATATATCTCTTAGTTCATATGATATTCCAGAGCTTATGGTTCCTATTAGACTTTCCTTGATAGAGGGTTGCTGCTAACAAGGAAGCTACTGAGCCAAGGGTTCCTTTTGGTTAATTTAAAGTAATCACTTCGATAGCTTTACGGTAGCCACCATGACTTGGTTCACTGTTATTGAATATCTGTGTCACAAATGACCACGGATATGTTCCACTTGTCGTAAACACTTACCGGTCCTTTCCTCATTCTTGACTTATCCCCGTGCTTGTTACTAGAGTAACAAGACGGGTGTCAATAGTGGAGCAAGAACTGCTTACCCTTCCGGACTACCCGAGTTCATCCCTGGTTTTCAGTAGCGTTCGTGTTACTCGATCCTTAGTTGTATGTGTATGTTTTGCAGATCGTTGTTTGTCCTTTATCTTTTGGCCATTGTGTTGTCTATCCTTCGCCGACTTACGGATTCCGATTACACCTGTGGTATATTCAAACTCTTCTTGAGTAGCTTTTGCGTAAACAGCTGAGTTCTGTCCAGAACATTACTGTACTGGGCACAAGCTCTAGAATAATGTCTGAGTTGTGAAATGTATACTGCATACGCTGGTGATGCTGGAATATTACTACTGATAAAAGGGAAGTTGACTATTGGAAAAGTTCTTAATCTTCCTGCATTGTCGATTTCAAAGTGAAGGTAAATAATCACTGAAACGGAAGAGAGAATTAGTCAGTCACAGAACATCATCTGCATAGCAGAAGCTGGCGTTGGCTAATTTTCTATCTTTATTCTTGAGAAGCCCTTGAAAGACGTCTGCCTCATAAGCATGTAGAAACAAATTGGCGAGTATTTTAAAGTAAAACAGTTCAGTAGAGTGGCTTAGCACAGCTAATTATTGCCATGGTAGTTTGGTACAGCTTTGCAACTAAACGTTTAGTTCTCGGACGCTCAAACACAGTATATGTTGATTTAACGGTGTTTTCTGTACAGTCCACGTAACTCATAATTCTCTGTACCATACAATGCACGTCTCATGTCGAGAAAATGTACGCGAACGACATCATGCAGATCTTTAGCCAATTCTGGAATAGGCTTTGGTTCACAATCAATATGATTAATTTATTCATAATTATTATTTGTCCATAATCGGTCTTGTTTCAGTTGCCGCTTTGGTATATTGACATATTGATTTAATCGACAGAACAAGATCATTGGAATATTTCTTTTTAGATAATTGATTTAACTTTCAGAATTTGGTAGGGTCCGTGTTGCTCATCTTTTTAGTTTTTTGTCGTTGTCCTATTATGTGTCCGTTGTTTTGATTTCCGTGTTGTGATGTCCGCTACGAATTACGCATAAAAACGACGTTCGGTTCGTCTTTACCTCCAGTTGTTTGTAGGATGCCCATGTCTTATTTACGTTATTTGTGTTTGCTTGCGCATAGAGGTGTTCAACACATATTGCATTGTGTATTTGTTTGGTTTTTGTCTTCGTCCTGATTACCTGTTGCCAGTTTCTCTGGGTGGTTCATATCTGATTGCCTCTTCGATATTCTCTGACGTTTATTCATAATTTTTTCGTCGTTTTTACAGCCGTCTTTAATTTGCTTTGTGCAAAGGATTATGCCTATTGTCGATAGCCTTGGTTTATTCTCCCTCATCGTCACTGCCGATTCAAATATCAACTCAGTTTATAGTCTCAACGATACGTGTCTTGGCCGAGACAGAAGTATGACAGGAAAAAAACGAATGTCACGTGATGATCGTAATAACTGGATAAGCACTAGTGGAGCACGAAGTGCTTACAAAAATCCAGCATATGAAATACATTTGTGCACCATTTGTATTGTTTATGGTGCGGAAATAGACGGATTGTAGTTGCAAATTTCAAAGATGATGAACCTACATGTAGTCTACATCAATATACAAAGTCACAGCACAAAGAAAACGCATTGTCTATTTATACAATGTATGACAATATGTTTTTCGACTGAAATTAAAAGTAAAGGAAGGAGGAAATTGATGGATTGTGAATTGTCTTTCTGATCATATGCGCATACAGTATGTGTCATGTTTACTATATATATATATATTATGTATATGTCATCATTCACATCCTGGTTTTTTTTATGTGAATGGAACATGGTAGTATTGGAGGAAACAAAACATCTTCGTGGCTTATATGAATCGTCAAATCCCATAACTCGACGGGGACCTAGGCTATCCTCAGATCCCTCCTTTATTGTATGCCCCTTTTAACTTAAAACCTGGATCCGCCCCTGTTTACTGAGTTTCTGGTTATGATTGCAATTCTTTCTTTCTCACACGAACATTTCATTTCACATTATACAATCACTACAACCTCAAATGTTATATATACACTGTATGGGAGAGTTGCAGATATTGTGCAGGTGTGGATGCAGGAGTTGATTTTTTGAAAGAACCGCTATTGGTATGGTAACGTATCAAATGCGAACATACAATCATTGTTTCTAGGAATAATTCCTAGATCAACAGAAATTAATTGTGCAAGATTAAAATGAAATCGGATGAAGAAATGTAGCTACCTTATCACCGAAGCAGAAAAGGTCACGTGTTTTCTAAATTTCAATTGTGTCTACACAGTGCAATATATATCGAAGTTTTCAACTAGAGGCTCAGTGGGCTGAGCCTGTGTGGCTCACCATTCATTCTGCTTTGAGGAAACTTAACACAGAACATTCCATAGATGCTTCCTACCAAGTGTCGGTTCATTTGGCAAAGCAGTTTCAGAGAAGAAGATTTTTAGAAATCAACCAATCTGAAACAAGAATTTTCTCTGGCGGCCATGTTTGTTAATGGATCAAAACGAACTGAGCAATTTATATAGAGGACCTACCATAGATGCTTCCTACCATGTTTCATATCATTTGGCCAAGCGGTTACAGAGGAAAAGCTGTTTTAGAAATCGACCAATAAGAAACAAGAATTGCCTATGACGGCCATGTTTGTTAACGGATCAATACGGACCTTCCATAAATGCTTCCTACCAAGTTTCGGTTTATTTGGCAAAATGGTTTCAGAGGAGAATATTTTTTAGAAATCAACCAATCAGAAACAAGAAAGGTATGTGGCGCCATGTTTGCTAACGGATCGGGATAAAATGAGCAATCTTTACAGATGACCTTCCATAGATGCTTCCTACAAAGTTTCGGTCCATTTAGTCAAGCGGTTTCTGAGGAGAAGATTAAAATGTGAAACGTTAACGGACGACAGACGATGGACGACAGACGATGGACGCCAAGTGATGGCAAAAGTTCACATTGCCTTTGGCAATGTCAACTAAAAATGTGAATACCTACTTGTAATGTATAGAATAAACTTGTTACACTATATCAGCATTAGTTAATTTCTAAGGGAGATAATGGCAAGAGTTATCTTTCTTTTAACAGTTTAATGGCAATAGTTATCTTTCTTTTAACAGAGGGGAATATATTTTAGAAATCAACCAATCAGAAACAAGAATTGCCTGTGGCGGTCATGTTTGTTAACCGATCGGGACGAAATGAGCAATCTTATAGAGGACCTTCCATATATGCTTCCTACCAAGTTTCGGTTCATTTGGCCAAGCGGTTTCAGAGGAATTTTAAAAAAATCGGCCAATCAGAAACAAGAATTGCCTGTGGCGGCCATGTTTGTTAATGGATCGGGACAAAATGTGCAATCTTTAGAGAAGACCATATATAGATGCTACCTACCAAGTTTCAGTTTATTTGGGGAAGCGGTTTCAGAGGAGAATATTTTCTTAGAAATCAACCAATCAGAAACAAGAATGGCCTGCGGCGGCCATGCTTGTTAACGGATTGGAACTAAATGAGCAATCGTTATAGAGGATCTTCTAAGAATGCTTCTCACAATGCTTTGATTCATTTGGCCAAGCGGTTTCAGAGGAGAATTTTTTTTAGAAATCAAACAATCACGGATCGAGAGGAAATGAGCAATCTTTACAGAAAACTTTCCATAGATGCTTCCTACCAAGTTTCGGTTCATTTAGCCAGGCGGTTTCAGAGGAGAATGAGAAACAAGAATTGCCTGCGGCGGCCATGTTCGTTAATGGATCGAGACAAAATAAGCAATCTTTATAGAGGATCTTTCATAGATGATTCCTACCAAGTTTCAGTTCATTTGGCCGAGGAGTTTCAGAGGAGAAGATTAAAATGTGAAAAGTTAAAGGACGACAGACGACATACGACATACGACAGACAACGGACGACAGACGACGGACGACGGACGCCAAGTGATGGCAAAAGCTCACGTTGCCTTTGGCAAAGTGAGCCAAAAATTGTTTCTGTTGACATGGCGACAAAGAGCTAAGAAGGGGGATTAGTTTTTATATGAAAGAACCCTGCTGATGTATAGATATGTTTACATGCTATAAAATGTTCACGATTGTGACAACTTCTTATTTAATACCAGGTAACACCCCTTATCATATCAGGATAGTTTCGATACTGGTCTCAGATATGGCATAGAACTGTCATAAGAGGGTTTTAAAATATGTCATATGATATTTCTTATGATAGGTCCTATGAATGTTTTGTTAAACCGAACACAGTGTTATAATAATGTCCAATATATAAAAAAAAATCTTCCTGAATAAATGGGATACTATTCCCAACATTTATGGATTTCTGATCAACACAAAAATGTAAATTTGTAGAGATGAATGCAAGAATCATTATACCCAATTGTCCTTTTACATTGTTGCGAGAATTGAGAACCGCATCGGTGGTTTAATTGTTAGCGTGCTCGTCTCAAGTGTTGAAGATCTCGAGTTCGAGCCCCGGTTGGGTCAAACTATAAAATTGGTATTTGTTGCTTCTCCGCTAAGCACGCAGAAAATGGTTGACTCGGAATCAGGATAGTGAGTTCGTGTGGAGCGACATGTTTATCCGCGGTCTGTTTTTTCAATGATCTAGCACTATAAAAATACAACTAAGCATGTTGGTTTAGTACAACGCGGACATCATCATCATCTCATTGAAAATTGACTTGTCTCGCCATGATAAAGCTGAACAATTGCTGAGTTGGCATTAAACAACAACCAGTCACTCACTCTGAGGATTAAGAGGAAGAAATATATGATGTTATGTTAAAGGATGTCATGTGGTGCTAGTTATGTTCAATATTCGATCATCATACAAACCGTACATAAATATACGATTCCTTCAAAAATTTAGTATGAATGAATCAGTAGTATGTCGGAAGAAGAAATAATATCCAGGCAATCAGAAAATAACATTGAATGTAATATCGACAGGCGCTTGTGGAAATATGAGCAATTACTAATGAATAATTTTGGATGACTATCGATATGTGATTGTTGCAACGTTTCGGGGCCATTGGCCCAATGGTTTTCGAGAGGATATTCTAATGTAAAATCTACAGATAATGAACTATGATTCCATTACTGTACATGAACCTTCGGTTCAGGTGAGATGAAAGTAGTTTCAAGATCACAAATTGTACAATTTCGGCAATCTAAAACTATATTTATTCTTCTTGAATGTGAGACCGATACCAATTGAGCAATTATTGTGGATGACCATCCATTCCTGTCAATTGTCAGTTTCATCAGGCATGTGGAAAGTTTATTGACGACGATCTACGAATGCCAGTTGATTCCATTAGCGCACACAGATCTTCGATTTATAATAGCTGAACTAATTGAATCAAACCCATGTAAGGAATCCCCACACGTCGGTCCACAGGTCCAGGCTAAACTAGTTTTAAAGGTAAAAGATACACATGTACGACTACTTACTTGCCCAGGGTACTGAAACTGATAAAAAAGTAGCTCCATAAGAACATCTCCAAGTGCCTGAATTGCTTCGTGAATGCATAAAAGATAAAACTGTAGTGACCGCATTTGGTTGATTAATATTATACTGGCTCATTCCAAAACATCCAACAGTAGAAACACATTGGGCAATAATTGTAATATCTGGTACTTTATAAAATGCCACATTTTCCGAGTGGTCAGTTGTAGTACAGGTTAGATTACACACTGTATTTTCTATCGGATTATCACAAGATGTCAACGATAATGCTACAAAAGAAATATAACTGAATTATTACAAAATAACATTATACATGTATGATTATTTTTAATCAAATGGACTAATGCCAGGCTTTTTGCTTTTGTAAAAATCATAGAATATATTAAGAAAATACAAGTTATCAAAAATATCAATAAAGGGGAAGGAAAATAAACCAAAATGTGATGTTCTATAAACTTAATCACTAATTAAAACAAGTAAATAATCACATGTTATGGATATATTAAAATCAAATATTATAAATTTCCCGCCTATAACAAACTTGGCAACTGTCCTACTGACAATATTAATGACGTCTCTCCTTCCTTTCCGGTTAATTAAAGCGTCAGTTATCAATACAAAACACATCATCAACCAGTCAGGAAAAGGTACAATGGATAGGAAATCATACACTATGAGCTTATTAGTTCTTTATAATTTCGATCCAAAATATTCCGTAGATGAATTAACAGCTATCGGCTAAAAATAGCGTACCCATTCACCTTTCCTGTATTGTTGTGTTTTTCTTTAAAAAATATATGTTTGAAAAAGATTGCGGTTAAAACATTTTCCATATCTTCGGCTATTTAAGAATCTGTCGTAAGCGAATGTTACTTGATATGTGTAAGGAAACCGGGATATTATGTGTGAAATAAATTGTTTTGCTCTTCGATACCAAGGAGTTCCACAAAATAGCGACACCCATAAAATCAAAAATGTGTAATTTTTCAACGGTCTGTGCGACTATACTATTTGAAAAGATGGAAAAACCTATACTATTTTGCTACATCTATTGTTTGAAATAAACATACAGTTTCTTTCCCCATTTAATATTATAAGGAATTCAGACAATATGTCGGTTTTTGCTACTTAGACATTGTGCACATTATTGTTACAGTAACGAAGCTACATGTACTATTCGTATGAAGTCACAATTCCCACACCAAAAAGGGGTCAGACCTATAATGCGACATCCCGATAGTACGACGGTCATGTAGTCCGACAGTCCGGTAGTCCGGTAGTCCAACAGACTAAGTATATGTAATAGCTATTCTAGGAAAATAAAATATATGTTCTTTATAAGAAATATTCGTCTAAGTGTTGCTTACTGTGAAATAAAGGTAATAACAAAATTACCGAACTCCGAACAATCTTACAAAGGGAAAGTCAAAACTCATAATTATATAAACAGAAAAAAATCAGTCAACAACCGGAAAACTGTGAAAACCGTAATGACCCTGACTTGGTACAGGCATTTCTAAAGAAATGGTGGGTTGAATCAGATTTTAAGGCGCCAAACCTCCCGCTCTCATTACGGTTCAAAGGTTCCGGCTGTCACTGTAACAGTATTTAAATACAGGAACAAAATAGGTAAAATAGTTGTCAAAGCAGTACCATATTCGGTGACGTAAATGTCAAAAATATTTTTACGTCACACATTGATAAAAAAATTCTTAACATTTTTGACTTTTTTATCTTTATACATTTTCACTATATGAAAATGCATCGCTTGTAATTTTTTCTGCAGAGACGGAATATATTTCGACAAGATATTGGTATCGGAATATAAACTTTTTAAGAGATCGAATAAGGCGAATCTTTTTATAGCCCTGGTCCAGTAGCCTGTTTCTCAGATGAAGATGACGTTTCAGGAAATCAGAATAATTGCTACTGGCCCTTGCATAGCGAATCAATTGCGAGATGTAAACACCATATGCAGGAGAAGCTGGTATATTGCTGCACATGTTTGGAAAATTTATGATTTTAAAATTGAAGTCGTCCCGCTTATCATAAATTTTAGTACTGAGTTGACCACTGTCGTCAAATTCGAGGTATAAGTCCAAAAATGATGCGGACGAAGCTGTATCGGCGGTCTCTTTAACTTCCAGCTCTGGAGGATATATCAATGGAAGAAATTCTGCAAATCTAGAATTATTGATAGATAAAACGTCATCAATATACCTGTATGTGAAATTAAAGGCTCTAGCCTCATGAATCTTCTTATCTTTTACAAGCTTTTGAAGAAACTCCGACTCATATGAGTATAACAATAAATCGGCTAAAAGAGGGGCACAATTCGTACCCATTGGTATGCCGACGACCTGCTGAAACAGTGTCCCTCCAAAGGAGACAAATATGTTATCGATGAGGAACTCCAGCATACTGATCACTTGTTCCTCGGAGTATCATGTTTTACCTTTATGAATTTTGTTTGAAAAATATGTGGAATTGTAGCCTAACACAACAAATTTTGAGCAATAGTTTCTATGACTAAAAGCTTTATGAATTGTTTCTTTTAAGCGGGTTTTTAATTTGTCATGCGGTAGGGTGGTATATAGAGTTGAAATTCTTGTGTGGTTTACTGATGCATGTTTTAAAAATATTTTCGTCAAATTAACTGTTTTGGTCTCATAATAGGGGCTTGTTAAGGTTTTTTTATCCCTCAACTGACAACTCTAAAAACCACAAGGGATGAATCTCTAATGTCAAATTTCCATACAACTCTTTCTCAAAATAGTTTTGCATTGGTGTCTTGACTTGATTCGCCATACTTTTGGTACCCCTTTGAAGCATAATAAATATATTTTTGATATTTCTTTTCATTTTTGTCATCATCTTTGCCTATCTGCAACGTTTAATGAATGCTTCACAGAATTTACAAGCAACACCATCAGCGTCCATGTTGCTTACATGTGAAATTCTGACCATCAAAATCACTGACCACTCAAATCGCACGTAGGAATTTGACCCGGCTTTCACATGTAAACAACATGGACGCTGATGATGTAAAATGAAAAATGACAAGGACTAAACTCGAAATATTCTGTTAATACACGTGTTTACCAGTCTATAACCTAGCTAAAAAATGAGGTCCGCCCTCCCTCCTGCCCCCTCTAGATCCGCCTCTGTATCTTTTACGGGATGATCATTTAATTCTGAGAGGGATCTGGAAGTTTTTTGGAAATAAATATTCTGGCCAGGTCATGAGTAAAAATAAAATAAATGTCCTGTCACGGAACGAAGCGAAACAAAATACAGCATAACGAAGCGCAAAAATAAACGACTTGATAATACATGAAAAATATATTTACATGTCGCTTGTAAACATCAGAAGTTTTCTTCAGAATAACCCAAATTCTGCGTAAATAAAATTAACTTTTATGCCATTGTGTTATCTTCTTAATTGTTAAGACAATGGTCAATGTCCAATATTTCTACACCAATATACCTATAACTTTTTGTGGACTATTTAGCATAAAAACAAACGAGCAACGTGTTATACAGCAAGATATCTTTGCAGCTAGCGGCGATGTAACCCAATTTCGACATCGACTTCGTTGACAGAAAAAAGGGATGCGATCGTGCCACTCGTGCCCCATCTCCTTTGTATGAACCAAGAGCTAAAACGCGAGTATATATTCGCTTTGAAGCTGAACTGCTACCTCTCAGTTTTTTGGTATACATTGATAATATTTACGGTCTACATGTGAAAGGACAGACAACAATTTTAAGTCAGAATTGAAAATAATTTGAAATTGTTTTCAAACGGTTTTATACCAAAACGCGTCATGGCACGGCAATTAAGGATTACCAGTACTGTATTTGAAGAGTTGGAGCCAGTAAAACGGATATTTGCGACCGTCAAATCCACAATTGACACCGACAACTCTTCAAATACAGCACTGTTATTCCTATTCTCCCGACGTGTATCCACTAGTTTGAAAACATGAAAATAAATGACGAAATATATGCACCTTTCAAATTCCTTCCGCTAAAAAATAGTAATGTAGTTGTTAAAGGATCCGCCATCTTGAAAACGTGAAATTCTACATGTCATATGCACAACAATGCACAAAAATAATTAAAATGCCTACCTTGAAAGCTTATTTTAATTAAATTATATCTAAATTGAAGCGTACACGAAGCCAAATAACGTCTGATCTTTACATTTAAAACTGGAATTTTTCATATGACGTCATGTTGTTTATGTGCTAAAGTTGTTCAACAATATTTCCCGGAATTTAAATTGTTGTGATTTTAAGACCCAGGGATATGCAAGAATACATTTTTATGTTCAGTATTGCATTAGAATGGACCATGAAATCTCCAATAGATGCCGTGAGATTTTCAAATACAATTCAGTTATCTCCTAAATAGGTCGTCTGCGTCAAATTCATAGTCTGAAATATCTCGGTTCGCCATATTGTATGCAAATAAGTGCATTTGGCTTAGAAATATAGCATTCCTTCAGGCATGTCAACTGCAGGTTTAACAACCCTCGATAGCCAATGAAAATACGCGTTACATTATAATTGCATTAGAATAACTATTTGACGTATTACATTTGTTACGAAGACTGACCCATCAGCACGATGAACCAATGGGAGGATATCCTAGAACCAGTGCCGTCTTAACACATTGGCACGCTGGGCAGCCGCCCGGGCCCCACGAGCAGATGAGCCCATACTAAGCTATGTATGTTGTTCAGAGCATTTCAGTCCCAACCAGGCTCAAGCTAGCGACCAATTTCTAGCGACCAATAAGGCGATATATCTCAAAACAAAAAAATTATTAAGAGTAAAATGTACTTTTAAAGATTTCTAGCGACCAAAAATAACTATATTACTGTAAATGCATAGTCAACACAATGAATCGACATCGGGGCATACATGAAATATTTCTAGTTGTTGTATTTTGAAAAAATAAATAAATGGAAAGGTATAAACAATGGTAGTTGCAGGTAAATATGTAAGGATTATTTTGAGTCCAAATTTGGTTACATTTAGTTGTATTGGAATCCTTTATGGAGGTCTTGATGAATGACCTATCAATACAGAAATTCCGGGAATGACGTTGCTATTTGTAGAGTAGGGAATATCCCAGAGCATGGTATTTCACTGCATATCAAAGTTGATATTTGATACCCTGCTGTGGGCTTGAGGTGCAGAAACCTACCCAGGCACTTAAGTCAGTTAAAGGCCCGGGAAATACCTTTGACTTAAACCCCAATTGGACAAGAACTTTGCCGTCCTTAATATATTGTTCATGGGATATTCATAGAGATCCCCTCCACAATTTTTTTTCAAATATCAAAGTTGATATTTAACATCCTGCTGTGGGCTTGAGGTGCAGAAACCCACCCAGGCACTTAAGTCAATAAAAGGCCAGGACAATACC
The DNA here is from genome assembly GCA_963383655.1 of Bathymodiolus septemdierum. Classification (NCBI taxonomy): domain Eukaryota; kingdom Metazoa; phylum Mollusca; class Bivalvia; order Mytilida; family Modiolidae; genus Bathymodiolus; species Bathymodiolus septemdierum. Next base: position 18,777,128 of record OY726521.1, read on the forward strand.
TTTGAACTAAACCCCAAGTGGGCAAGAACTTTGCTGTCCTTAATATATTTTTCATGGGAAATTAATAGAGACCTCCCTCCAGAAAAAAAAATTCAAATATCAAAATTGATATTTGACACAGTGCTGTGGGCTTGAGGTCCAGAAACCCACCCAGGCACTTAAGTCAGTAAAAGGCCTGGATAATACCTTTGACCTAAACACCAAGTGGGTAAGAACTTTGCCGTCCTTAATATATTTTTCATGGGATATTAATAGAGACCTCCCTCCACAAATAAATATCAAATATCAAAGTTGATATTTTACACCTTGCTGTGGGTTTGAGGTACAGAATCCCACACAGGCACTTAAGTCAATAAAAGGGCCGGACAATACATTTGACCTAAACCCCAAGTGAGGAAGAATTGTGTGGTCCTTAGCATATTAATAGAGACCTCCCTCCGCAAAATATTTTCAAATATCAAAGTTGATATTTGACACAGTGTTGTGGGCTTGAGGTGCAGACACCCATCCATGCACTTTAGTCAGTAAAAGGCCTGGATAATAACTTTGACATAAACCCCAAGTGGGCAAGAACTTTGCCGTCCTTAATATATTGTTCATGGAATATTAATAGAGACCTCCCTCCACAAATAAATTTCAAATATCAAAGTTGATATTTAACATCCTGCTGTGGGCTTGAGGTGCAGAAACCCACCCAGGCACTTAAGTCAATAAAAGGCCAGGACAATACCTTTGAACTAAACCCCAAGTGGGCAAGAACTTTGCTGTCCTTAATATATTTTTCATGGGAAATTAATAGAGACCTCCCTCCAGAAAAAATAATTCAAATATCAAAATTGATATTTGACACAGTGCTGTGTGCTTGAGGTCCAGAAACCCACCCAGGCACTTAAGTCAGTAAAAGGCCTGGATAATACCTTTGACATAAACCCCAAGTGGGTAAGAACTTTGCCGTCCTTAATATATTGTTCATGGAATATTAATAGAGACCTCCCTCCACAAATAAATATCAAATATCAAAGTTGATATTTTACACCTTGCTGTGGGTTTGAGGTACAGAATCCCACACAGGCACTTAAGTCAATAAAAGGGACGGACAATACATTTGACCTAAACCCCAAGTGGGGAAGAATTTTGTGGTTCTTAGCATATTAATAGAGACCTCCCTCCGCAAAATATTTTCAAATATCAAAGTTGATATTTGACACAGTGTTGTGGGCTTGAGGTGCAGACACCCATCCATGCACTTTAGTCAGTAAAAGGCCTGGATAATAACTTTGACATAAACCCCAAGTGGGCAAGAACTTTGCCGTCCTTAATATATTGTTCATGGAATATTAATAGAGACCTCCCTCCACAAATAAATTTCAAATATCAAAGTTGATATTTGACACCCTGCTGTGGGCTTGAGGTGCAGAAACCCACCCAGACACTTCAGTCAATTAAAGGCCAGGGCAATACCTTTGATTTAATTCCCAAGTGTGCAAGAACTTTGCCGTCCTTAATATATTGTTCATTGGATATTTATAGAGAACCCCCTCAACAATATTTTTTCAAATTTCAAAGTTGATATTTGACACCCTGCTGTGGGCTTGATGTGCAGAAACCCACCCAGGCACTTAAATCAGTTAAAGACTCGGGCAATACCTTTGACTTAATTTCTAAGTGGGCAATAACTTTGCCATCCTTAATATATTTTTCATGGGGTATTTATAGAGACCCACCCTCCACAATATTTTTCAAATATCAAACTTGATATTTGACACCCTGCTGTGGGCTTGAGGTGCAGAAACCCACCCAGGAACTTAGGTCAGTTAAAGTCCCAGGCAATATCTTTGAACTAAACTCCAAGTGGTAAGAACTTTGCCGTCCTTAATATATTTTACATGGGATATTTATTGACCCCCCCCCCCTCCACAATTTGTTTTTCAAATATCAAAGTTGACATTTGACACCCTGCTGTGGGCTTTAGGTGCAGAAACCCACCAAGGCACTTAAATCAGTTAAAGACTCGGGCAATACCTTTGACTTAATTTCCAAGTGGGCAATAACTTTGCCATCCTTAATATATTTTTCATGGGGAATTTATAGAGACCCACCCTCCACAATTTTTTTTTTCAGATATCAAAGTTGATATTTGACACCCTGCTGTGGGCTTGAGGTGCAGAAACCCACCCAGGCACTTCAGTCAGTTAAAGAGCGGGAAATACGTTTGACTTACATCCCAAGTGGACAAGAACTTTGCCGTCCTTAATATATTGTTCATGGGATATTTATAGAGATCCCCTCCACAATTTGTTTTCAAATATCAAAGTTGATATTTAGCATCCTGCTGTGGGCTTGAGGTGCAGAAACACACCCAGGCACTTAAGTCAATAAAAGGCCAGGACAATACCTTTGACCTAAACACCAAGTGGGTAAGAACTTTGCCGTTCTTAATATATTTTTCATGGGATATTCATTGAGACCCCCCCCCCCCCCACAATTTGTTTTTCAAATATCAAAGTTGACATTTGACACTCTGTTTTGGGCTTGAGGTGTAGAAACCCGCCCAGGGACTTACGTAAGTTAAAGGCCCTGGCAATACTTTTGATTTAAATCCCAAGTGGGCAAGAACTTTGCCATCCTTAGTAAATGTTTAAGTGATATTTATAGAGAACCCCCTCCAGAATTTTTTTTTAAATATCAAAGTTGATATTTGACACCCTGCTGTGGACTTGAGGTGCAGAAACCCACCCAGGCACTTAGGTCAGTTAAAGTCCCAGGCAATATCTTTGAATTAAACTCCAAGTCGTAAGAACTTTGCCGTCCTTAATATATTTTACATGGAATATTTATAGAGACCCCCCTCCACAATTTGTTTTTCAAATATCAAAGTTGATATTTGACACCCTGCTGTGGGCTCGAGTTGCAGAAACCCACCCAGGCACTTCAGTCAGTTAAAGAGCTGGGCAATATCTTTGACTTAACCCCCAAGTGGGCAAAACCTTTGCCGTTCTTAATATATTGTTCATGGGATATTTATAGAGATCCCACTTCCACAAATAAATTTTCAAATATCCAAGTTGATATTTGACAACCTACTCTGGGCTTGAATTGAAGAAACCTGCACAGACACTTCAGTCAGATAAAGGCCATGGCAACGTCTTTGGACTAAACCCCTAATGGGCAAGAACTTTGCCGTCCTAAATATATTTTTCATGTGATATTTATAGAGACCCCCCTCCACAAATTGTTTTTCAAATATCAAAGTTTATATTTGACACCCCGCTGTGGGCTTGAGGTGCAGAAACCCACCCAGGCACTTAAGTCAGTTAAAGGCCTGGGAAATGCCGTTGACCTAAGCCCCAACTGGGCAAGAACTTTGCCATCCTTAATATATTTTTCATGTGATATTGATAGAGACCTCCTTCCTCAAAATAAATTTCAAATATCAAAGTTGATATTTGACACCCTGCTGAGGGCTTCAGGTGCAGAAACCCACCAAGGCACTTAAATCAGTTAAAGGTTAAAGGCCCGGGCAATACCTTTGATTTCAACCCCACGTGGGCAAGAACTTTGCCGTCCTTAATATATTTTTCAGTAGGGTGGTGTCAAATATCAATTTTGATATTTGAAAAATAAAATTGTGCTGGGGGGTCTCTATAAATATCCCATGAAAAATATATTATGGTATCTGCACCTCAAGCCCACAGCAGGGTGTCAAATATCAACTTTGATATTTGGAATTTGTTTTTGGTGGAGGGGGGTCTCTATAAATATCCAATGAAAAATATATTAAGGTTTCTGCACCTCAAGCCCACAGCAGGGTGTCAAATATCAACTTTGATATTATATTTTTTTTTGTGGAGGTGGGTCTCTATAAATATCCCATGAAAAATATATTAAGGACGGCAAAGTTCTTGCCCACTTGGGGTTTAAGTCAAAGGTATTACCATGGCTTTTAACTGACTTAAGTGCCTGGGTGTGTTCCTGCACCTCAAGCCTACATCAGGGTGTCAAATATCAACTTTAATAATTGAAAAATAAATTGTGGAGGGGATCTCTAAAAATATCGCATGAAAAAATATATCAAGGACGGCAAAGTTCTTGCCCACTTGAGGTTTAAGTCAAAGGTATTGCCCTGGCCTTTAACTGACTGAAGTGTCTGGGTGGATTTCTGTACCTCAAGCCAACTTTGATATGCAGTGAAATATCATGCTCTGGGATATTCCCTACTCTACAAATAGCAACGTCATTTCCGGAATTTCCGTATTGATAGGTCATTCATCAAGACCACCATAAAGGATTCCAATACAACTAAATGTAATCAAATTTGGGCTCAAAATAATTCTTGCATATTTACCTGGAACTACCATTGTTTATACCTTTCCATTTAATTTTTTTTTCAAAATACAACAAAGCGAAAGGAACTTTTTTCTTTAAAAAGGATTACTTTTGCATATGTTCTAAGCTCTGAATGGTGAATTAAATTGGTGATTTGACACCTTTAAATACACAATTCAACACTATATACATGTAGATAAAACATAATAATATTATTTATTACATAAATGTGACATGCACATACGGGATTTAGATTTTGTTTATTTTTTCATTAAACTTATTGTTATATTTTTCTAATGTTCTATAATTATACTATTTTTAGATTGATGAGATGTCTTCATGTGAACCGGAATCTTAGGACTTTATATTGTTTGACAAATCGCTGTCCAAATTATTTACCGGTATACATGAAAGTAAATTATTTTTTAATCTGCGTTTATTTAAAGTGTTTTTGTAAGCTCGTCATCCAAAAAATATTTATGTCTTTGTTATTTAGTCCAGTAAAGAAAATAAATATTTTATGTTCGGGAGAACATGTGATGTAAAAGGTCAAATGTATCGCCCGGGTCTTTCACTCATCTGAGTGCCTGTGTGTGATTCTGCACAACAGGTCCCCAGTCGGGTGTCAAATGTTAACTTTGTATTGTATGGGCGTGGGGCTCTAGAAATAATTCCTATAAGCCTCGATGTCGATTCATTGTGTTGACTATGCATTTACAATAATATATTTGTTATTGGTCGCTAGAAATCTTTAAAGGTACATTTTACTCTTATTAATTGTTTTCGTTTTGAGACATATCGCCTTATTGGTCGCTAGCTTAGTGGTCGCTAGCTTGAACCTGGATCAGTCCCACGCGAATTTCCATTTTGTTCTGTTCAGTGCTAAACTTGTGTTTACAGTCATGGTCTGGATACTGTGACGTTGACAATTACATTGACGTCGACGTTTTTGGTGTAGTCCTTGGAAAATGGCGTGAAAACAACAAACTAAGATTGCATTGCTCAATCGTTTTTCTAGCTTGCATGCCGGCACGTAAAAATCATCAATCCAAAAATCGAGATTAACGTTATATTTTATATCATAATATAACAGTATTTGTTTATCAAGCACCGCCGATTCGGCTATGAAGTTGAATACAGAAAAGTCGCACTTGCGGTTCCAGGGAGTCAAATATGTGCTTCTGATTGAAAATGACTTCCGATGTATACATTGTGTCTCTATTAAGATCTACAAAACATTGTAGAAATGTTTTTGTATGGAGCCTACCAAGTGTTTTCAATTTCAAAAGTGATCAGAAATCAAATATTGCCGCCAACACCTCTGGTTTACTAAGTTTTTATCTAGTTTGGCTTTCTAGAATTGGATGAAACATGGTAGACATATTTTGGTAAGGTGCTGCCCAAGTTTTGTTACTTTTTGTTCCCTATGTGCCAAATCAAATGTGCCAACCACAACCTATCGTTGGCTGAAAAATTTTGAACTTTTTCTTCAGGTTGACCATAGAATGTCAGAAATGTCTGCAGGGAGGTGCTGGTGAAAAGTTGTTGCAATAGGACATCTAGTATAGCCACCAGAGCCTTTTTTCTCTGGAATCTCATGAAACATGGAAGAAATATTTGTGGTAGTGTGCTGATAGAGTGGTACTTCTAGTCTTATCGGAAATCCATTATGGACTTAATCAGATACTGTGAATTTATTCATTTCAGGTTATTCAGATGATATTTATGGCACATGGGTCTCTTGTTTAATAAATGTTTGCATTATCCCTTGTATCTTCGTATCACTGTGTTCTAGATTATTTTTCACACGTTTGTAATGGGCTAATTAGTACATATCGTGTATATAAACAAGTTAATCTGTATAATACAAATGCATGCTTTGCAAGATAAAAACAAAATACGGGAGACCAGGTACTCTGAGCGTGTTTGATGTCCACAAAATGTATCCACTGTGATGTAATGATTTTCAGGGACTCAATTGATCAGGAGACATACAAAAACTTCCAAAATGTAGCTGAAAAATGTAAACTTTCACACACACACACACGCATTATATTATAATCATAGTGTTATTTTTATTATTTTTTGCTGCCATATCCAAACTCTAATAGAAGCTACTGAAGATAAAACTGTGATATTTATTGAAAAGATATTTAAGTTTCAGCTGAAGGCAGCTGCGGGTTATAACATATGTGTGACATAATTTTCTTTCTGAAACATCCTTATCATTGGCATTTCAAAAAATTGATGAAAATATATGGTTACCGTGCTACTCTTTTTTCAGCTTTTACCCACAATATAACAAAGACATTACATGAAAAAAACATATATATCAGTTCCTAAAAAAAAATAAAAAATCTGGATCACAATTGTTTTAATTTTAATGTATGTGTGTGCGTGCGCTCGCGTTTGTGTGTCAAGGAGTCCCTTCCTATATACAGGTATATACAGGTGTGCAGATGGAATGGGTCGACCTTTTCAGCTTTCAAATAAATGATAGGATCGTACATTTTCCACTTCAATATATTAACGGATGGGGATTTGCAAGCTATGATATAGCAATAGGTAATATTTCCACAAGCATACGCAGCTTCTTCAATGTGAAGACAAATTCTTCTCTAACTATGTGATAATTTAACATGATAAGGTGCAAAATTGATCTATGTGTGTTTAGTTTGGAGTGGTTTTCACAGTTTTCCGGTTGTTGACTGATTTTGTCTGTTTATATACTTATGAGTTTTGACTTTCCCTTTGTAAGATTGTTCGGAGTTCGGTACTTTTGTCATTACCCTTATTAACTAATATAACCAAATAACGGAATACTTTATGAATGGGTATATATTTCGTACTTTGTATATATGAATGTGCATGGTTTTCATGGTGAGGGAATATATGAATGGGGGGTGTTTTTCAAACACTAGCGGTATCACCGTACCCAATTTTATATTAAATAACCCCCTCCAGTGTTTGGTTCACAATTTTGAGATTTTCTCCGGTTTTAATTGCGAATATTTCTATTTTTAGCCGGTTCCCAATTTTAAGAGTCGACATTAATGTCTGAAAATACTAAGAATACAAGAAAGAGCGAATTTGACAGTAGTTGATCTACAGATTCCAAAAATGTATGGTTGTGATGGACTTTTTACACTTCCAGGTTCATAAAAAATGTCACTTCTGGTCTGAAAGTTGAACAGTGTGATAGAATATGTTCACCTGATTCTGAAAATATATGGTACATAAGAAGTTTTGCCACCTCCAGTCCAGAGAAAGTGCCATATAATAGTACTTTGTCTCCTGATTCTAAATATATACTGTTCCTAGGGACTTTTTCCACTTCCTGTTTGAAAATGAACTACTTGATAGTCAACATTGACCTCATTCTAAATATACATTGTTGCTAGGTACTTTTTTCCTTCAAAAGGCGACTTTTAGTTCCTTGACCACAACAGGTAGAAATGTTAGGGTTGCTGAGGATCTAACCCGTTCCTCCCCTAATACAAATTTTATATTACGAGTCAATATATGCATATTATTTTTAACTTGTACCACTGAATCCACAAAATATGAAGAAATACGGTGATATTTTATTAGAAAACAAGCTGTCAAAAACTCACAAAAATACTTTCATCTGCTAAGGTGTTTCTGAGGAGAATTTTTTTTAAATTAAGACAATCAGAGATATCATTGGCATTATCATCCATGTTGAATATCCCTTCAGCACCAAAAACGCACACTTTGTAAAATACTTCCCAATTTCTGCATATTTTGGTTCCAATGGGACAAGTGGTATCGGTGAATATTGAAATGTGAAAAGCTTACAGATGATGACAACGATAGACGACAAAGGACACAAAGCGATGATAATAATAAACATGACCCTTCCGGTCAGATGAGCCATGCTTCCTCTGCAACACCTATATAGTCGTAGCTCGTAATCGATTACGAGCTTATTGTTTACTTGATGTATTCGACCCCCTTTCAATTTTGGTAAATTGTCAAACTTTCCACTCTAACTTCAGAATATGGCTCTTAAATGCAACGCGGGAAGAGCCTAATCGGTGATCGCATGCCTGCGCTATAACACCTATTTAGCTGTAGCATATCACGGGCTCGAATAACTTATAATTGTTTGTCAATTTCAACACATTCCACCATAACCTCAGATTTTTTAGCTTTAACTCATGAGGGGAAAGAGCCTAAGCAGTGCCTCCATGTCTTCTGTACAAAACATACAAACATTAATTAACCAATCAGAGCTTAGAACATGTAGAAAGGTGGTCATTTTCAAAGAAAAAGGTTCCTTTCGCTTTGTTGTATTTTGATTGATTTAGATTTTTTGTGTTTTAACGCCACTTTCAACAAATATTTCAGCTATATCATGGCGACCAGTTTTAGTGATGGAGGAAGCCGGAGTACCCGGAGAGAACCACCGACAATGGGCAAGCAACTGTTAAGCTTCTTTGTAATTTACAAAGCCGGGTGCGAACCTACGCCGTATTGGTGATAGGCTTGTATGACCTGTTAGATCCAACGACCTAGCTCATTGAGCCACCCGGGCCCCCTGTTGTATTTTGAAACAACAAATTAAATGTAATGGCATAAATAAAATTGGTAATTGAGAGTCAATACATAACATAAGGATTATTTTGAGGTCAAATATGGTTGCATTTAGTTGTATTTTAATCTGATTATGACCTATAACTACTAAGTTTCTGGGAATGACGTAGCTATTTTTAGAGTAGGGGATGTTCCAGAGCACGGCTTTTAACAATCCGTTGACATTCTGACAGAACGTAGAGGAAACATATACGCTTCGGAAAATATATGGTGTTAGAAAGATTAAACCTCGGACAAAATCGTAATGTAGACTAAAAAAACAAATTTAGCAGAAAATCTAAAAGAAATTAATTAGTGGTTTTACACTTTTATATAGTCGTATACCCCCGATTTTGGAGATTACACGCATGAAATGCGATTTAATTAAAATTAGATCTCGCTAAGAAAAGGGAGGGAGTGAGTGATTGTTTTTTAACGCCAACTCAGCAATGTTTAAGCTATATCATGGCGAGAGTAAGTTAATGTTCATGAGATGATGATGAGGTCCGCTTTGTACTTGACCAACACGCTTATTTGGATATTTTTGTAGTGCTAGCTCATTGAAACAACAGTTCGCGGAAAGACATGATGCCCCACTCGGACACATTATCCTGATTCCGAGCAAACCAGTATTTGCTCTTTCTCCTTAATGTTGTGTGCTTAACGGAGAGGCAACAAACACCAATTTTATAATCATTGGTTTTAGCACATCGGGTCTCGAAACCACGATCTACCACATTCGAGGCGAGCAAGGATTTCATTTTAATTAGATTTAATGAATTGAAGAAAAACCTCACCATTTACATTTGCGTCCTCTATAATCAGAAACAGTAAAACACAAAACCTGCTTACATATGATTTCCTCTGCATTTCTGTAAAAGACAAAATGTTCCATCTATGATACTAAATTAAAAGACGAGAGTTACAAAAAGGTGAAAGCTATGCAACCCACGATACACGTACGCTATTGTATGCCATACCATTTCCATTTATAGTAATAAATATGGGTCATGTGTCTGATATTGTCACATGCCAAGTCAGCCACTAACAGGGCATATCGGATTATTGTTCACATATACCATATTAAAGTCTTATCAAGTTCTAAAGTTCTAACTGGTTGATCTAAGTAAAGTGTTCCTGGCTCCAGCCTTTCTTCTCACTTTGGTTATTATTATTCAATCCATGATAAACCAAAATATTTGATTTTAATCTTACTTTACAATGGTTTTATTATCGATACCTATACAATTGGATTGGGAACAAGTTTTTAAAACTTACTAATCTCCATGCAAATAAATTAATAACATAAATAAAACAAATCAAATGACAGCAAATGTACAATTTATATCAATTATAATTAATAAACTAAGCAAAAGTATGTCATGCTATGTACACATCTTAAATAATGTTTTAATATTTAACAGAAGGAAATAGAGGGGAAAAGGGAGGTGAGATGTAAAACTAATAAATTGTGTTGAGATAATATCACGGTTGTGGATAAATTAAGTATTAAATCTACAAGTTTGTCGAATAAATATATGCACTGATTTGAACAATAAAGTATTCAATTCTTCACTAATTCCGTTACATCCAAAAGGTATATATGCTATAGAGATGGGAACAATGTTATTAAAACAGTCAAACAGAGAAGTTATATCGTGTTATTAAAGTGGACTTCAAGAAAAAACTGAATTGCATCTTCAAATAAATGACCTCATACACAACGTGGATCATTCTTCAAATTTACTCGATATAAATCGGCATTAAGGCCACTACATCTATGTCTTAGCTTGTTCATGTATTATGTTAGTTTTCTTGTCGCCAATATTGTAAAATGAAGCGACCGGAATTTGGACAGGTTGAATGGTTTTTATAAATTTGGAAAAAGAGGGTAGAGATTTTACACTGTCAGGTAAGGAATCCCACAACGTTGTAGTGGAAGGAAAGAAAAACTTGGAGCTAGTTTGCAGACGACATCTCTGAATTTGATTTTAGTGGACCAACTTGTATTGTATATTATTAGAACGACAATAAAAAGAATATAAATTATGAACATGTCGTCGATGGTCCAATTTGCAATAAACCGAGGTCAGAGGTTACATTTGAAAATCAAATCAAGTTTGAAAAGCAACTGGGATATAATCTACATAACTGGAATACTATATTCAATCAATCTAACGCTTAACGAATTCACTTCATTACACGGCTAGGAATGTCCTCAATATTGATATTTAGTTTGTGCAAACGCGTGATGAAGAAGACCACCCGTTTATGATAATGAGGACGATTTACATATCATCAATTTCAACATTGTAAAACGAAGTACAAGTATATGAATCACTGTACCCCAAATAAAAGGAAAAGCATTGAAAATGAGAACGGTAAATATTGTCAGTAAGAAGCCAAATGAAACAAAACACACAAAAACTTTCAATGTAAGGACAATGACAATTATGCACGTTTTAAACAGACACTGAAAATTAAAATTTAACGACACAAACCCCTCTAAAAATCGAGATGAATTCACAGATTCCGGATCGGAAAACAAATCCTACTCCACATGTGGCATATGTCGTCTTATTTGGTTGTCGTTAAAATCTGTTAGAAAGTCACAACTGACTTTCTCGGCAATCGATCACAATCGGAATGGCAAACATAATGCTAATCAATTTACAAAAGGTAGCACATGACTGTAGCCAGTCAGTATCTGTGTCAATTTGATAAATAAAAAAATATAAATATATGCAATGGACATAGGTGTTCGTGATTTTGAAGGAATTACGATGCAGCTCAGGAAATTTGTTTCTCCGATCAACCGGTATTATTCGCAAATAACCCTCACTAACAGGATATATTTGTATACAATAATATTCGAAGCCACTTAGCGAAAACACTGAACAAATAGATATTGACGCGAGCTTTCATTCCAGAGGAGCCTGAAAGTCCGAGACTTGATGAACAAGATAGTTCAATAGGTGAGTGAAAAACACTAAAAACTGCTGTAATAAAGGCAATAAGAATCCCCAGGACAAACGGACTTCCGGCAGAAATTTAATAGATTTTTGTGGTTCCTATGATGATCTCAAAATTATAACAATACTTATTTAATAGACATTCCTACAATATCACAATTAGATCCCAGTGGCTTTAGAGAAGATACTGGGGGCATTTTGTTTATAATTTGAGTTAATTAGAACACATTATTGGCACTGACTGCCAATTCGGAGAATAAGATGGAAATTTGAAAACTTTACAGACTACGGATGCAAAGAGATAACACTAACTCATCTTTCGGGGAAGGTGACCAAAGAAATGTTCTTGTATATATGGTATGTACAGGAACAGAACACGAACGAACGCGGTTCTCAGTGAAGACATTATCTAAGGTAAATCTAAAGAAATTACAATGTATGTTAATAGAAGACGGATAATAAGGGTAGAGGGACGGCATATGCAAGCTGTTGTTACCATAAGATGGTATGGATATATGGAAAGGAACAAGATAAATAAATGGAAAAAAAAGATGAAATAACAAAGAAATTTGATTGAAAATAAATATGTAAGCAGAAAGTAAAAAGGAGAGTATTCCATGCCATGAGCGCATGTGATAAAAAAATTACTTAAAATTTCACTATCCCTGTGTCTTTTCAGAAACATGTATGTCAACATATCTACAGTTGTATTTCTAAAAGGAAGCACAAATAGAAAGAACGTAAATAAAATATATAGAACAAATCATCTATATAAACTTACTTTCACAGAATATGTTCTTAATTATCGCTAGCTTATGTGCGTTTCATGTAGTTTTCGTTTTAAGCCTTTGTCACATTCAGGAAGAATAAAACTAATAAAAAGGGAAATAACTCCTGTGCAACATCGTAGGCTTATAAAGCTTATTTTGTCGAAGGGTACTGTTTCTACAAGAGGAAACAAATCAATATAAAGTGATCAAACTAGAAGTATCTTTTACATGTATCAGCTCATCTGAACAAACGCCCGAAAAATGCATTTATATGTACAGATGCATTTATTATGTTAGAAAATCTGAAAGTAACCTAAAAGTTGTTTGAATGATGAATGTATATATTATTTCCGGTTGTTGACTGATTTTGTCTGTTTATATAATTATGAGTTTTGACTTTCCCTTTGTAAGATTGTTCGGAGTTCGATAATTTTGTTATTACCCTTATTGAAAACAAACTAACTGATCTTTAGCGGAGGAAAACTATGTTCAGTTGAACATTTTGCACGACTACCTTGTACATTACGCATAGGAGAATGTTCAAGTAACTCTCCATTCCTTAAATATAATGGAGCCGAGGCCCCGAAGAGGCCGATGCCCATTGTTTTTAAGGAATGGAGAGATACGAGGACATTCTTCAACTTAAAATCCACACATTGTACTTTATCAATTTTATTAATTATTAATCTTGTAACAAAAAAAAGTATGTGTATAGTATCTAAAGTACAAAGAGAACAATAACTCTCAATTCTTTAAAAAAATAATGGAGAGTTTTGACAATAGATTTACATCACAGGTGGATTTTAAATGTTGTGAATTAAAAGGATACTTATGTTTTATAGATTCAATATACTAAATATATTGAAATAAAAATATTCAAATCATCTGTTATTTCAATTATCGATTTCTTTTTATCAGTTTGGAGGACTATTCAGATATTACTAATTTCTGTAAAAAAAAATGTGAAGTAGGAATAAATCACAAATTGACTGAGGAAAAACATGCTACACAATTTGCAATTTTGATTTTATTCTTCTAAAAATTACAGGGAAATAACTTTGCTTTAAACTCCAAGTAGGCAAGAACGTTTCCAGTGAAATATTTACAGGAATTCAAAAGAGAGAATCGAGAGACCCCCCCACCCCCCACAAAAATAAAACCTCAACAAAATACTGAACTTGAAATTCCACATCCTGCTGTTGCCTAGAGGTTACGAATTACCTAAGAACTTTGCTGCTGAAAGGTTGCTCTCCCAATAATGAATTAGAACTTTGAAACCTTGCTGTCAAGGTTATTAAAATCACGCCTCTACTAATCAAAACATAGCTGTGTAACCGTACAAAATAAAACCAGACTCAAGATGGCGACCAATAACTAACGACAACTAATAAAAATATAAACGTAGATATCAAATTTAGTGCGCATGACGCGTATCTGGAAGGTAGCGACCAATAAGGCCAAATTTCTCAAAACCAAAGAAATTAGTCAAATGCACCTTTAAAAATTTCCAGCGACCAATAACAAACATATTACTATTAATACATATTCAACACCTTGAATCGACATCTGGGGATTCAAGAAATATTTCTGGAGCTCACCACCCCGCAATACCAAAGATAATATCCTGCTTTGGGTTTGAGGTGCAAAACCCCACCCAGACACTGTAATGAGTGAAATTCCCGGGCAATGCTTTTGATATAAATCCCAAGTGGGCAAGTACCTGCCGTTGGAAATTTCACACGAAGTATTAAAAGAACTCGACCTCAATATCGAAGTTGACAGTTGACACCCCATCCAGAGACTTAACTGAGTTAGAGTTAGAGAAGATATTTTGTTTTTAATTTCAGTTAATTAGAAAACATTAGTGGCACTGACTGCCATTTCGGAGAATAAGATGGAAATTTGAACAATTTACAGACTACGGACGCAAAGAGATAACACTAACTCATCTTTCGGGGAAGGTGACCAAATATTTCTCTTGTAAATATAGTGTGCACAGGAACAGAACACGAACGAACGCGGTTCTCAGTGAAGACATTATCTAAGGAAAATCTAAAGAAATTACAATGTATGTTAATAGAAGACGGATAATAAGGGTAGAGTGACGGCATATGCAAGTTGTTTTTACCATAAGATGGTATGGATATATGGACATAAACAAGATAAATAAATGGGAAAAAAAGATGAAATAACAAAGAAATTTGATTGAAAATTAATATGTAAACAGAAAGTAAAAAGGAGAGTATTCCATGCCACGAGCGCATGTGATAAAAAATTACTTAAAATTTCACTATCCCTGTGTCTTCTCAGAAACATGTATGTCAACATATCTACAGTTGTATTTCTAAAAGGAAGCACAAATAGAAAGAACGTAAATAAAATATATAGAACAAATCATCTATATAAACTTACTTTCACAGAATATGTTCTTAATTATCGCTAGCTTATGTGCGTTTCATGTAGTTTTCGTTTTAAGCCTTTGTCACATCCAGGAAGAATAAAACTAATAAAAAGGGAAATAACTCCTGTGCAACATCGTAGGCTTATAAAGCTTATTTTGTCGAAGGGTACTGTTTCTACAAGAGGAAACAAATCAATATAAAGTGATCAAACTAGAAGTATCTTTTACATGTATCAGCTCATCTGAACAAACGCCCGAAAAATGCATTTATATGTACAGATGCATTTATTATGTTAGAAAATCTGAAAGTAACCTAAAAGTTGTTTGAATGATGAATGTATATATTATTGAAAACAAACTAACTGACCTTTAGCGGAGGAAAACTATGTTTAGTTGAAAATTTTGCTCGACTACCTTGTACATTACGCATAGGAGAATGTTCAAGTAACTCTCCATTCCTTAAATATAATGGAGCCGAGGCCCCGAAGAGGCCGATGCCCATTGTTTTTAAGGAATGGAGAGATACGAGGACATTCTTCAACTTAAAATCCACACATTGTACTTTATTAATTTTATTAATTATTAATCTTGTAACAAAAAAAAGTATATGTATAGTATCTAAAGTACAAAGAGAACAATAACTCTCCATTCTTTAAAAATATAATGGAGAGTTTTGACAATAGATTTACATCACAGGTGGATTTTGAATGTTGTGAATTAAAAGGATACTTATGTTTTGTAGATTCAATATACTAAATATATTGAAATAAAAATATTCAAATCATCTGTTATTTCAATTATCTATTTGTTTTTATCAGTTTGGAGGACTATTCAGATATTACTAATTTCTGTAAAAAAATTCATGTAAAGTAGGAAAAAATCACAAATTGATTGAGGAAAAACATCCTACACAATTTGCAATTTTGATTTTATTCTTCTAAAAATGACCGGGAAATAACTTTGCTTTAAACTCCAAGTAGGCAAGAACGTTTCCAGTGAAATATTTACAGGAATTCAAAAGGTAGAATCTCGACCAATAACTAGCGACAACTAATAAAAATATAAACGTAGATATCAAATTTAGTGCGCATGACGCGTATCTGGAAGGTAGCGACCAATAAGGCCAAATTTCTCAAAACCAAAGAAATTAGTCAAATGTACCTTTAAAAATGTTCAGCGACCAATAACAAACATATTACTGTTAATGCATATTCAACACCTTGAATCGACATCTGGGCACTCATGAAATATTTCTGGAGATCACCACCCCACAATACCAAAGATAATACCCTGCTTTGGGCTTGAGGTGTAGAAACCCACCCATGCACTGTAGTGAGTGAAATATCCGGGTAATACTTTTGATATAAATCCCAAGTGGGAAAGTACCTGCCGTTGGGAATTTTACACGAAGTATTAAAAGAACTCGACCTCAATATCGAAGTTGACAGTTAGAGAAGATATTTTCTTTTTAATTTCAGTTAATTAGAACACATTAGTGGCACTGACTGCCATTTCGGAGAATAAGATGGAAATTTGAACAATTTACAGACTACGGATGCAAAGAGATAACACTAACTCATCTTTCGGGGAAGGTGACCAACGTAATGTCCTTGTATATATGGTATGTACAGAAACAGAACACGAACGAACGCGGTTCTCAGTGAAGACATCATCTAAGGAAAATCTAAAGAAATTACAATGTATGTTAATAGAAGACAGATACTAAGGGTAGAGGGACGACATATGCAAACTGTTGTTACCATAAGATGGTATGGATATATGGACATGAACAAGATAAATAAATGAAAATAAAGATGAAATAACAAAGAAATTTGATTGAAAATAAATATGTAAACAAAAAGTATAAAGGAGAGTATTCCATGCCACGAGCGCATGTGATGAAAAATTACTTCAAATTTCACTATCCCTGTGTCTTTTCAGAAACATGTATGTCAACATATCTACAGTTGTATTTTTAAAAGGAAGCACAAATAGAAAGAACGTAAATAAAATATATAGAACAAATCATTTATATATACTTACTTTCACAGAATATGTTCTTAATTATCGCTAGCTTATGTGCGTTTCATGTAGTTTTCGTTTTAAGCAACAAAATCACTTTAACTACATGCCAGTTATACGACAAAGTCACTTTAACTACATACCGGTAATACGACTAATTCACTTTAACTACTTACTGGTAACACGACAAAGTCACTTTAACTACATACCAGTAATGCGACAAAGTCACTTTAACTACATACCAGTAATGCAACAAAATCACTTTAACTACATACCAATAATACGACAAAGTCACTTTAACTACATACCAGTAATGCGACAAAGTCACTTTAACTACATACCGATAATACTTCAAAATCACTTTAACTACTTACCGGTAATACAACAAAATCACTTGAACTACATATCAGTAATACGGCAAACTCCCTTTACCGACATACCAGTCATACAACAAAATCACTTGAACTACATACCAGTAATGCGACAAAATCACTTTAACTACTTACCCGTAATACGACAAAGTCACTTTAACTACATACCGGTAATACGACCACATCACTTTAACTACATACCAGTAATACGACAAAGTCACTTTAACTACATACCAGTAATACCACTAAATCACTTTAACTGCATACCGGTAATACGACAAAGTCACTTTAACTACATACCGGTAATACGACCAAATCACTTTAACTACATACCAGTAATACGACTAAATCACTTTAACTACATACCAGTAATATGACTAAATCACTTTAACTACATACCGGTAATACGACTAAATCACGCTAACTACAAACCAGTAATACGACAAAAGCACTTTAACTACTTACAGGTAATACGACAAAGTCACTTCAACTACATACCAGTAATGCGAAAAAGACACTTTAACTACATACCAGTAATACAACCAAATCACTTTAACTACATATCAGTAATACGACCACATCACTTTAACTACATACCGATAATACGACAAAATCACTTTAACTACATGCCAGTAATACGACAAAATCATTTTAACTACATACCAGTAATACGACTACATCACTTTATCTACATACCAGTAATACGACAAAATCAGTTCAACTACATACCAGTGATACGACAAAGTCACTTTAACTACATACCGGTAAACTACATACCGGAAATACCTCAAAATCACTTTATCTATATCCCGGTAATACCTTAAAATCACTTTAACTACATACCAGTAATACTACCAGATCACTTTAACTACATACCGGTAATACGACTAAATCACTTTAACTAAAAATACATGTAACTTCTGGCGTTCCACAAGGCACTGTACTAGAAAATAAAATTTAAAAATAAACAAGAAAATTGAAAATAAAATTTAACACCGAATTGAACTGAATCTACATTAAATATAGAAATAAATAAAAGTAAGGAATGGACAAATATATATATATCACAGCACTGACAGATTATCACAGACTAAAGTAAAAAAATTATTTCTCCTGTAAAAAAAAAATAATTTAATTGTTCAAATATTGATTTTTTTTATCATTCATCAAGAAAATTGATGAATTGGAAAAAAAAACTTTTCATTGATAGATGAAATAATAATTCAAGGCTACAAGAAAAAAAATTGAAGAAAATTGTGAATAAAGGTAATAACAAAATTACCGAACTCCGAACAATCTTACAAAGGGAAAGTCAAAACTCATAATTATATAAACAGACAAAATCAGTCAACAACCGGAAAACTGTGAAAACCGTAATGACCCTGACTTGGTACAGGCATTTCTAAAGAAATGGTGGGTTGAATCAGATTTTAAGGCGCCAAACCTCCCGCTCTCATTACGGTTCAAAGGTTCCGGCTGTCACTGTAACAGTATTTAAATACAGGAACAAAATAGGTAAAATAGTTGTCAAAGCAGTACCATATTCGGTGACGTAAATGTCAAAAATATTTTTACGTCACACATTGACAAAAAAAATTCTTGACATTTTTGACTTCTTTATCTTTATACATTTTCACTATATGAAAATGCATCGCTCATAATTTTTTCTGCAGAGACGGAATATATTTCGACAAGATATTGGTATCGGAATATAAACTTTTTAAGAGATCGAATAAGGCGAATATTTGTATAGCCCTGGTCCAGTAGCCTGTTTCTCAGATGAAGATGACGTTTCAGGAAATCAGAATAATTGCTACTGGCCCTTGCATAGCGAATCAATTGCGAGATGTAAACACCATATGCAGGAGAAGCTGGTATATTGCTGCACATGTTTGGAAAATTTATGATTTTAAAATTGAAGTCGTCCCGCTTATCATAAATTTTAGTACTGAGTTGACCACTGTCGTCAAATTCGAGGTATAAGTCCAAAAATGATGCGGACGAAGCTGTATCGGTGGGATGGAAAATATTGCAGAAAAGTAAGTTGAATAATGAAAAGACAGGAAAAATATTGCAGAAAAGTAAGTTGAATGGTGACATAATAAGGAAAATATGGAAGAAAAGTAAGTTGAATAGTGATAAGATTTGGAAAGTATGGAAGAAAAATAAGTTGAATAGTGAAAAGATATGGAAGATATGGAAGAAAAGTCAGTTGAAAAGTGAAAAGATATGGAAATTATGGAAGAAAGGTAAGTTTAAAAGTGAAAAGATATGGAAATTATGGAAGAAAGGTAAGCTAAATAGTGAAACGATATGAAAAATATGGGAAAAGAAGTAGGTTGAATAGTGAAATGATATGGAAAATACAGAAGAAAATTGTGATATGATATGGAAATTATGGAAGAAAAGTAAAGTTGAATAGTGAAAAGATTTTGAAAATACGGAAGAAAAGTAAGTTGAATAGTGAAAAGTGAGGGGAAATGCGGAAGAAAAGTAGGTTGAATTGTGAAATGATATGGAAAATATGGAAGAAAGGTAAGTTGAAATGTGAAATGATATGGAAAACATGGAAGAAAGGCAAGTCGAATAGTGAAAAAAGAATGGAAATCCTACATATAAATTAATAAAAGTACAATAATATAAATATACAATAGGGCTACACATTTAAATGTGTAGCCCTATTGTATATTTATATTATTGTTATTGTACTAATCCTACATATAAATTAATAAAAGTACAATAACAATAATATAATAATACAATATAAATTAATAAAAGTACAATAACAATAATATAAATATACAATATAAATTGTATATTTATATTATTGTTATTGTACTTTTATTAATTTATATGTAGGATTTCCATTCTTTTATGCATGTAGTTTCATATGTGCATCTTCTGGTTCTTTTGTGCCGTACATGGACCGTCAAAAACTTTTATTTGAAATTTGAAAAGTCGCTATATTGTTTCGGGATTTTATTTAATTAGACATTGATAAATTCCCCCGGTGGGACAAAATTTTGTTCATTCTACGAAGTGTTTAATTCTTTATCACTTTGTTTTGTGTACTTGGTGTTGTTTTACAAACCATTGTAGACGTTTATATTTATATAACGTCTGAAAATTAAACCAAACAGGTGTTAGAATTAGATTTTAGAGCTGTCAAATTGTTGTTCTTCCCTCGACGGGATTTGAACCCACATCATTGATACACTGCAGCACCATTCGCTTAGCCTTACGTCCAGCGTCTTAGACCACTCGACCACATCCACTCTCTTAAAAAGGAGCTTCAATAATCGTAGTGTTACCTTTTCTCGTAAGGCAAATCTAGGGATATACGTAAGAGATGTGTATAAGCGTGTGTAGATGGTACATATATACTTAATATTATAATTTGACAGCAATCTAACTCGGCAATTTTTAATATATATATATATACACACAAAAATACATGGACATACATTGACAAACATATAAAAATTCAAGCATAATTAAAATGCAGCAGCAGATAATTAAGTTATAAGCACTACGAAAACAAGCACTAACCTAAAAAAGTAGGGACTAAAATACAAGCTAAAGCAAGCACATAAGCAAAGCCATGCAAGAAATATATGTAGTGCAAAGCGAAAACAAAACATTTTAAATGCACATCACTGAGACATCGCACGGAAAACCTTGCGGAATAAAAAGTTCTAGGAACAAAAAGAACACGAACACCTATCCCCATCCCATTTGCTTATCAAGTTTTTAAAATTATTTAAACTTATTCCCTCACGCAAGTCATTTGGAAGTTCGTTCCACAATTTTGCCGCATCATATCTCAGTGAATGCAAACCATACCTGGTGGTGTTAACTCTTGGTATGTTGACAGTGTTGTTGTATCGCTTTTCTTTATAGTTACTAAATCATGTAAATATAGAGGAGTTTGTTTATTTATTATCTTAAAAACTTCTATAGCCATAAAACGTAATCTCCTTAATCTCAGTGAAGGTAACTGTGATTTTTCAAGTAAATTTTCATAGGAATTGTCTGAATCGTTATAAATGAACCTTAAAGCCCTTTCTTGTATATTCTCTAATTTCTTTGTGTTACTTTCACCACAAAAATGCCAAACTAAAGGGCAATAGTTAATATTTGACCATATAAAAGAATAATAAATTGTAAACTTGCCAAGTTTACTCAAGTTAATATTTCCAATGCGTTTTAAAACATTAAGTTGCTGAGAAACCTTTTTACAAATATGTGATACATGATAATTAAATGTTAAATTAAAATCAAGGGTTACGCCTAAAAGTTTTACTTCATCTTCACAATCAATCTTATTTCCTTGTAGCATAAAACTTAAATTTTTCTCATGTGTTTTCCTACCAATTGAAATGGCCTGAAATTTATCAGGATTAGCCTGCATGTGATTTTCAGTAAACCACTTAATAAGTATATCACTCTGTTCTTCAAGAGTTTCAATAACATCAACTACACTGTTGCTTCCATAAGATAAAGTATTATCATCTGCGTAATTGTACAGATCTCCCTTTTTTACAAAATCAAAAATATCATTTATAACGATATTAAACATCACAGGTCCCAGAATGGATCATTGGGGCACTCCTTTGTATATTTCAAGAAAAGAACTATAAACAAACCTTATTTTAATACACTGTTTTCTTCCAGTAAGATAGCTTTGTAATAATTTTAAAGAATTTTCTGATACACCATAGTTTTCTAATTTCAATAGTAAAAGGTTATGGGGAAGGCAGTCAAAGGCCTTTGTTAAGTCCATTAAGATGGCAGCGACATATTGGTTATTATCTAACAGATTCTTCCAATCTTCAATTATTCTAATTAGAGTGTCTTTACAGCTGTAACCTGATCTAAATGCTGACAAATATATATTAAAATGTAAATCAAAATTGTTTACCAATTGTTCATCTATAGCCCTTTCACAAAATTTTGATATTGTTGGTAAGATGCTAACTGGTCTATAATTACCTTTCAAAAAGAGTACTATTCTTTTTGTGAGTTGACACTACTTGCACTATCTTCAGTTTGTCTGGAAAAGTATTAATTGATAAATTTATAAGTTGAGTAATTGGAGCTACCACAGCAGGTTTAGCTATCTTAAGTATTTTAGGGGATATTTGATCTATACCAGTAGCTTTTTTAATATTAACCTTGTTTATCTGTTTTTCTACAAAATCATCTGAAACAGGTTTGAAAAATAACTCACTGTTACAATCATTTGTGATACATCTATCTTTAATTTTACAAATACTAAGATGACAATCATTCATAGGTGTTGAATCTTTCCCTATATCCTTTGCAACATTTACAAAAAAATTGTTGAAATCTTTTGATATCTCTGACTGATCACTCAAAAGTTTGTCATCTTCATTCAAGATAATGTCTGTTTCAAAATTACATCCTTTGTTGGTTAAAAAAGGTTTTATTGTAGGCCAAAAGTCTTTGTTTTTCGGGCCACCAACACATCTTTCTAGAAAATAATTTTTGATTGATTCTCTTTTTATTTTTGTAACAATATTTCTTTGTTTCCGGTACTGTTCCCAAGATTTAGAACTTCTTTGTGTTTTAAAAACATTGTGTAGTTGACGTTTCTTATATACAGCTTTTCTAAGTTTGCTGTTCATGTAAGGCGCAGAAAATTTTGCCATTGATCTTTTCTTTAAAGGTACATGTTTATCATAAACTTCTGTAAACTGATGATTAAAATTGTCATATGCTAAATTTACATCAGAAAAATTTGAAAAATCTAAATTCAGTTCATTAAGATCTTTAATAAAAAAATTATTATCAAAATTTGTATAACTTCTAAACAATCTTTTTGACTTTGATTTCTGTGGCATTTCACTTTTAAACTGTACTGAAATTATGTTATGCACATCACTTATGCCGCAGTCAAAATTACATATTTTACCACATGAAGTTGGTTTATTAGTAAGAATAACATCTACTAAACTAGGATTTACATCCTTACAAAAACATGTAGGGAATTTAATCAAATTTGTTAAATCAAAAATATCACATACATTTTTGAGAGCATTTCCTTTTTCTTCATGTAAATAATCAAAATTTAGATCTCCCAGAACCATAGAGTTATCATAGTTACATGTAACTTGATCTAAGCACTTTATAAAATCACTTGTAAAAAATATTTTCTGAAACAGTTGGTGGTTTATAAGCACAAATAAGTAACCATTTCTTTTTGTTCATAATTATCTCAACCCTTATAGTTTCTACAGATTCAAATTCACATTTTCTCTTTCTATCGCCTGCTATCGGTAGCTCCCCCACATCGCTCCCCCACAAATGTCGTTTGAGCTGTACCCATATACTACTCTTGTTGATTTCTCTGTGTTATTAAAGTAATATGAAAGGCGAATATCGTGGAATTTTTGGATTTAATATTTTTACTTAATATGCCACTTAATTTAACTAAAATCAACTGCATAACATTAAAAATCCGCTCAAAAGCAGAATTTATGAGCAAATCGCAAAATATTTGACAGCAGATAATTCTGTTGTGCATAACAGTAATGCAAATGATATGCGCGTGACCCAAGATTTGAACTCTTTCGGGAGATTGTGTAACGGGTGTGTTCGATTTGTGTTTAAATTGTCTCCCTTTTGGAAACCTGGATGTCAAAAGTAGACACTTATTTTTATGTTGATATGTTCTATTGATATATTTTGTAATGATAAGGCTACTTGTAATATATTTATCGTATTTAAACATTGACAACCTTCTGCAAATAAAATTTGATAAGAAATTTGCAGAATTAAAATAATAACCATACCATTGTCAAGGTCACGAATGTTTTATATAATGCTTAATGTTTACATTTTCAACTCGTTCAAGGAACCATTGGCCTACTTAGTATAACTTTGATGTTTGAAATGTAGAAAGGTATAACTTTTGATCCTGTGTCTGTCTGTGAGCTTTTTGCTTGGCAACCACCAATCGAGACATATCCAAACACGCTCCTGTTATAGAAAGTGATTGAATTAGTTGACGATGGATACAAAATGAGATTTAGACATATCCAGGTTTGTTCCACTGGGATTCGATTTATATTGTTTATATTTTAAAGCATTCTGGGGTTAAAGCTAATCAAAATTCAAAGCTGAAAATTAACAAAATTTAGTCTCTCATTTTAAGCTATCCTATAAACAAATAGATTGGGTACTACTCCTATAGAAGCAGGATCAAAAGTTATACTAAGTAGGCCTTACTGTTAATAGCCAATGGTTCCTTGAACAAGTTGAAAATGTAAATATTAAACATTATATAAAACATTCGTCGCCTTGACAATGGTATGGTTATTATTTTAATTCTGCAAATTTCTTAGCAAATTTTATTTGAAGAAGGTTGTCAATGTTTAAATACGATAAATATATTACAAATAGCCTTATCATTACAAAATATATCAATAAAACATATCAACATAAAAATAAATGTTTACTTTTGACAGCCAGGTTTCAAAAAGGGAGATAATTGAAACGCAAATCGAGCACACCCGTTTATCTTTTTCTTGATCGGCAATCATCGGACCAAAACTTTTCTTCACGAGGTAATGATCGGCAATCATCGGAACAAAGCAACCGAAAGTTAATTAGTCTTCACAATAATGGCGAGGACGGTAAACATGCACACGAATTTGCAGATTTCTAGTTGTTGGGAACATATTTCGACTTGAAACATGCATGAATAGCTTAGTAAAGGTACCACCGTATTTCAAATGAATTTTCAGGGGAAAATTGTCTTCACCCAAAACTGGTGTGATATTACTTAAAGTCCATCTGATTATTGTATCAATTTAGAATTGTTAAACTATCTTTAAATGAATAATACACAGATCAAGTTTGTTCTTGCAGTTTCCTTTCAAAAGACAACATTTTAATACCTAACATCTCTGGTGAGTGACAACAGGCTCCCTGGAACCTATTTTTTTCACTCTATAAAGGGGTTGCATTAAAAGCATGTAAAAACGCATAATTTTTATAATTTAAGGTGGAAATGTTGAAATTGTCTATTCAATTTAGTTTGATACATGTACAGTGAGTCCTTTGACTAACTTGGTATTTTTTTTCAGAGTTAACACAAAGAAAAAAAAACAATGGATGATTTAAACTCAAAGAAGATTTAAATACCACAGAAGAATCAACATAAATTTTAGAGGAACAGGACTATTTGACTTAAAAAGAACCCAGATATTATACTCAT
This sequence comes from Bathymodiolus septemdierum, assembly GCA_963383655.1. NCBI lineage: Eukaryota > Metazoa > Mollusca > Bivalvia > Mytilida > Modiolidae > Bathymodiolus > Bathymodiolus septemdierum. The sequence continues at coordinate 18,802,828 of OY726521.1, forward strand.
ACATTTGCATAATCAGAAGTAATCACTACCACATGTATTACATGTGGTAGTGAACAGGACACATTATACAAGATTATCAATACAAAAATGTGCATATGATGTAAAACAATGTGTTTGATTCCTCATAGTCTACTTGCGATTTTTCATGTATAAATCCAAAGAATACAATGATATGGATATTTTGGATTCAATATTCAGTGATCAAAGACAGAAAGATGTGATGAATTAAGTGATTGAATATTTATTTAATGATTCAGAAACACATGAATAATTGTTAATTTCAGTTCAGACAAGAAATCAGGATTCAACCATACCTACATGTACATATTAAGATGCAGTAAACACTGAAGCATAATTTTGAGATAATGGAGATAATTTAATTTAATTGTTAAAGTAATATGAAATGCAAATATCGTGGAATTTTTGGATTAAATATTTTCAGTAATGTCATTTAATTTTAACTAAAATCAACTGCATAACATTAAAAATCCGCTCAAAAGCAGTTTTTAAGAGCAAATCGCAAAATATTTGACAGCAGATAATTCTGTTTTCCCGTACAGTAATGCAAAGGATATGCGCGTGACCCAAGATTTGAAATCTTTCGGGGATATTATCACTCATGCGCAATGTTCAGTTGATGAAAAAAAATAAAAATATATTCCGTGTGTACCACATAAGAATAATTACAAAAAAAAATTGGTTCACACGACTTGAAAAAGACAGATTCCTCAATAAGCATTGTCAGGAATGTGTGACAATGGTCTGCGACAATGACTAGTGTGGTGTTATTGTTCTGGTGTAATTGAAGCAGTCCTGTCACTTAGGGAACACCGGGATCTATAATATTTAAATAAACATAAGTATTCCAGCAGGAATCTGATTTTATTTGTTGACTTAATATATATAATTACAGTATACAAAGAAATCAAAAGAAACATATCAACAATTTGAAAGTATAATACTGCATGATAATAAAATGAAAATCGAAAGTATAGTAAGTAAATTGAAATCGAGACTAAATCATCTAATTATTCTTATCTCTTTAACATTATAAAAAAATACAATTTAAGTATTTAAAATTTCACCTTTTAAATACAATTTTTAATTAATCAAATTTATACCTCGAAAGTCCATCTCACATAGGTTCCTACCAATAAAGTACAATATTCATTCACGATATGCTTATCAATAAAATTAATCATTTGAATATTTTCATTCACTTATTCACTTAAGTTGCATAAATTATTTCAATTAATTCTGATTCTCATGCTGGAAAAACAAATTTCTTTTATTGTTAACAATCCATACTAATGATATTTAATAACATCAATTTCAAATGAAACTAAAGAAATTTGAAATTATCATTAAGATAAAATAATAAAACAAAATAACAGAGACCTACCTATAATATTTAAATAAACACAAGTAGTCCAGCAGGAATCTGATTTTATTTGTTGACTACCGCACACTGGAATTTCCCCTCTTTTAATACTACTTGAGGGATCATCACTCGACCTTTCGACCCTCTTTCGTTTTCTTACTTCTAATTTCTTTTTATTTATTTTCTTTTGATATTGAAAGGTTTTCATATATTTTTTTCCAAACTTTCTGTTTAGATTTCATCCTTGCGTATATCTATTTATTTATTTTAATATTTTCCTTTTTTCTCTGGGAACTATTTTTTTTTCTTGATTTCTATAGCCAAATGTGGTTGGATGACGATTCTGACCATCACGATTTGTAGTGACCCTGATTTCTTCACCCTGTACTTTTTTTAAACACCTTTTTGTTATTGTCATTAGACTGGTTTTCATAACTGGACAGCGGCCAAACGATATCTTTTTATGTTAGGCAGTCAACATATTTTTTCTTGATTTTTCTATTCTGACATATCCCCGCTGGTCCACTAGCTCGTTCCACGAGCTGGGAACTTTATAAGCAAGTCTCAATTCTACAGCCAGCCTCTATTTTGTTAATAAAATAATATCATGAAATTTATTTTTTTCTAAGATTTACACAAAAATTTAATGAATAAATTCTTCAATTATTTTTTTTTTAAATTTATCCTTTATTCTATCTTTTTAAAAAAAAAACTATATATATAAAACTGAAGATTTCCAAACCTGGCTGACTATTGAACATTCTGAAAAATATATAACACATGTATTATTAAACAAGTATATCTATTTACATACACACATATATATACCTAGGCATTGATAAAATTATTCAACAATTCTTTCACAGAATTACTGATAGATAAAAATTCAGAAAACATCTACTTTATTTGTTATTATTATCAACTCTTTCCATATTCATTTTTCCACACAAAGAAAATTATAATATTATCCACAGTCAAATTATCCCGTTGTGGGGTATTCTAACAGCATAGGAAGATAATTGTCTTCCTCTTAAAGCCCTTATATGTTGGAGGTACAACAAGTCATCAACACTATAACTTCTCTACAGTAAGCATTTCGTTATTTACAGTTGTGTTTTCTGTATTCTATTTTGTATGTCAGACTCTATCAATTCAGTAGACAGCAACATATTGTCAATCGACACGACAACTCTTCTCAGTTTCCATGGAATTGTTCTGTTTAGATGGGCCTGAGAGTTGAGTTTTACGTACGTATGTTTCTGGTTGTCCCGTCGAGTAACCAAATGTCGCCCTCTGTCCGTAATTGTTCGGAATCCGACATACTTATAACACTTTTTTTTATATCATGTATTGTTTTTATGTTTATAAATATCCTAGTGTGTCCAAGCTTTACTGCTGCTAGCACACCCCTGTTTTAACTGCCTTTTTTTATAGCTCTTTAAAATTTTCAAAACTCAAATCACAACAAATAAAAATTATGAGATATATTACAGTTTCATCGTATACAATGCCACATTATACAACATTTATCAGAAACATGATAAAATATATGACATAATATAATTATCTACAATAATACATTATATATACTAAATGAAGGAGGAAAGGACACTAATAACGTTTGGATACATTTTTTTTTTTTTTTTTTTTTTTTTTTTTTTTTTTTATGATAATGATTTGATATAGAATAACATAACATACAACCATAAGCGTAATTACTATTGGTAGAATTGTGACATTAAGATAAAGCAACTTTAAACAAATTGGTATTTCAATCTCAGACATCTTAAGGGACCGACCATTTAACTTGAAGGGGCGGGGGTTATGGTTTTTTGTTTCGTTCGTTCGTTCGGACAACACGAGAGTTAGAACATTTATTTTTTCTGTCGCGTAAAGCGTGAAAAATTTTCAAAAATTTAACATTAGGTTATATGACAAAAACTCTGAATCAGATTATTTTTTTTTTTCCTCCACCAAAATCAGAATATTTTTTTCAGCAACATTGGGAATCAGAATATTAAAAAAAAAAAAAAAACATAACCTCCTCCTTGCAAGTTAAATGGTCCGTCCCTAAGATAAAGATAATGTCACAACCCTACGAAAGAAACTTTAAAATTCAATATGTAAACACATAAATGACAAAAGAACTTAATCACATGTACCTGTTTAGATATAATAGCTGAATATCTTTGTCATACTTAAAACTTATAATTGTACACACGTGGCTTATTGACAAACGATTATCGTTATGTACTGTGCCACTGAATGAAACAATCATAATTTAAAGTTACATACAAATATTAGAATTTTAATAATTTACCCCTCATTTTAAAACATGGAACGTAATTTTCTTCCTTGAAAGTATTTTCAGGGTCAAACCATTTATTTTTGGATCTAAATTCCGTGCACTTTGAGCAATAACACTTTGCTAAAACTTTTACCTTGTACTCATATAAACATTTAACTTTTCTAAAGGCTTTTTTAAATTTATTATATGATATTGTTTGGTCATTTAATAACTGTAGAGATAATCTACCCTGAATTGAACATTCCTTTACAATGTTTGGATAACCTCGGGTTAAGAGTCTGTGAATAAATGGAAGGAATTCTTCAACATTTTCTACCGAAATTTGAACATTTTGCAAAATAGCTACCAATTTTGATTCAGAAATATTCAGAAATGAAGCAATTTCAGTGACTTTTATTAAAATATCTTTATTAAGTGGTATTGGAATATTATGAGAAACTTGTTGTCTTAAATGTTGGAAGGCTTCCTGATCGAAAAACGGTAAATCAATTGTATTTTCTTTAAATCGACCCAAAGCTTCAAACGTTTCACAAACGTTGATGAACCTTTGGTCACTTGGTAATAGTGCAATAATAGTGTTTTGAAATTTGCAATGAACTTCCATGTTATTATTTAAAATTAGAACAAACATTTTTTGTGTATAATTTTTTTAACTGTTGAAAATAATCAATATACAGTAACATTCGTGAGGGTAAGTTATCAAAAGGAATATCTGGATTCTTTGAAACAGTATCTAAACAAGAAAACAATAAATTGGAGTGTTTGACACAAAAGGATCAAAGTTACACTCTAATAATCTATTAATGGCTTCTACATAATCAATGTTAACATTATTATTTATTAGTTGTAACCAGATCTCCTCAGGTTCACTTTTGTTAACACCATTCTGTGTATCTAAGAAGGACGAATCAACGAAAAAAAATTATTTTGCTGTTGTCATTCCTTTCTGGTTTATATATATATATTTTTTTCTATTAAAAAAAACACAATACCATTTATTGGTTTGTTTGTTTATGTATTTATTTCTGACTTATTTATTTTAACTAACTAATTTCTATTATTATTCTTATTCAATTAATTTAAAAATGACGTGGCTGTAGCCATCGGATAGGATGACCATAAATGACGTGGCTGTAGCCATCGGATAGGATGACCATAAATGACGTGGCTGTAGCCATCGGATAGGATGACCATAAATGACGTGGCTGTAGCCATCGGATAGGATGACCATAAATGACGTGGCTGTAGCCATCGGATAGGATGACCATAAATGACGTGGCTGTAGCCATGTGATAGGATGACCATAAATGACGTGGCTGTAGCCATCGGATAGGATGACCATAAATGACGTGGCTGTAGCCATCGGATAGGATGACCATAAATGACGTGGCTGTAGCCATCGGATAGGATGACCATAAATGACGTGGCTGTAGCCATCGGATAGGATGACCATAAATGACGTGGCTGTAGCCATCAGATAGGATGACCATAAATGATGTGGCTGTAGCCATCGGATAGGATGACCATAAATGACGTGGCTGTAGCTTTGTTTGTTCCCATAGGGATGCCTAGCTATGATTTCTTGAAAAATGTGCCATTCGAACTCGACAAATATATGTTATCGATAAGGAACTCCAACATTTTGATGACTTCATTTTATGTGTAACACTTTTTACCTTTCGTTTCGTGCTTGACAAAATAAGTTAATTCGTGACCCAATACTATAAACTTGTAACGTTGCCCCCATTTTTTAAAGTAAAATGCGTTGTGAATAATTTACTTTAAAGAGGAAATGAAAATGTAAAAGGTAAAAAAGTCAAATATTTGGCTAGATGAAATTTTCGAGAATTAAAATTATCCACTTTTGATTGATTGATTGAGTGATTGTTGCCAATTCAGCAATTTTTCAGCTATATTATGGCGAGAACAAGTTAATTATCAATGAGATGATGATGAGGTCCGCTTTGTTCTAGACCAACATGCTGAGTTGGATTTTGTTAGTGCTAGCTCACTAAAACAACAGTCCGCGGGTAGAAATGTCACTCCATTCGGACACATTATTCTGATTCCGAGCTAACCATTCTTTCCTCTTTCTCCGTAACGCTGCGTGCTTAGCGGAGAAGCAACACATATCAGATTTAGATTCATTCTCTATCCAGAGTTGTCGTTCCTGCTACGCTAGACTCTATTTCTGTCAACGCCCATTTAACAAGATTCTTGTAAAAGTTAGAAACAGTAAAAAAAAATGTACTTAAAATTGTTTTAATTATTGTAAATATCAATAAAGATGAAAATAAATCACTCATTTCAAATCAATTCTCTCTTGAAAATGATTCCCCCTCTCCCCCTAAAAAGTTTAAAACGATCACAAATCATTTTTAAGAGAGAATTGATTTGAAATGAGTGATTTATTTTCATCTTTATTGATATTTACAAGAATTAAAACAATTTTAAGTACATTTTTTTACTGTTTCTAAATTTTACAAAAATTGACCGAGATAGAGTCTAGCGTAGCAGGAACGACAACTCTGGATAGAGAATGATTCAGATTGTGATGATGACATTTTCGATGAGCTAAGAAAAAACTTGACACGTAAGCATCTCAACAAATTCCTTATAGCAGACTTAAATATTAATAGCCTCAGGTACATATTATGTTAAATAATTGAATATACCAGTAGGGTCTAACACCGGGAGAGGTGCAAGATAATATAGCATCGTGTTATGGGTTTTCGTGCTATTATCGATTTTCAGATATAGCGATTAACAGTGTTAACCCTTCATTCATATGACGATTGGAATTTTCAAAGAATGGCTAGTTAAATATTTCTTTGTACATAAGATTGTTTTTAAAGCCATTCTTGTATTTTAATATACTCTCGATTATCTGGCAACTTTTGCTGTCAGTAAAATGGCGTCATCTGTTTTCGTTTGAAGTAAAAACAGGGCCGATATACGGGATGGAAACGAATATAAAATCCGGAAATGGCTGGTTTTAAAATTTCATGGTTCTGGCCATCTACCAAATCATACTACATCTAAATAAAATAACAGGATGTTTGAAAATGACCACTTTCAAAATTGTGTTTACTTTTGATGTTTTTTTAAGTGCTGAAACCACAATGCACTGCAAAGTGACATGTATTTTATTTAAGAAACAGGCACATTTCAGTCAGCTCTTATGTTTACAAGTACGATCAGTGACCCCATGACAGTTACATGACAGGAATAACCGGTGTATGAGAGGCAGACGACATAGTTCAATTTTATATATCGTCGTGTATTGTAAAGTCGAGAGTATTGTAAAGTCGAGGGTCGGCTATTTTGCATATTCATTAGATGACGTCGTAGCGAGCACGTGCCCTGTGACTGTCAAACAATAATAGTGATGACTTAGTTGGAAATTACCAAGTATCTCAACAAAAATGAGATGCAAACAGGTAAAATAACAAGAAAGCCTCAAGATGCCAATTTCCGCCATTTTTGCTAATGCCCATTTTAAAAAAAACAATTTATGTGCCGTTTTAAGAGCCTTGGGTCACCAGGGTCACGGAAGACACGGTCGGCTGCTTTGCTTACAAACTTGGGTTAAAGGTTATATGACTGAATTTGGACTCGTGGGTTTAATCAATTGAGAAAAATGTCTCACAAAACATGTGATTTCTTATTTATCTAACCTGTAAAATGTAAAAAGTCTGACAATGAGTGAAATAAAATAACAACTTGTAGCCTTTCAAAACTCTTGGTCATGTGACTTTAACATATGGATAAAAGAAAGAATGTATATTGTGTTTAATATAATATATTGACCCACATTGTTGTTATTTGCTGTCTAAAATAGTGAACTAAAATGAACAGCTGAAAAAACTTTATGTGAAAAATATTTTTTTTCTGCTGAGACAAATTAGACAATTTTGGTGTTATGCCAGGTTTTTTTTATATGACACTGAAAAAAGATGTTTTTAGCGGTGATTGTTATTACAAATAGTTATCTTAATTATAGTTGAAAAAATTGAATTGGTATCATCTTTAATTTATTCACAACCGTATGCAAATATGGAGTCTCGCCTTTACAATACACTCTACAAAACATGGTGGAAATACTCTCCAAGTTTCAGATGGATTTTTAATCACTTGCTAAGGATGCAAAAATAATGTAATTGGTACCAAAAGAGACTACATGTATGTTTATTCTTGATTATGTTATTTATAGAATAGTTGCAGTTATTTTAGAAATGTTTTGAGACAAAATAGTCTTAGGGTCTCGACTTTACAATACACGAGGATAACCCTTCTGGATTTTGTTCCAGCTACTTTATAAATGAAGTAAATATTTAGCATTACAAAAAGTATGGTTCAGTAGGTAGGTTCACTGTTTTTGGTACTTACGTCTTTAAAAGGAAACTTTAACATCTTTTACAGATGTCACGCTGTAGTCTTGTTTATGTTCCATAAATAGAAACCGGAAGACACGTCAAAAATCATGCGTGCGCTGTGGAAATCAAAATAAAATGGATAACACGAAAACAGATGACACACGAAAACACATACCGTGACGATAGAATCTAACACCGGGACCGGGGGGAGCACAAATCTCCGACACCCGAGGGTAAGATTTCAGTTGTTCTCTTACGAGGCTTGCCGAGTTAGAGAACGATTGAAATCTTACCCAAGGGTGTCGGAGATTTCCCTATCTTGTACTTTTTCCGGTGTTTGATTTTATTTCTCACTAAACACCATTGATTTGTTTACATTCCATCGAGCGTTTTCCCGCAATTTTTTTTTCCATTGCTAAAGTAAATATTCGATTTATCCATATGCATCCATGTCTTGGCAGTATTTTAAATATATTTCATAATAAAATACAATGTATTTAATAAATATATTATAAATGTTACTACAACAGCGATAAATACCTGTAAAAAAAATATTTGAATTTGGTCAAAGGGAGGTAATTTCTTTCTTTACGTTAGTTACTAACAAGGGAGAGCACTCTATTATTTACTCAAAGTATACAAACATTGACTGGAAGAGAATGACTGATTGTTAGGATTTGCGGGGCACCTATAAAGTGCGAAACGAAATAGAAACGAAACGAAATCAACGAAAACGAAACGAAACGAAACGAAATCAACGAAATGAAAACGAAATAAAACGAAACCAACGAAATCAACGAAAACAAAACGAAATAGAAAAATGGAAGAAAAAATAATATGGGCCTAAAAGAAATCAAACCTATTTTCAAAATATCAAACCTATTTACAGTGACAGCCGGAACCTTTGAACCGTAATGAGAGCGGGAGGTTTGGCGCCTTAAAATCTGATTCAACCCACCATTTCTTTAGAAATGCCTGTACCAAGTCAGGGTCATTACGGTTTTCACAGTTTTCCGGTTGTTGACTGATTTTGTCTGTTTATATAATTATGAGTTTTGACTTTCCCTTTGTAAGATTGTTCGGAGTTCGGTAATTTTGTTATTACCTTTATTTACTATAACCATGCCCAATGTCACTGCTGGTGGAATTTTTTTTCCCCGAGGTCATTGCAACTTGGTAGCTTTACTTAAGCAATTATGAATAACGAAATTAACGACAACATACCGGCTAGGACGTCACCCGGGTTAACAAGGTCCTCATTTGCTACTACACGGAACAGGGTAGCAAATGATATATGCGTTCCACGGAATATCCTACGGGATACCCCCGATTTGTCTTACGTTCAGCCAGAGGGTAATTATTATTTCAAAACTTCAGATTCGTATCAAATTTTAAAATCTTGTTCTATTAATATTTCGGACTGTCTTAAATCTCCAGGTACTTGTGACTCTTCTCCATGCATTACTACTTGCAAAATAAAAACTGACAAAAATAATACTTGTAAAACATGCGTCATGCTAATAACTTCTCCTGAATTTACAAGTAATTTAACTGGAAAAACGTACTACACCAAATCGTTTGAACCTCTGGACTGTTCTACTAAAAATGTCATTTACGGTATAGAATGTACACTCTGTGGACTTTTGTATGTTGGTGAAACTCGTCAAACATTGCGAAGTAGGATGAGCCAACATCGATATGATGCAAAAGATCCCAAATACAGGATTTTGTATAATCATTTCAATCAACCGGGTCATGACCGCTGTTTGACGATGAAAGTTCGAATCATCGAGAAGATTTACCATCATACAAACAGTCCTATTCTTAGTACATCTTACCGCACCGATAGAGAGTTGTTCTGGATAAAGGAATTAGGCACTGCAATGTCTTACGGTTGCAATGATAACATCAAAGGAGTGGGAAATTTGTCAAGTCCTGGATGCAACGAAATCAACGTGATGAGCCTTTTTAATACTATTCCAAGAACTAAACGTAGCCATGGTCATAAAAGAATTCAACATCCTAATGTTAAAAAGTCCTCTAAACCAAGAACGTTACAAGATACTTTTAATGATTTACTTTCTAATATACAGAAACCTCTTGGAATTCATCATATTCGTACAATCTTATTTTCACTACCTGTAAACTACCTCAAAGATCTTAGGGATTTTGGACTTGACAAAGGAGGCGTAGATCCTTTTTCTCCTAAGTACAGATTGTCTAGTATTATATGTGACGTGGCGTCCTTTCGTCTTTTTAAACCAGTTCGATCTGAACCTCTTCATGATAACAACAGAAAATTCCTCCATATTCCGTTTGCTAACAAAGGAATCGATGCTATTAACATCAGCAACATTCTTAATAGAAAAGAGGTCGTAAAAGAAATTCCACCATATTTCAAAAATCAATCTGTTCCCATTGTCTCCTATAGCTACACTAACAGCATTGGCCGTAAAATTTTCAACTACAAAGAAGCATTGCAAGATATTAACATAGAAGAGTACCTTAAGAACCCTCTGACTTGTGACTGCTCCCACTCTCCTTTTCAATACAACCCATCTGGACATGTAATCACTGGTGATCTGAATATCATTCAACATGAGAGTCTCCGAAAGGTGATTTCTCATGGTCCTAAATTCAGAGAACCTCAACACATCAATTGGAAACATAATTTCAAGATAATTATGGATGCTGTTGAAGATTATGCCAGAAGGTGGATAAAGAGAGAAGTAGACCAAGATCCTGAGTTAGAGTCCTTGTCAGACTGGGTTAGAACAATTAGGTCTCTAGTACAAGGTCGGATTCACAAACTAAAAAATTGTGTTAATAGTCGACCTAAGTCTGTATTTAAAGACCAAGAAGCCGTTAAGTGTCTTTCCTCTCTTCATGACAAATATGTTATCGTTCCTGCGGACAAGGCTTCCAACAATATCGTGTTTGTATGTAAATCATATTACTTCGAATGCCTAATCAAGGAATTAGGCATAAATAGCAACACCTCTAGTAATACCACATACAAACCAACTTCGTTCGACAAAGATGAAATCCTAGCTAACCACAGATCATTCATGACCTCTTTAAACATTCCCTCTGGTAAAGAGTCTGAGGATTTACCCTATTTATATTGGATACCTAAACTCCATAAGACACCATGCAAAGAAAGGTACATAGCGGGATCATCAACTTGTTCGACGAAAGAATTGTCTATTCACCTGACAAAGATTCTGTCTGCAGTAAAAGAGGGACAACAGAAATATTGTGAAACTGTTTACTCGCGTAGTGGCATAAATCACATGTGGATTTTGAAAAACTCTAAAGATCTTTTGGATAACCTGAAATCAAGATCTTTCTCTCAGGTATCCTCCATCAAAACTTTTGATTTTTCAACTCTATATACCACCCTACCGCATGACAAATTAAAAACCCGCTTAAAAGAAACAATTCATAAAGCTTTTAGTCATAGAAACTATGGCTCAAAATTTGTTGTGTTAGGCTACAATTCCACATATTTTTCAAACAAAATTCATAAAGGTAAAACATGCTACTCCGAGGAACAAGTGATCAGTATGCTGGAGTTCCTCATCGATAACATATTTGTCTCCTTTGGAGGGACACTGTTTCAGCAGGTCGTCGGCATACCAATGGGTACGAATTGTGCCCCTCTTCTAGCCGATTTATTTTTATACTCATATGAGTCGGAGTTTCTTCAAAAGCTTGTAAAAGATAAGAAGATTCATGAGGCTAGAGCCTTTAATTTCACATACAGGTATATTGATGACGTTTTATCTATCAATAATTCTAGATTTGCAGAATTTCTTCCATTGATATACCCTCCAGAGCTGGAAGTTAAAGAGACCACCGATACAGCTTCGTCCGCATCATTTTTGGACTTATACCTCGAATTTGACGACAGTGGTCAACTCAGTACTAAAATTTATGATAAGCGGGACGACTTCAATTTTAAAATCATAAATTTTCCAAACATGTGCAGCAATATACCAGCTTCTCCTGCATATGGTGTTTACATCTCGCAATTGATTCGCTATGCAAGGGCCAGTAGCAATTATTCTGATTTCCTGAAACGTCATCTTCATCTGAGAAACAGGCTACTGGACCAGGGCTATAAAAAGATTCGCCTTATTCGATCTCTTAAAAAGTTTATATTCCGATACCAATATCTTGTCGAAATATATTCCGTCTCTGCAGAAAAAATTATAAGCGATGCATTTTCATATAGTGAAAATGTATAAAGATAAAGAAGTCAAAAATGTCAAGAATTTTTTTTGTCAATGTGTGACGTAAAAATATTTTTGACATTTACGTCACCGAATATGGTACTGCTTTGACTACTATTTTACCTATTTTGTTCCTGTATTTAAATACTGTTACAGTGACAGCCGGAACCTTTGAACCGTAATGAGAGCGGGAGGTTTGGCGCCTTAAAATCTGATTCAACCCACCATTTCTTTAGAAATGCCTGTACCAAGTCAGGGTCATTACGGTTTTCACAGTTTTCCGGTTGTTGACTGATTTTGTCTGTTTATATAATTATGAGTTTTGACTTTCCCTTTGTAAGATTGTTCGGAGTTCGGTAATTTTGTTATTACCTTTATTCACAATTACGATGCTAGACTACTTCCCACACATGTATGTCTTTCATCAGGAGAGGACAGGATTTGATCACCATTGAACAAGAATACTATGCATTTATTCAGCGGGAGTCTGTCCTTTTCAGTTAGTGGCTTCTTTTAAATTTGGGAACCATAAGAGCAACGTCAAGTCTGTTGAAAGGAGAGGAATTAAAATAACAGAAGTGCAGTAGTTAAAGTTCACTAATAAATACCCCCGTCCGAGCAAAATTTAAAAGTGTGTCGGAGAGACGAAAAAGTGTGACGACCTGAGGGACAAACGAACGAACGGACAGCAGAAGTCCTATATACCCCAATCTTTTTTTGGCGGAGGTATACAAATCTTATCAAAAATTAACTTTGAAAATTTAAAAAAAATTTACATATCTTGTAAAAGTACCCTTTTCCCCTTTGATCCCTTTTCATATAAAAAAAACCCCCAAATCATCCCCCCTCCAAACATTTTTCCGGTATTAATAAAATTTGATACGGCAAATATTTTTATACCCCCCACTATCCAGCGGGAGGGGGGTATATAGTATATGTCCGTTTGTCCGTGAGTGTTTCCCTCACTGCCTATACAATTCCTCCTTAACAACTTGATGGAATTGAAAGAATCTTACAGGAAATCTTTAATACCATATGGCAAGGTTCATTAATTTCATGATTTCTTTAGTACCAAATGGCATTGTGCACCTTCTATTTTTGTTTTCCCATTTTAACAGTTCTTGCTAAAATTTCTTCACTTTTGAATTTTGTCATTTAAGGCTATGAAACAACAGAATGGATTTCAATAAAACTTCCAGAGTTTCTTATGTTTAGTTTTGCAAGCATTATTTTTTCCAGAAGTTCTTCTGTAAGGAGGGCGCTCACTGTACCTCCTGTTATGTTGCTGTTGGTTTTTTTTTTAGTTCTTCAAAATAGAACAATAGGATTTGAAATAAAAGGTTTACAGTGTTGGGTCTTTTTTACCCCTGTATATCTCGGAAAGAACAACGGTAAGACATTACGCCAGATCTGTTGGCACACTACCGAATAAAGGTAATAACAATGGTACCGTACTCCAAGTCGCATTCAAAAGGGAAAGTCCACAAAAACAGACAAAACCGATAAGAAGCTCAACCATCAACGGAACAACTGAAAAACAACACATTCCTGACTTGATAGAGGCATTTTCCCAGGAAAATGGTGGGTTCTGATAGCAGATAGGCATATGCCGCTCGTCTAACCCTAAGACGTTACCAAGTATAAAAACAATCGGTACATGTAAATTCTCTAATCCTAAGACATGACCAAATGTGAAACTAGAAAACAACTATCATATTCCCGACTTGATACAGGCATTTGCCAAGAAAATGGTGGGTCAAACCTCCCACTTGTATGACAGTCGTTAATAGTTTGCGAATAGGAAAATTTATGTAGAATACAAACGAAAAACGTAATAAAATCAGACGAATAATGAACCCTCAATATCCCAATCTATGAAAATACCCCCTCATATCCCCCACTTTTTTCTATATGCCCACTCCAGAAACTTTATAATTCATAAATACTGACACACACACAAACACAAATAAAAATATGACATTTGAACTTCTGAAAGTTTGTCGGCAAGCAAACCCGGCTTGGATTGAGTTGCGGGTAATGTACGTGAGGAGTACTGTAACGGACAGACATGCAAGATGGGTTATAGTTAATCAAAAAGATTGTGTTTAAAAAATCGAATTATCTTTTCTTTTTTTTTTCTTTATTTCGTTTTGTCTTTTATTTTTTTCCTTCTATTTTCTTCATATCAGTCTATTTCGTTTTGCTTTCGTTGGTTTCGTTTCATTTCGTTGATTTCGTTTCGTTTCGTTTTCGTTGATTTCGTTTCGTTTCGTTTCGTTTTCGTTGATTTCGTTTCGTTTCGTTTCTATTTCGTTTCGTACTTTATAGGTACCCGGATTTGCGTGTTTATAAAAGATTGAAAACTTATATACAGTGAATTGTTTATTTTAAAAAGGAAAAGCATGGAAATCTCACACGAGGGTAATTGTAAATAAAATCTGACGAGGATTTTAGAATCGGATACGATTTAAATCTCAGATTTTACGATCTTGCACCTTTCACAGCGTTTGACTCTTTTTCTCACCCTTTCTACCATATCATAGTGTCAATGTTTGTTTACTTTTTGTAAATAAAAAAATACATCCCTTTGACCAAATTCTAAGATAAGCGGGTCCGAAAAATACGGAACATGACTGCCACAAGCAATTGTTGTTTCTGATTGGCCGATTTTTTTAGATCTTCTCCTCTGAAACCGCATGGTCAAATAAACCGAAACTTGGTAGGAAGCATCTATGGAAGTTCCTGTGTAAAGATTGCTCATTTGCTCCCGATCCGTTAACAAACATGACTGCCACAGGCGACTCTTGTTTCTGATTGGCTGATTTTTTAAATTCTTCTCCTCTGAACCCGTTTGGCCAAATGAACCGAAACTTGGTAGGAAGCATCTATGGGCAGTCCTCTCTATTTATCACACATGTTCTCCCGATCCATTAACAAACATGGCCATCACAGGCAATTTTTGTTTCTGATTGGCCGAATTGTTTTTAATCTTCTCCTCTGAAACCGCTTAGCCAAGTGAACCGAAACTTGGTAGGAAGCATATATGGAAGATCTTCTATAAATATTGCTCATTTTGTCCCGATCGGTTAACAAACATGGCCGCCACAGGCAGTTCTTGTTTCTGATTGGTTGATTTCTAGAAAATCTTCTCCTCTGCTAAAAGAAAGATAACTCTTGCCATTATCTCCCTTAGAAATTAACTAATGATGATATAGTGTAACATGTTTATTCTATACATTACAAGTAGGTATTCACATTTTAATATTCTTTTTTCGCAAACCTTGCCAAAGGCAATATGAGCTTTTGCCATCACTTGGGGTCCGTCGTCTGTCATCCGTTTACTTTTCACATTTTAATCTTCTCCTCTGAAAACCCTCAGCCAAATGAACTGAAACTTGGTAGGAAGCATCTATGGAAGGTCCTGTCTAAAGAGTGCACATTTTGTTATGATCCATTACCAAACATGGCCACCACAGGCAATTCTTGTTTCTGATTGGCCGATTTTTGTTTAATCTTTTCCTCTGAAACCGCTTGGCCAAATGAACCGAAACTTGGTAGGAAGCATCTATGGAATGTCCTCTATGAAGATTGCTCATTTCGTCCCGATCGTTAACAAACATGGTTACCACCGAAACTTGGTAGGAATCATCTATCGAATGTCCTCTATTAAGATTGCTCATTTCGTCCCGATCGGTTAACAAACATGGCTACCACCGAAACTTGGTAGGAAGCATCTATGGAATGTCCTCTATGAAGATTGCTCATTTCCTCCCAATCGGTTAGCAAACATGGCGACCACATGCAATTCTTGTTTCTGATTGGTCGATTTCTTAAAAGTCTTCTCCTTTGAAACTGCTTAGCCATATGAACCGAAACTTGGTAGTAAGCATCTACATGTATGGAAGGTTCTGTATTAAGTTTCCTCAAAGCAGAATGAAAGGTGAGCGACACAGGCTCAGCCCACTGAGCCTCTAGTTTGAAAGAGCAATAAACGATCAGATCTTCTTCTGTTTCAATAAAACAAATTCACCCTTACTTATCTGCTTTCTGTGCTGGATATGGGTGTCAAACTGCATTCTTGGAGATAATTGAAGGCTGAATCTACATATATTTACAGCAGCTATTCTTAATATGGACCTATCTAAAGCTTTTGACTGTCTGCCACACGACCTCTTACTTCAAAAATTAAATATTTTGGTACCTCAAAATCGGCTCTAAATTTATTGCAAAACTATTTGACAAATAGAACACAATGTGTTAAATTAGGAACAGCATAAAGAAAGGGGCGCATCACAATGAATTTCAAGCAATACGGTTGTTTCGAATCATGTCAATTCCGACCACGTTCCGTCTTTTTCGTGTCTTGACGTCTGAAAGGTCAGGCAGACGACTTCCGGTGTTTACGCTATTACTGTGACAACGTCAACATATCATAGTCGTAGATGCGGTAGATTATAAGTAATTGTAATATGGGGACGCCAAGGAAACGGGTGAATAAATACTGGTGTTCAGTACCCCACTATCTGTCTGATATCAGAAATATATAAAGGCAGATTGTTTTCCGTTCATGATGCTGACAGCAGCAAATAAAGAAAGAAAACAAATTTAATTTTAAAGAAGTAATTGTCTCTGCATTGAAGTCTTTGATACAAATAAAATAATTTAATTGATATCTGTCTTTTACAGAAAATGTTAAGATTTTTTCATGTGGAAGATCGAACGTTAAAACGGCACATATCGATTGGAGTTTTTGTTGTGTACATTGACACCGGAAGTCCAGTGCTTTACATTCCATCGAAATCACATGATCTGGTGGACGAAAGTAACAAAATTTTGACGGAATGGAAATGATTCGAAACAACCGTATTGCTATATTGGTAAAAATACACAATCTAAAAATATTTCTTTTTATTTAAATGGTAATATTATAAAAACTGAGGATGAACCTAAGCTTCTTGTGGTAACTATTGATTAAGAATTAAAATGTAATTCTCACGTTACAAATATCTGTAGAAACGCTTCTCGGCAACTTAATGTATAAAAAAGAATGGGGAAATATTTAAATAGATTAGGCAAATTAACTATATATATCACTCTTTTATTCCATCAAACTTTTAACTACTGCCCAGTAATTGGCATTTTATTCTGAAACCAATACTAAAAAGATGGAAAAAATTCAAGAAAGAAAACTAAAATTTATTTATTAACCACTCCACATATGAAGAACGTTTGGCTAGATCCAAATTACCTTATCTATTAATTAGGCTATATGACATAATGTACAATAGCTATTGAAACATTTAAACTTATGAATAAGGAAATCCCTCAATATTATTAGCTCACCTTGGCAATGTGAGCTTTTGCCATCACTTGCGTCCGTCATCCGTCGTCTGTCGTCCGTTAACTTTTCACATTTTAATCTTCTCCTCTGAAACCCCTCAGCCAAATGAAGTGAAACTTGGTAGAAAGCATCTATGGAAAGTCCTCTCTAATGATTGTCCATTTTGTCCCGATCCATTAACAAACATGGCCACCATAGGCAATTCTTATTTCTGATTGGCCGATTTTTTTTAATCTTCTCCTCTGAAACCGCTTAGCCAAATGAACCGAAACTTGGTAGGAAGCATCTATAGCTCATTTCGTCCCGATCCGTTAACAAACATGGCCGCCACAGGCAATTCTTGTTTCTGATTGGTTGATTTCTAAAAAAATCTTCTCCTCTGAAAAGGGCTTGGCCAGATAAATCGAAACTTGGTACATGTAGGAAGCATCCTTGGAAGGTCCTCTATAACGATTGCTCATTTAGTTTCGATCCGTTAACAAACATGGCCGCCACAGACAATTCTTGTTTCTGATTGGTTGATTTAAACAAAATCTTCTCCTCTGAAGCCGCTTTGCCAAATGAACCGAAACTTGGTAGGAAGCATCCTTGGAAGATCCTCTATAAAGATTGCTCATTTAATTCCGATCTGTTAACAAATATGGCCACCATAGGCAATTCTTGTTTCTGATTGGCCGTTTTTTTTTAATCTTCTTCTCTGAAACCACTTGGCCAAATGAACTGAAACTTGGTAGGAAGCATCTATGGCAGATTCTCTATAAAGATTGCTCATTTAGTTCCGATCCGTTAACAAACATGGTCGCCAAAGGCAATTCTTGTTTCTGATTGGTTGATTTCTAAAAAAAATCTTCTTCTCTGAAACCACTTTGCCAAATGAATTGAAACTTGGTAGGATGCATCCTTGGAAAGTCATCTATAAATATTGCTCATTTAGTTCCGATCCGTTATAAACATGGCTGCCACAGGCCATTCTTGTTTCTGATTGGTCGATTTCTAAATATCTTCTTCTCTGTAACTGCTTAGCCAAATGACCAAAACTTGGTGGGAAGCACCTATGGGAGGTTCTGTATTGAGTTTCCTCAAAGCAGAATGAAAGGTGAGCGACACAGGCTCAGCCCACTGAGCCTCTAGTAATTGTTATGCTCGTTGCCATGCATCCTAGTTGTATCCATACTTTCTGTTTACTCACATCAATATCTATATGTACTTTTAAATTATGCTAGTGCTAGGCCTGTTATGTGTTTCTATTGCTTTCATATTTTTTAGCCAGGTTTTAAATTTCATGGAAGGATTTTTAAATTTGACTGCTTTTAATTCTATTGTGTGTGTGTTTTGTTTATTGTTTGTGCATGTATATTTTTATGTTTGATTTAAAAGCTCACTTGCTTATTTCCGATTCTAGATAAATTGTATTGTATTGTATTGTATTGTATTGTATTGTATTGTATTGTATTGTATTGTATTGTATTGTATTGTATTGTATTGTATTGTGTAAAATAAAAATAAACTAAACACGGAATGTCTTGCTTCTTTCCTGTGTTTAACTGCATGGGCTGTGTAATGGTTAGGGTAAATCGTGGGTTCGAGCCCTTTTCGAGTCAAAACAAAGACAATTACATCAGTATTTGTTGCTTCTCCGTTAAGCACCCAGTATAAAGGAGAAAGAACAAAGACTAGTTGGCTGGAATCAGAACAATGTGTCCCAGTGGAGAAACATGTCTACCCGTGGACTGTTGGCTGGAATCAGAACAATGTGTCCCAGTGGAGAAACATGTCTACCCGTGGACTGTTGGCTGGAATCAGAACAATGTGTCCCAATGGAGAAACATGTCTACCCGTGGACTGTTGGCTGGAATCAGAACAATGTGTCCCAGTGGAGAAACATGTCTACCCGTGGACTGTTGGCTGGAATCAGAACAATGTGTCCCAGTGGAGAAACATGTCTACCCGTGGACTGTTGGCTGGAATCAGAACAATGTGTCCCAATGGAGAAACATGTCTACCCGTGGACTGTTGGCTGGAATCAGAACAATGTGTCCCAATGGAGAAACATGTCTACCCGTGGACTGTTGGCTGGAATCAGAACAATGTGTCCCAATGGAGAAACATGTCTACCCGTGGACTGTTGGCTGGAATCAGAACAATGTGTCCCAGTGGAGAAACATGTCTACCCGTGGACTGTTGGCTGGAATCAGAACAATGTGTCCCAGTGGAGAAACATGTCTACCCGTGGACTGTTGGCTGGAATCAGAACAATGTGTCCCAATGGAGAAACATGTCTACCCGTGGACTGTTGGCTGGAATCAGAACAATGTGTCCCAGTGGAGAAACATGTCTACCCGTGGACTGTTGGCTGGAATCAGAACAATGTGTCCCAGTGGAGAAACATGTCTACCCGTGGACTGTTGGCTGGAATCAGAACAATGTGTCCCAATGGAGAAACATGTCTACCCGTGGACTGTTGGCTGGAATCAGAACAATGTGTCCCAATGGAGAAACATGTCTACCCGTGGACTGTTGGCTGGAATCAGAACAATGTGTCCCAATGGAGAAACATGTCTACCCGTGGACTGTTGGCTGGAATCAGAACAATATGTCCCAGTGGAGAAACATGTCTACCCGTGGACTGTTGGCTGGAATCAGAACAATGTGTCCCAATGGAGAAACATGTCTACCCGTGGACTGTTGGCTGGAATCAGAACAATGTGTCCCAATGGAGAAACATGTCTACCCGTGGACTGTTGGCTGGAATCAGAACAATGTGTCCCAGTGGAGAAACATGTCTACCCGTGGACTGTTGGCTGGAATCAGAACAATGTGTCCCAGTGGAGAAACATGTCTACCCGTGGACTGTTGTTTCAGTTAGCTATCACTATAAAAATCCACATAAGAACATAAACGTGTTGGTCTATTACAAAGTAGACATGATCTCATCGAATGTAATTTGTTCTCGCCATAATATAGTTGGAAATTTACCAATTTGGCGTTAAACAGCAATCTCTCACTCGCCCTTTCCCATTTAACATATCTTAACGCGAGGCATTCCATAGACGGACATCATTTGTTGTTGTTCATTCGTGCGTATATTATTCTAAATGTTGCTTTGTAATGTTAATATCAAATGACAACATACCCATTATTAAATACATTATAACGTAGAGCTTGTGTTCTTTAAATAATTCCTTCAATGGGTTGTTACATTATCAGAATTTAATTTTCAAAATATAAGTATTACATACAAATATCATTGATCATAATCCAGATTTTGAAATAAGAAGATTAATTTGTAAATTTAGACTAAGTGACCACTCTCTGGCAATTGAAACGGGACGATATAAGAAAATACCTCGGCATTTACGAACGTGCAATAAATGTGAAACTCTTGATGACGAAAACCATTTCTTTTTAAATTGTAAGCTAAATGAACATTTAAGAAAAGCTTTTCTCAGTGACTTTGACAATATTAATAATACAAATTTACTTGAAATTATTTTAAATCCAACTAACATCAGGCAGTTGAAATCTTTAGGCTCCTTCATTAAACAGTCATTGAAACTGAGGACAGGGTGCACATGTTTCCATTTTTTCAATTGTGTTTTGAATTTGTTTATTTGTTGTACATTGTATGTTTATGTATTGTTGACTATTCAATATAGCCATTGACCCTGATTAGGGTGGAAATTGTGCTTAATGAAGTTATTTATTAAGTAGATAGACAGTTAAATGCAGTTTGGAAATCAATTTGACTCAGGAAACAAAACAATAACTCATAATACAGTAGGGTAAAAATCTGTACTATGAAAAATTATGCCGTCGGACCGAAAAATATCCTGGAATATCTCTTTAAAGAAATATTTGATCCGCACTTGTAACGCGTCATGATTATGTTCGGCTGTGGGATACGATATTAAAAGGGGCATACACGGTAGGACCAACATTGCGTGTTTTAGTTATATTTGTCTGAGCGGTTTCAGATGAGAAGATTTTTAGCTCACCTGGCCTTTGGGCCAGGTGAGCCATTGCCATCACTTGGCGTCCGTCGTCGTCGTCGTTCGTCGTACGTCGTAAACTTTTCCAAAGATTTTTTCCTCTGAAACTACTAGACCAATTGAACCAAACTTGGTCTGAATCATTACTAGGGTGTCTAGTTTCAAAATTGTGTCCGGTGATGCCGTGCACCAATCAACATGGCCGCTGTTACTAAAAATAGAACATATGGTAAAATTGCAGGTTTTTGGGTAATAACTCAAAAACCGTTCATAATATCAGAAATCTGATAGAGTAAATATTATCAGCACAGCAAGATCTAACTACCCTGCAATTTTGCAGAATATCTGATTACCCATCTTGGAGTTATTGCCCATTTTTCATCAAATTTTCTAAATTTTAATATTTTTCGTCTTACATTTCGATAATTATAAGAGATAGAGGTTAAGTTTAATTGCATGTTCAGCATGTCAAGATCTACCTACCCTGCAATTTTGAAGTAAATCTGACTACCCATCTTGGAGTTATTGCCCTTTTTTCATCATTTTTGTTTTAAATTTTAATACTTATCGTCTTATATTTCAAAAACTATAAGAGATAAAAGTTACGTTTAAAATTGCAAAAATGTGCCGCGTGTCAAGATCTACCTACCCTGCAATTTGTAAGTAAATCCCATTACCCATTTTGGAGTTATTGCCCTTTTTAGCTCACCTTGCCAAAGGCAATGTGAGCTTTTGCCATCACTTGGCGTCCGTCGTTCGTTAACTTTTCACATTTTAATCTTCTCCTCTGAAACCCCTCAGCCAAATGAACTGAAACTTTGTAGGAAGCATCTATGGAAGGTCCTTTATAAAGAATGCTCATTTTGTCCCGAACTATTAACAAACATGGCCGCCACAGGCAATTCTTGTTTCTGATTGGCCGATTTTGTTTTAATCTTCTCCTCTGAAACCGCTTAGCCAAATGAACCGAAACTTGGTAGGAAGCATCTATGGAAGGTCCTCTGTAAAGAATGCTCATTTCGTCTCGATCCCTTAGCAAACATGGCCGCCACAGGCGACTCTTGTTTCTGATTGGCTGATTTTTAATATTCTTCTCCTGAAACCGTTTGGCCAAATAAACCGAAACTTGGTAGGAAGCATCTATGGAAGGTCCTCTATATAGATTGCCCATTTCGTCCCGATCCATTCACAAACATGGCCGCCACAGGCAATTCTTGTTTCTGATTGGTCGATTTCTAAAAATCTTCTCTGAAACCGCTTTGCCAAATTATCCGAAACTTGGTAGGAAGCATCTATGGAAGGTCCTCTATAAATATTGCTCATTTTGTCACGATCCGTTAACAAACATTGGCTGATTTTTAAAATGCTTCTCCTCTGAAACCGCTTGGCCAAATTAACTGAAACTTCTTAGGAAGCATCTATGGAAGGTTCTCTGTTAAGATTGCTCATTTCGTGCCGATCCATTAACAAATATGGCCGTCACAGGCACTTCTTGTTTCTGATTGGTCGATTTCTAAAAATCTTCTCCTCTGAAACCGCTTTGCCAAATGAACCGAAATTTGGTAGGAAGCATCTATGGAAGGTCCTCTATAAAGATTGCTCATTTTGTCCGATCCATTAACAAACATGGCCGCCACAGGCAATTCTTGTTTCTGATTGGTCGATTTCTAAAAATCTTCTACTCTGAAACATCTTGGCCAAATGAACCGAAACTTGGTAGGAAGCATCTATGGATGGTCCTCTATATGAATTGCTCATTCTGTTTTGATCCGTTAAGAAACATGGCCGCTATAGGCAATTCTTGTTTCTGATTGGTCGATTTCTAAAACCGCTTGGCTAAATGATATGAAACTTGGTAGGAAGCATCTACGGAAGGCAGTGATTCCGAAGGTCCGTCGGACATGTCCGGAAAAAATCAGCATGGTCCGATAATGTTTACCGGTTCTCCGGACCGAAAGCCCGACGACCGATTCGGTAATTATCTACAACTGTATTTTTCATGTTTTAATACTGCCACGATCTGCTCTTTGTCGGGAAGAAAATAGTTTACGTAGTTCATCAGAAGGTCATTCATATGATGGTATTGTTCACTATTGAAGCCTAGATTTGTTTAATTTCGTTCAATAACAAACAACATTGGCGCCATTTTAAAGGGGACGCAACCCAACACTGTGCTATGGGAAATGTTGACCGAACTATATGTCCCGCGAAGCTACTTTCAACAATCGTTTTGATTAAATTTTGTCTCATTTCTGCGACATAAATCATAGTTCTCATGTTTAATATGTTCACATTTGCGAGTGTTGGCCATTCAAAATTCGTTAAAATGCACGGGGACACTACACATTTTTATCCATCCACATTGATATTTTATACTCGACACCGGGTTAATATTACGATCTATCGAACTGTTTATTTACATACATACATACATGTGTAAACGTAAATGTCTATGCAATTAAAAAATAGACTTTGAACTACAGTAACTTTATTCCATTGTTGCAATCTGATTTAAGGTCTGACAAATATTAACCACATTTTTGACTGCCAGTGTTCATGACAATATACGTTTGTGCTATATTTTCATTATCTAGGCTCTAGTTATATATAGTTAGACCGTTCAGGTAATTGGCAGAGACATCTTTCTTCTGCTGAAGATAACACAGATATTAAGTTTTTACCATTTGTGTGGTATTAGATCACAGTAATATTTCAAAAGAAAAAAAAAGGGGGAGAGTACTTGTAAAAAAAAAGCACAGGTATGCAAGACTCCAATAGTCAAGATACATGTAGACAGAAATAAATATTTGACATTGAGTAGATGTCCTTTAGGTAATTATGAATAATAAGAACAGAACAAATCAGATCAGACAGCTTTATAACTATTTACTAAATTTGGGCAGTGCATCTTCAGAGGGGTCGCGAAACAATGCTTCGATTAATCGCAATTAATTTCTCCCAGAAGTCTGCCCACTTCTCCCTGTGAGCTCTCTGAAAGAGAAGTCACTTCTCCCTCTAATTTGAAAGTAGTGAGAGCCCTGGATGTTTGGTTTAAAATATTATGAGGGTGCTAACCCAGGTAAAAGAAGGCGAGAATTAGTTAAAATTGATGATGAAAAAAATCAAAAAAATCGAAAGAATATGAAACAAAAAGAACGAGAGTGTTTTGCGACAGTTGGTCAAAAGACCGAAAGTGGCTGACATATGATGAAGAAAATAAAGTGATATTAATATATGGGAGAGGAGGACAATTGGACATTTCTTCTTAGTTTTGCTAGAGACTGATAAATATAATATATTAAATATTACACTAATGAATAGAACTAAAACAGCAACAGCTTTGTGTTTTATTACTTTAATTATACCAAAATATTTCGGTCAGGTAAATTGTCTTCTGGTCAGGTAAACTTTGCAGGTTTACAGGACCAAATGTCCTGTAAAAGTAAAAACACCTTGGGGAACACTGGGAAGGTAATTAAAAAATATATGACAGCACGTTGGTCTCGTGTCAAGAAAGTAAATAAGTACCTGTTTATTTCTAATTTGAAATTGTTTTAACGCAATTGTTGCTTTTGTTAGCTGGTCAACATATATTGTCAGTTGGTCCGTATATTATGTATAGGAGAATGTCCAAGTAACTCTCCATTCCTTAAAAATAATGGAGCCGAGGCCCATTGTTTTTAAGGAATGGAGAGATACGAGGACATTCTCCAACTTAAAATCCACCCATTGTACTTTATTAATTGTATTAATTATTAATCTTGTAACAAAAAAAAAGTCTGTGTATATTATCTAAAGTATAAAGAGAACAATAACTCCGCCCCTGTCCACATTGTTCATAACTCTCCATTCCTTGAAAATAATGGAGAGTTTAGACAATAGATTTACATCACAGGTGAATTTTAATAGCTGGTCAGTACTGGTATAGATTGTCAGTTGGTCAGTATATTATTAGCTGGTCAGTATAGATTACCTGTTGGTCAGTATAGATTGCCAGTTGGTCAGTCTATATATAGATTATACAAGGTCATGATGACACAGTATATTTTTAAATGAACACACTACCTGTATTGATTTTAGTGTATAGAGCCATTCTTTATTCCTGTATGTGTATTATGTTGAAATCTTAGGAATTATTGGATAATTTAAAACAAATATTGTTTTTAGAAAATCAGAGGACAACACAGCTTGCATAATTTCACTTTCAGGTAACAATAATAGTAGCTTTTTTATTCGTTTAATTTTAATGTAATTTGCCATTTTAAATCTCACAAGTAAACATTTCACACCCTACAACTAGCTTTCTGGACAGTAGATGTTATCGGGAACTCAGATCATATCTACGTTACACGTAACGACAGGTAGGAATTTCTTTGACGTTTTTCTTCCATTTTATCTACTTTTTGGATTATAAATTTATGTCTGATCAGGCTATGGAAACATATATATATATATATATATATATATATATATATATATATACTCGGCCATTACAAAATATATGTGTGTATCGTGTTAGGTAAATGAGTTTGCCAGACATTTATTTATGGATGTATTGTGACAAAATATGGATGTAAATGTTTGAAATATATATTTCCCAAGAAATTTGTATTATTTTACATTCAACATACGTCTTCATGTAAAATTTTGGATGTGAAGTAAAATACAATCAAAATTTGGGCCAAATGTTACCAGCGAGCTGCTGGTAAGATCAGGATCAGAATCAGGAAGAATTTTAGTTTGACAAATTTTTCTGAATGGTTTTTTGTTCTTTTGTAAGGTATTTTTACCTTAATAATTATATATAAAAACAGAAAATATAGGTTATATATTTTTATGAAATAAATTAATTAAAAAAAAATTATGATATGCAAAGCAGATGTTTGTTTACAAACAATAATTATATATATAAGTGTATTTTGTAAACAACTAATGGTGCGTAGATACATTGTATCTAACATAGTTAACATTTAATCCAAATTTTATTTAGCATACATATGCATTTTGATTATTTTATTTTATGAATATAGATTGATATTAAATACAGAGGATCTATTTAGATCATAAATGGGCTTCACACTCCTACAGGAGTACAGACAGTATTGTAAAATATTTATTTCATTTTTTTTTAATCACTATTGGTTCAAATTTGTTTCACAAAAAGTTTTTCAGTAGTAAATTTATAATACTATACAGTACTATGATTATCTCCCTTTAATTATATTCCTTAAAAAGCATTTTCCCCAATAATTATTATTCAACTTTTTGCATTTAATTGTTATATTTTGAAATTGTTATCAATATTAAACAATAATTTTTTGTATGTTCATATTTATATGAATATTATAGTTGCAATTAAATATACCTACCTTGAAGAACTTTCGATTTATTTATATAATCAACGCCCACTTTCTTATAAATAAATTGCCAAATTCCCTTCGATATTTTCCGTATATTACAATTATACTTCGGTATTTTCCGATTTATTTCGGTCAGTTCTAAATTTGCATAGACACTTCAAATACGTCAAAAAATTATCCAATGAAAAGTTTCTCGATATATGAGAACTAGACGAGAATTTCCTTACTTATTATAAAATCCCGAGATACATCGAATGGTAAAATCGGCCATTTTCTAGCATCATTATTTGCTGATTCCATCCCCTTTCCTTATGACATCCCCTGGTCTGATTTGTTGCACTACAAATGAGAAATTTGCATACCAAATATGACAGTATAGGTTTTAATATTTAGTAAGTTTTCAATCAATGAAGATAGGATTTGACATTTTCAACAGAGAATTCTTCAGAACATTAACGTTTTCTCTAAAATTTCAAAAGAAAGCACAAGTTTCTATCATATACATGAAAAATATAGTGTTTCTTCCACAGGTACTTGTGGACAGGACCCTATGTTGCTCCCTTTTTTTTTTTAAGATGTTGCCCCTTTTTTTTTTTTCATAATATCGAAAAAAAGTCGATGCTAAAAAAAAAAAAAAAAAAAAAAAAAAGGGGGGGGGGGTGGACAACATCTTATATAAAAAAAAAAAAAAAAAAAAAAAAAAAGGGGGGGGGCAACATAGGGCCCAGTCCACAAGTACCTGTGGTTTCTTCTACCTTCCTGTACAACGGGAACTCGAAGTGTTATGTAGTAAGAATATTATACGCAATTTCATTCCAATGGTCAAAATGTTTTGGCTATCGGGGACAACAGTGACATGAATTCTTATTTCTGGTTTATCCTGTAATAAGTTGAGCCGTCCCGATCCGTTAACAAAAATGGCCACCACAGGCAATTCTTGTTTCTGATTGGCTGATTTTTTAGATTCTTCTCCTCTGAAACCGTTTGGCCAAATGAACCGAAACTTGGTAGGAACAAAGATTTATATAGTAAGAAGGATATGAAACTCGTATTTTCTCGCTTTATCTCGCATGGCGAGATTTTATGCTACTCGCGTTGATTTTTTTCTGTATCGCCCCTCATACACGTAAAATTAAAAAAAGTAGAGTTTCATACATCTAGAAACATATCAAAAATGATAAAACAAAGCAACTAATCACGCCAAGTTTTGTGGTATACGTTGAATACACTCTAAACTACTACACATTTATACACTTTGGTATGTCGATTTCATGTAAACAATGAAGTTTATTGATTTCTAAAAAGTGATGTAAGCAATTCTTAATAAATACAAATTGGGAGCACTGTTTTCAATAAAACTCCTACTTAACATTGAAAAATATTATATTATCACAAAAATGACGGCTTCGCTTCAATATCGGGTATGATGAGTGAAGAGGAGGTTGAAATTTAAATTCGAGCTTTGACAGCCCATGAAGGTCAAAAGGGCAAATCGGTTAATGTCAATTATTGATGAGATATGGGTGATACATCTACAAAAAGTCGATACTTTATCAATAATTGGTATTTAGAACAAATATTTTCACTTTATTCCTGTAATTATGGCTTTATATACTTACAAATACTAGTTTAAAATGTTGAAGCGATGAAAATTTCCACCGTTAATCAAGGCACGCGCATCTTCAACGAATTGCACTATGGGTAATCTCGCCAGGCAACATACTTACATACAATCTATGTTAAATCTCCCGAGATTCATATTCTTCTTACTATATAAATCCTTGGTAGGAAGCATCTATGGAAAGTCCTGTTACGATTGCTCATTTCGTCCCGATCCATTAACAAACATGGCCGCCACAGACCATCCTTGTTTCTGATAGGTTGATTTTTTTTTAAATCTCCTCCTCTGA
Source organism: Bathymodiolus septemdierum (assembly GCA_963383655.1). Lineage (NCBI taxonomy): Eukaryota > Metazoa > Mollusca > Bivalvia > Mytilida > Modiolidae > Bathymodiolus > Bathymodiolus septemdierum. The sequence goes on from OY726521.1 coordinate 18,831,728, forward strand.
AACCGCTTTGTCAAATGAACCGAAACTTGGTAGGAAGCAGCTATGAAAGGTTCTCTATCAAGATGGATCATTTTGTCCCGATCCATTAACAAACATGGCCGCCACAGGCAATTCTTGTTTCTGATTGGTCGATTTCTAAAAATCTTCTACTCTGAAACAACTTGGCCAAATGGACCGAAACGTGGTAGGAAGCATCTATGGAAGGTCCTCTATGGGAATTGCTCATTCCGTTTTGATCCGTTAACAAACATGGCCACCATAGGCAATTCTTGTTTCTTATTGGTCGATTTCTAAAACAGCTTTTCCTCTGAAACCGCTTGGCCAAATGATATGAAGCTTGGTAAGAAGCATCTATGGAAGGTCCTCGATAGAGATTGCTCATTTCGTTTCGATCCATTTACAAACATGGCTGCCACAGGCAATTCTTGTTTTAGATTGGTCGATTTCTAAAAATCTTCTTATCTGAAACTGCTTTGCCAAAATGAACCGAAATTTGGTGGGAAGCACCTATGGAAGGTTCCGTATTAAGTTTCCTCAAAGCAGAATGAAAGTGCTGAGCCTCTAGTTTTCTAATGGACTCGGAGGTGATTACATCTATATTTTCAATAATAACTTTCTGTTTATCTATCTGAGGTTTTTTTATGAGTTAAATATGACAATGTTTCACATCGTCTACCAAATGCACATCACAGGGACTTGCTCCGGCCACTAAATTTACCACACGCTTGTTTTTTACTATCACTGAAAAGGCGATTTTTTTTCAGTGATAGTAAAAATAATCAGTGTGGCAAAGAGGTATGTTCACGAACTATCAAAATCGGCCTCCCATTTTGAAGAAGAATACACAGGCTTTGTTTATACACTTAGGACACACCTCAGCCTTTCTTAAAATAATAGTATTACATATCTTGCTTGCTTGTATTTTATATAAAATTGACACATGTGTACGACGAGTTACGACATATTTCATCAATTTATGGTCGTTCCATCCGAAAAATCAATATCCGCAGTCGTCGACAATCGTAATATTTGAACTATAAAATCCCGAGAATGAGTACTTTGATGCATTTATAGGTATCTAAGTTGTCGAGTCCCTGTGCCAAATGCGCCCATGTTAAAAAAAATTAAATTCCTTTCGACTTTGAGCGTACCTGATGAAGGTTATTCCAGAAAGGCGTCGTGCGCACTAAATTGGATATATACGTTTTATTACACATTTGTATAAACAATAGACGAAATGTCCACGATACGTGAATAAACACATACATTTGTACATGTACATTCAAAACAATTCAAATAAAGGATATGTCATTTAGGAGTTTAAGTTGTACAATAATTAATATCTCAGATGCTCTTTAGTTTGACGTAACGCTGTAAGTAGTGGTGACATATAGTACAGTTGGTTACAAATCTTAACGTTATGGTGGCCAGTCGAGAACTTGGATAATGTTTGTTTGAGGAAGTAACGCAACTTCGCAAACCCAAGCAATGCGAGGCCCCGCATCAAATACTACAACATAAGTTTACACGCATGGATACGTGGAAGAACGTGAGGTCCGTGGAGCTGGTCCCAATATCTGATAGCTGACATATTGTCATGGGTGACCAGGTTGCAATTGTCCTTCCATGATTACATATTGAATAGTTGACATGAATAGGAAGGGAGCGTTCGATTTGAATAACTTTTGTAGAGTCTCTTTGCCCTGATTTTATTTACAAGAGGGCTAATTTCAAAATGTATGACAATGTCACGATTAACGGTAAAAATGTGAAGTAAAAATACCTCCTAAAGAACACAGAGTTGACAGGATTAAAAATAATTTAAAACGGTCTACAAAATTCCAGAAAACTGCAATTTGTCATGTTTTGCTGCCTTTTAACCGGGAATCCCGAAAGAAGGACATCTAAAACCAAATGTAGCTATGAATTTCTTTGTTCCAATGTTTCACACAAATACATGTTAAAAAAATTAATCGGTAGTGTGCTTCGCATTAAATATTAAACTTTTCTATCAAATTCGATATAAATCTTTTTATACTCTTAATAAAGATTATGTAATCAAGTTGTGACTCGACTTGTCAGTATATATACTAGTGGACGTAGAGAGCATGACGGACTGGACATGTCGATGGTGAATGGGTCCTAGAAAATATTGTTTGTATGGTTGTTTTTTTTATGTTGTTGCAGATCATATGTGTGATATTCATGAACATTAATGAACATTAATGACTTTAGTATAGTTTATTCCTGTTTTCTATGGGGAAAAGACGACGAAGGAGTAGTAAATCGAAAACAGGTTTGACACCACCCTGTAAAACCGGTTCAAATATGGCGTCCCAAAATCAAAACAACAACAACAACAACAATGTGTCAGATGTTATTACACAAGCCCATGACTGTTTACATGGCTCCTATACAGAACCTTCTTCTTCTGCAAATGTTAGTCAGCCAAATGTAAATAACCAGACATTTAATTATAGTTCGAACTTTACGCAAGCGCCTCCACCAAATCTACCTCGTCCAATTCTGCAAAGCACCCCCCTACCAGGTTCAATCCAAGGCATACCTCAACAGCCTGGTCCTATCTTATTTATGCCACCCACTATGACAAATGGACCAAATGACGTACCAATGCCTGTAACTCCACAAATGATACTTGCAAATATGAATGAAACAAATCAACGAATGCAACGACTTGAGCTGATTATCAATGACAAATTATCCAAATTAGATCTGTTAGATGTTTTGAATGACAAACTTGGAAAATTCGAACAGAATCTCAGTAACATGCAAACAGAAATTGGCAATATTAAATCTGTTCAACAAAAGCAAGCCCAAACCCTACAAAATGAAGAAAAACATCATCATAATATTGAAGACAGAATCAGGGAATTAGAACTATGTAACAAAAAATTAGAATTTGAAAACTATGAACTTAATGAAAAATTTTTAGAAATCCAAACTCATTCCATGAAGTACAACTTAATTTTTGGTGGAATTAAATCAGAGGGTGCAATTGAAAATACTGAAAATGTTGTAAAAAAATTCTTGGTAGATGAATTATTAATTCCTGAAGCTGAAGTGTCAGAGTTTAAGTTCCAAAATGTCCATAGGCTTGGTGAAAGGAGGGATGGAAAGGAGCGAAGCATCATAGCCAGGTTCACTCGATATAGTGATCATGAGCGTGTCAGATCGATAGCCGCGGGAAAACTGAAAGCAAAACCACAATTTACCGTTTATCAACAATATCCGCGTGAAATCTATGAACGGAGAAGAAAGCTCATTCCCAAAATGAAAGAACTAAAAAGACAGAAACACACAGTTAAACTCGTGTATGACAGGCTTATTGTTGATGGTCATCCGTACAACCCCCGTGATGATCCTCATCCAGGAAACTAGGACAACACATCGGACGTCAATATAGGTCATGTTAGTGACAATGTAAACAAACTGAATATCACCTTCTTAAATGTTTGTGGTATAAAGTCCAAACTTTTGAATCCTGATTTTGATTTATTGATTAAATCTTATGATGTACTAATTTTTACTGAAACTAAAACTGATGAATTTGACGAGTTAAAGTTGCCCGAAGAATATACTTACTTTGCAAAACACAGAAAAAAAATTAAAAAAAAATCAGGCGGGATAATTGTCGTTTTCAAAAAAACTTTGTCTAAATGTTTGCATTTTATTAAATCTGACTCCGAATATGTTCAATGGGTTGAATTTACGAAATGTTTGAATTCTGATATGTTATTGGGTTGCGTTTATATCCCACCTGAAAATTCCAAATATTCGTCTGAAGAAGCATTTATCGAGGTTGAAGATGAATTGTTATTTTTCTCTCGTGATCACAAAAATATTGCGTTAGCGGGCGACTTCAACTCAAGGACAAGTAATGTTAGTGATATTGTTGAGCTAGATGATAATCTTTTTGATATGTTAGATATTTCTAATGTTCCTGAATATTTTAATGTAAATATGTTGTCTAATTATAAACTGGCAGAAATTGGTATTCCACTTGAAAGGTTTAGCGAAGACAAAGCACGTGTAAATAAATATGGACAAAAATTAGTAGAGCTTTGTAAACGTTGTTCTCTATATATTGCCAATGGCAGAGTTTATAAAGATAAATTTATTGGAAGAAGTACTTGTAAAGATACAAGTCTAGTTGACTATTTGATATTGTCGTCTAATTTATTTCATATGCTTGCAGATTTTGAAGTACTTCCATTTAACCCCATGTTTTCAGATGTACACAATCAAATACACTTTTCTTTATATTTTTCACATAATAAGTCCAATACACAAGACAGTGTAAACAAAAACAATACTTACGCTGGATGGAACTCGAACAAGGCAGACGATTTTACACAGGTACTCCACAATGACAATAGTAATGTTGTATTGAATGAATTAAATACCCTCATTGATAATATTAACACAGACTCCGTTACACCTGACCAGGTAAACGGCATAGTTAATGACCTTGGAAATGTACTTTTAAATGCTGCTTCTTCTACATTCGGACAAAATCAACGAAGAAAGAAAGGTAACTCGGTGAATAATAAACCATGGTTCAACGGGGAATGTAAGGTTAAGCGGGATGAATTTCACAATGCTCGAAAAAAATATGCATCATCAAAAACACCTGAAAATAAAATACTACTTAACACAAGAGCTAAAGAATATCGTCTTGTACTGAATGCAAGCTATAAAAAATACACAGAAAAATGTTCAGACGAATTACGATCGTTATCCAAAACAAACACAAAAGCATTTTGGAAAACAGTACACAAATTTTCTAACAGAAAAAAAGAAAACCCGTCCGTTGAAATTGAAGCTTTTTATGATTACTTCAAAAAATTAAATGCAGGTGATGAAGATGTTAATGATGATGATGAAATTAATATTAACGAAATTTGTGATAATCCTGTTTATGATGAAATACTTAATGGTAAGATTACTGAGTTAGAAATAACAGAAGCTATTAGGAAACTCAAAAATAATAAAGCTCCAGGTACTGACAATATTTTGAATGAGTATTTGAAACATTCATCTCCATTGTTGATTTCTCTATATTGTAAGGTTTTTAACTTGGTATTAGACTGTGGAATAATTCCAGAAAGTTGGTCAAGTGGTATTATTAAGCCTGTTTACAAGAATAAAGGAAATCCGTCTGATCCTGATAATTTTCGGGCAATTACGCTTATAAGTTGTGTCGGAAAATTATTTACCTCTATATTAAATTCTAGGTTAAACTTTTTTGCAAATGATTTAAATATCATCTCAGAAAATCAAGCTGGTTTCAGAAAGGGTTATTCAACTGTGGATAATATATTCGTTTTACATGCTCTTATTGATTTGTATTTTTCTTTTGGTAAAAAGTTATATTGCACCTTCGTGGATTTTAAAAAAGCTTTTGACACAGTGTGGCGAACAGGGTTATGGAGGAAATTACAAAATTGTGAAATAAAAGGGAAATGTTTCAAAATAATTTATAATATGTATAATGATATTAAGTCTTGTGTTCAATATAATGGTATTCAATCTGAATTTTTTCCCTGTCTTACCGGTGTACGACAAGGAGAAAATTTATTTCCCTTTCTTTTTTCAATATTTTTAAATGATTTAGAAGATTTTTTCAGACAATTAGATGGAGAACCACTTAAGATTATCCAAGAAAAATTAGAAAATGAACTGCACATTTTCTATAAAATTTTTGTTATTTTATATGCAGACGATACGGTAATTTTATCCGAAACAAAAGAAGGTATGCAACAAGCTTTAGATATATTTGAATCTTATTGTAAAATTTGGAGACTACAAGTAAATGTTGCAAAAACAAAAGTTATGATTTTTAGAAAAAGGAAAACTGCACAAGATCCTAAATTTATTTTACATGGTCAAACGCTTGATATTGTTGATACATACTCATATCTTGGGATAATATTTAAATATAACGGTACTTTTTTTGAAACTAGGAAAAAACTTGTAGAACAAGCTAATAAAGCATTGTATTGTATTTATAAACTGGTACGTAATGAATCAATACCTATTGACTTGCAACTGAAAATGTTTGACTCTATGATTGAACCTATCTTGCTGTATGGCTCAGAGGTGTGGGGATATGAAAATTTAAAAGTTATTGAACAAATTCAGTTGAAATTTTGTAAACGGATTTTAAAGGTTAGAAATACTACTCCACATTTTATGATATATGGAGAACTTGGTCGATTTCCGCTTGAAATTCGTGTGAAGCTTCGTATGATCGCTTTTTGGAGCAAATTGGTTTTAAATGAAAATAAATTAAGTAGTGTTTTGTATAGATTAATGTATCTTTTAAAAACCAAACATCAGTATAGTTTCAAATGGTTAAATCATATAGAGTCTATATTCAATTCAACTGGCATGGGATTCATTTTTATAAACCAGTTTCCTGTTTATGACAAGAGTGTATTTAACCAAATTTTACGAGACCAGTTTGTTCAAAAATGGCTTAGTGATATATATTCTTCTTCTCGTGGACAAATTTACTCTGTTTTCAAAAAGGATTTTTGTATTGAGAACTATTTACTTAGATTGTCGGAACACTCCAGAATTTGGATAACTAAATTTAGAACTTCAAATCTGCATTTACCTATAGAAACTGGTCGTTGGTATAATATACCTCGAGAAGAGCGTATTTGCCATTTATGTAAAGAAACTATTGGAGACGAATATCATTTTTTATTAGTTTGTAAAAATGAAAACATTATCACCCTTAGAAATAAGTATTTGCCAAATTATTATCGAGCTTACCCTAATCATGCCAAATTTGAAGGTCTTCTTTCTATTTGCAATGTAGAACTTTACAAGCGATTATCAATTTTTATTAAAAAAGCTGCTGCCTTACTCTGATTATATGTAGCTGCCTGTATCATGTTGTAACTTCATATTATATTTACTGTCAGATTTATTATTTTTCATCGTATGTTCATTCTGTCATGTCTTGAATGTATATATTATTTAAAAAATGACCTCTTGTTACACTTGTATATGTGTCTGAGTGTTTTCAAATAAATCTTAAATCTTAGGAAAAAAGAAACTGTGCATTACTAAAAAAACAATTAAAGATCAATATCAAAATAAAATTTATTAATTGTGTACAGTATATTGTCGAATAATGCATTGTTCACCAAACCATCAGACCAATAACATTTAACGTCACTTGAATTCATTTGGTAAACGTTTTAAACAACACAATGCTCTTTAGACATTACCAAAGTCAGTAGCGTGTGTGTCCACCATTTGCATTAATGCATACTTGGCAACGTCGACGCATTGATCTAACTAAGTTGTTGAAAAATGCTTGTGTGATATTGTTCCAAATGCGGATCAATGCCAAACCCATTTCCGCTAACGTCATTGGCTGATTTGGCAGATGGCGTAACCGTCGTTCCATTTCATCCCAAACATGTTCAATGGGTGAAAGATCGGGTGAAACTGCTGTGAAATGTGACGTTGTTGGCCTGAGCTTGGATGAACGGAATGACATAAGACTGAACAATTTCATCCCAATAGCGTATACCGGTCAGATTTCCGGCGACAACAGCCAATGGTGTTCTGCCATGTGCTGTTATGCCTCCCCACACCATAACACTGCCACCACCAAACGATTGACGTTGAATGACGCAGGCGTCTGCATATCGTTCTCCTACACGGCGGTAAACACGAGAACGGCCATCACTGCTGTCTAGGTGAAATCGGGATTCATCTGTAAACAGGATGTTGACCCAATCCTGTATTCTGAATCTTAAATAACGTCTACACCACGTTAGCCTAGCTACACGGTGTCTAGGCAGCAAAATTGGACGGATTGCGGGACGTCTTGGCCTGATGTTATGTTCACGAAGTCTATTGCGGACTGTTCTAGAGCTGATCGATCGTAATCCGGGAATGCTTCTTGTAGTGAGATTTGACGTCTGGAATCGATTTCGCAGATGCACCAGCCTTATGTGGTTATCTTGACGACGTGACGTTACACGTGGACGACCTGAACGTCTGTGGTTTCTAGTGTTGCCAGATTGTCTAAATCGTCTCCATAATGACAGTATCGTGTTGCGATGGCAGCCAAAATGTCTAGCGACAACGTTCTGTGCCAATCCAGCTTGGAGCATACCAATAGCACGAAGACGCTGATTTTCGTCGAGACGTGGCATAACACTGGAATTAATGTCATTCAAACAAAACTGTTTTTCTGATGTGTAGGGGCAAAAACAAACCTTAGTAAACATCAAACAGTCACAAATCATTAAACGAGAATGATAAACAAAAGAAGGCCAAATACACGAGGTGTACTCATAGAGCGTGTCAAAGTCCGTGTAAGTTTCCCGCGACTGGTCGATAGCATAAAAATCAATATTTCAACTAGTCATGACTAATAAAAAATTAAATACCCGGTCATAAAAAAATATATATTAATTTTTAGAATGCACAGTTTCTTTTTTCCATTAGTATATATTCTATATATTCATTAAATCCTCTTGTACAGAGGCATATATAACAATTCGTATACCAGATTAACTCCACAATTTTTAGTACGAGTTCAAACTCGAAAAGACCAAAACTATTTTATATATGATAGCCTTTTGTACATTTCGCTAACAAATTAAAATGAAATAAACATGATTACATATGGGGTGGTCGTGATCGTATGGTAGTTGGATTTATGTAATCGGTGCCTATCGCCACTAACATTGTGAGTTCGAATCCCGTTCAGGTGAAGTGTATTCAATAAAACAATCTGTGATGAAGTTTGTCAGTGACTTGCGACAGGTCGGTGGTTTTCTCCGATTTCCTCCACCAATAAAACTGACCGCCACGATATAACCGAAATACTATTGAAAGTGGCGGAAAACACCATTACCCACCCACCTTATATATATATATAAGTAAAACATGAGATTAATATTCAGTTTATTTGATTGTCACATATTGATCTGAATACAACGTATTTACCACAGGAGCATGGGGCATGGATTTCGTTTCCTCCTCCCCCCTTTTCTCTACTACCTCCTTTTTTCAAAATTTTCATATAAATCATTACTTTTTCAAAATTTTCATAATCATTCGTTTTTCTTCATTTGACAATATCAGTAGACGTCATACATCATGAATAATACGTGTATTCTGTGTCCACAGTTATTCGACTGATACAGTATAAGAGAGAAGGTAAGTAACTCCATTTTCATATTTCGCGCCATATCGCTCACCTCGGTTGGGAAACCCCCGTGTTTTTTTTACACTTTTTACCTTGTGTACATATGGCACTGTCGTATCAAACTGTTTCTAAGACACTTGCCTAATTGCCCATGTTCGAATTTCAGTCGGTACGTCGATCTTTTCCAAGAAATCTCGCCGAGAATAGCGAAGCAGCTTCGTTTCTAGGTCAAACTACATCATATTAGACGGAAGTGCAAGAACGGTAACCCTGGGTTTTTTGCGAATGGATTACCTGCAATGAAAAACCCAGATGCACTCCGAATATTTTTCCCGGAATGTTTTGGCGGAAAATATAAACCGCTGAAAAAACATAACAGCAGACGGATTATTTCGTAAAAATGGCACAACGACCATCTGAATATGGAAACATTGAAATAATTTCATGGTAAATAACTGTTCAAAAAGAAATTCAAACTGAGAAATAGATATGATTGAATGGTTAGAACTGAAGTAAAAATTTCAATGAAAAAGAAATATTCAGCTTGCCTCTACTTCAATTTATTAAAATCATACCCAAACAAATACATATACAACTAAAAAAAAATAATAATAATGAATAAATAAAAAGAAACAAAGGAAGAAGAAGCTGAGAACAGCTATTGAATGGGACTATGGCATTTTACCCCCTTCCTCAATAAAAGGGCTCCCAACTGATAAAGATGTGTAAGGGAGCCGGAGGGACCATTTAACTAAGGGGGCTATTTCTTTTTCAGGGATAAAAAGTAAATAACTTGTGTAACTATTTGAACGTGAAATAATAATTCGTGAACTTAATTTTTCGCGTATTTAACATCCTCGCGAAGAAAGCGAAAATTAAATACCCACCAAAATAACCACTTATACGGTAGAATAGGATTTTTTTTTCTGGATTTCAACACTGATTTCTGTCACTGCTGAAAAGTGGAGTTACACAAGTTATTTATTTTTTACCCCTGTAAGACAGATTATTGTTTTATAAAATCAGTGACATGAAATGAAAAAGAAATAGCCCCCTTAGTTAAATGGTCTCTCCGGCTCCCTTACACATTGCTATCAGTTGTGAGTCCTTTTATTGAGGCACTGGAAGGGGATAAAATGCCATAGTTTCATTCAATAGCTGTTCTCAGCTTCTTCTTCCTTTGTTTTTTTATTTATTTATTTTATTTTATTTTTATTTTTTTAGCTGTATATGTATTTGTATGGGTATGATTTTAATAATTTGAAGTAGAGGCAAGCTGAATATTTCTTTTTCATTGAAATTTTCACTTCAGTTCTAACCATTCAATCATATCTATTCCTCAGTTTGAATTTCTCCCAGAGAAAAGAGAAATTCTTTGTATGTGTTAACAGTTATTTACCATGAAATTATTTCAATGTTTCCATATTCAGATGGTCGTTGTGCCATTTTTACGAAATAATCCGTCTGCTGTTGTTTTTTCGGCGATTTATGTTTTCCGCCAAAAAATTCCGGTGAAAATATTGGGAGCGCATCTGGGTTTTTCATTGCAGGTATTCCATTCGCAAAAAAAACAGAGTTATCGCTCTTACACTTCCGTCTAATATGATGTAGTTTGACCTAGAAACGAAGCTGCTTCGCTATTCTCGGCGAGATTTCTTGGAAAAGATCGACGTACCGACTGAAATTCGAACATGGGCAATTAGGTAAGTGTCTTAGAAACAGTTTGATACGACAGTGCCATATGTACACAAGGTAAAAAGTGTAAAAAAAAACACGGGGGTTTCCCAACCGAGGTGAGCGATATGGCGCGAAATATGAAAATGGAGTTGCTTACCTTCTCTCTTATACTGTATCAGTCGAAAAACTGTGGACACAGAATACACGTATTATTCATGATGTATGTCGTCTACTGATATTGTCAAATGAAGAAAAACGGATGATTATGAAAATTTTGAAAAAGTAATGATTTATATGAAAATTTTGAAAAAAGGGGGTAGTAGAGAAAAGGGGGGAGGAGGAAACGAAATCCATGTCTCATGCGCCTGTGGTATTTACATTTAATTAAATTAAAATAAACAAATCAATACTCTGCTTTAATAGACTTACGAGACACTGTATATTGATGCCGGGCAGTTTATAAATACAAGATACAAATGTGTTTATTATAGTGACATTGTGTATAACAGAAATATGTACAGTATTGAATTCATTTACACCTGGCACAATGGACCTATAAGTCACTTTAAATAATAGACTTAAGTCCAAATATATGTATTGACAAAGTTTTATAACAGACTCCAACTCTAACCCAATGATAAAACGGGAAGGAATTTGTCCGTTTGAAAGAAAAAAAGAATAACGTTAAACATGGAATCAGAATCGATCACAAGTTTTACAAATGGTTTTTCGAATCAAACGCCGTCATCCGACCGGTTCTTCAATGTTTCCGATGATCGGTGCACCTGAACCACAAACAAAATGGGATATCATCGGATAGTTATAGGCTAGATTACTGAAACAGACATATCGCTCTACTCTGACACATTATTCTGATTCTGAGGAAACCAGTCTTTGTTTTTTCTCCTCAAAAGCTATGTGCTTAGTGGAGAGACAGCAAATACCTATTCTATAGTCTTTCGTTTGACCCGAGCTGGGTTCGAACCAACGATCTACTGCGCTCGAACCCCCGAAGCGAGCACACTAACCATTACACCACCGGGCGGTGCTCATCTGTGAATATAATTCTATGGTTGGGAGATGTAGAACAGCAATGATAACTCGATGTTACTTGCTTTAATTATAAAATTAAAAACGAAATTGTCCAAAGTACATTAAGATATGCAAATATACACTGCATTTCAGGTATACACTGTCGATGTGTGGCGTCTATAATGCTTGGGGTGGGTTCGTTTGGGGTTTTTTTTGTTGCTTTTTTTTTATTTTTGACAAACACCAAGTAAATTGTGCTCCTTTTGTATTTGTAGCGTTTGAAGATATAAAGATAAAGATATGGAACGAAAGATAACAATAGTTTGTTGTGCTTTGTTGTTTTTAATCAGTATCATTTGGATTCAATATTCAACCAGGTTCAATTCGCCAATTAACGAGTGCTGTCCTCGGTATGGAAACCAGTCATCATTCAGGATTCCTCCACCATTTGTTATGAATCCGTTAAATAAAATTCGAATTGATTGTGGAGAACTTTGTGACATATCTAGGAAGGGTGTCTCTGGTCAGTTTTTCGACGAAATTAAAGCTTCTGTCGATTGTACAGCATTGTTTAAAAATGAATTTATAGACGGGGGTCATGACCTTCCAAAGGCTCCAAAAGAAATGCCAGCAGAACTTCGGAATGAATATACTATGAACAATCGTTTGAGGGTAAAGCCTTGGTACTTCGATGAGAAATACTTGGGAGGAAATGCATATCTACCGTTATGGAAACAGACTCAAATTGACCAGTGGGTTTCATTAGCAAGACAAGGTAGATTAAAAGGTAACTACGGTATCCAGGAAACTAACTTTCTTCGTGACGGACTAAAACATGCTCCTGAAATTAAACAAGGTCGAGTGTTGGTAATTGGATCCCAAACTCCTTGGGTTGAGGCATGCGTTTTAGAAGCTGGTGCTCGAGAAGTTGTAACATTGGAATATGGACAAATAATATCACAACATCCAAAAGTTAAGACTATGGTACCATTTGACTTTCGTATGAGTTTTCTAAACAACACTTTGGGTAGTTTTGATGCTATCGTTACCTTTAGTTCTATAGAACATTCCGGATTAGGACGATACGGTGACGCTCTAAATCCATGGGGTGATATAATTGCTATTGCAAGGGCGTGGTGTGTGACTAAACCCGGTGGTTCATTGACGCTAGGTGTACCGTATGTCAATAGCGGCGTGGATTATATTGCTTTCAATGCAGGAAGATTTTATGGAAAAATCAGATATCCGTATCTTGCTACAAATTGGCGTCAGATTTACAGGGGAAAAGGTGGAATACACAGAGTACATGTGTTCAGTAAAATGAAATAAGTACGATATAATAGACATGTCTCACCACAGGGACCGGTAACATTCATCGAACGAAATGACCCAAATTCCTATTTATACTACAAATCAAATAATCAAATCAAATAAGTTTTATTTAAAGTCGAAATATCTATAACACATAACATAAGCTCTAGTGAGCTTTTGAATCGACTATTACATAAAAAGCACATACAAGTATAAAAATAACTTTACAAGCACATATTACATGACATCACAAAGCAAAACAACTAAAAAAACATGCATGCATAGACATTAGTATAAAACATAAGCTCATGTATACATAGTCATACATAAAAGCAAACGTATGCATACATACGACACAGTTACATATAAAATTAATCAGAACTGAATCTAAAAGCATAAAAGCATAAGCTCATGTATACATAGACATACATAAATGCAAACTCATGCATACATAAATAGTTACATATAAAATTTATCAGAACTGAATCTAAAAGCATAACACATAAGCTCATGCATACATAGACATACATAAAAGCAAACTCATTCTTACATAAATAGTTTCATATAAAATTAATCAGAACTGAATCTAGAGCATAATAGCAGATCAGGATAGGGTAATATTAAAACTATTAAAACTATATAGCACTAAGTACACAAAGCATAACAAGACAAACTGTTTACACGCAAGCACTACAATAGCATGAGCCACCATTCCAGGTATTCAATAATTTTGAAAATTGATTTAAGTTTTGTTCTAATCTAATTAGGTAGCTCATTCCATAGTTTGGTTGAAAAATAACGGAATGATTTCAGACCATACCTTGTTGTTTTTACAGATGGTACATCAGCTGTGTTTTCGTATCTAAAGGAATAATTATGTTTTTAGCTCACTTGACCCAAAGGGTCATGTGAGCTATTACCATCACTTGGCGTCCGTCGTCGTCGTCCGTCGTACGTCGTAAACTTTTTCAAAAATCTTCTCCTCTGAAAGTACTAAACCAATGGAAACCAAACTTGGTCTGAATCATCACTAGGGTGTCTAGTTTCAAAATTGTGTCCGGTGATGCCGTGCACCAACCAGCATGGCCGCTGTTACTAAAAATAGAACATATGGTAAAATTGCAGGTTTTGGGTAATAACTCAAAAACCGTTAATAATATCAAAAATCTGACAGGGGTAAAAATGATCAGCACATCAAGATCTACCTACCCTGCAATTTTGAAGTAAATCTGATTGCCCATCTTGGAGTTATTGCCCTTTTTTCATCAAATTTGTAAAATTGTAATACTTTTCGTCTTATATTTCAAAAACTATTAAGAGATAAAGGTTAACTTTAAATTGCAAAAATGTGCAGCATGTCAAGATCTACCTACCCTGCAATTTTGAAGTAAATCCCATTACCCATTTTGACCGATTATGCAAATTAGAAAAAAGGGGGGATGAAATTTAAAAAAAATCTTCTCCTCTGAAACTACTGAGCCAATCTCAACCAAACTTTGCTGAAATGATCCTTAGATGGTCTCCTTTCAAAATTGTGTCCATCAGCGCCGTCCTGTATCCAAGATGGCCGCCATTACTAAACATAGAAATTTCTTCAAATGGCCAAACCTGCTCTATTTTAAGCCAGAAAGTGCCCAAATTTGAACTGTATAAGCATAATGATGAGCTTTTTAACATATATTACGGGATTTTTTATGAACTTTGCACTTTTGCCTATTTTGACCGATTATGCAAATTAGAAAAAAGGGGGGATGAAATTTTTAAAAAATCTTCTCCTCTGAAACTACTGAGCCAATCTCAACCAAACTTTGCTGAAATGATCCTTGGATGGTCCCCTTTCAAAATTGTGTCCGTCAGTGCCGTCCTGTATCCAAGATGGCCGCCATGACTAAAAATAGAAATTTCTTCAAATGGCCAAAACTGCTCTATTTTAAGCCAGAATGTGCCCAAATTTGAACTGTATAAGCATAATGATGAGCTTTTTAACATATATTACGGGATTTTTAATGAACTTTGAACTTTTGCCTATTTTGACCGATTATGCAAATTAGAAAAAAGGGGGGGATGAAATTTAAAAAAATCTTCTCCTCTGAAACTACTGTGCCAATTTCAACCAAACTTTGCTGAAATGATCCTTGGGTGGTTCCCTTTCAAAATTGTGTCCGTCAGCGCCGTCCTGTGTCCAAGATGGCCGCCATGACTAAAAATAGAATGTTTTTCAAATGGCCAAAACTGCTCTATTTTAAGCCAGAAAGTGCCCAAATTTGAACTGTATAAGCATAATGATGAGCTTTTTAACATATATTACGGGATTTTTTATGAACTTTGAACTTTTGCCTATTTTGACCGATTATGCAAATTAGAAAAAAGGGGGGATGAAATTAAAATAAAATCTTCTCCTCTTAAACTACTGTGCCAATCTCAACCAAACTTTACTGAAATGATCCTTGGGTGGTCCTCTTTCAAAATTTTGTCCGTCAGCGCCGTCCTGTATCCAAGATGGCCACCATGACTAAAAATAGAAATTTCTTCAAATGGCCAAAACTGCTCTATTTTAAGCCAGAAAGTGCCCAAATTTGAACTGTATAAGCATAATGATGAGCTTTTTAACATATATTACGGGATTTTTTATGAACTTTGAACTTTTGCGTATTTTGACCGATTATGCAAATTAGAAAAAAGGGGGGATGAAATTAAAATAAAATCTTCTCCTCTTAAACTACAGTGCCAATCTCAACCAAACTTTGCTGAAATGATCCTTGGGTGGTCCCCTTTCAAAATTGTGTCCGTCAGTGCCGTCCTGTATCCAAGATGGCCGCCATGACTAAAAATAGAAATTTCTTCAAATGGCCAAAACTGCTCTACTTTAAGCCAGAAAGTGCCCAAATTTGAACTGTATAAGCATAATGATGAGCTTTTTAACATATATTACGGGATTTTTTATGAACTTTGAACTTTTGCCTATTTTGACCGATTATGCAAATTAGAAAAAAGGGGGGATGAAATTAAAATAAAATCTTCTCCTCTTAAACTACAGTGCCAATCTCAACCAAACTTTGCTGAAATGATCCTTGGGTGGTCCCCTTTCAAAATTGTGTCCGTCAGCGCCGTCCTGTATCCAAGATGGCCACCATGACTAAAAATAGAAATTTCTTCAAATGGCCAAAACTGCTCTATTTTAAGCCAGAAAGTGCCCAAATTTGAACTGTGTAAGCATAATGATGAGCTTTTTAACATATATTATGGGATTTTTAATGAACTTTGAACTTTTGCCTATTTTGACCGATTATGCAAATTAGAAAAAAGGGGGGATGAAATTAAAAAAAATCTTCTCTGAAACTACTGTGCCAATCTCAACCAAACTTTGCTGAAATGATCCTTGGGTGGTCCTCTTCCAAAATTGTGTCCGGCATTTCAAAACACCGACCAAGATGGCCACCACAGTCGAACTTAATTTAACATAGGACCCTATGGGAAATTCCCATAAAAATCTTTTTGTCTGAAACCATTTGCTCAATAAGAACAAAATTTTGATGAAATAGTCATTGGATGGTTCTCTTCCAAAAATGTGTCTGGCGGTTCGGCCCTTCGATCAATTTTTTTTTCATCTGCAATTTTGAAGTAAATCTGATTACCCATCTTGGAGTTCTTGCCCTTTTTTCATCAAATTTATAAAAAAAAAATAATACTTTTCATCTTATATTTCAAAAACTATAAGAGATAAAAGTTAAGTTTAAATTGCAAAAATTTGCAGCATGTCAAGATCTTCCTACCCTGTAATTTTGAAGTAAATCCCATTACCCATTTTGGAGTTATTGCCCTTTTTTCATAAATTTTGAGAATCATTGACATATATGTTTTTTTACAGCAATTTTGATAACTTACATCAAAGGGGGAACCCCTGCCCACATTTTTTTGTAGAAGAGGTCTGCAATGAAGAAGGCTACATTTGTTAATTTTTTTTACCGAAGTTATCAAGTTTTATTGACTGATGTTGTTATTATACCCAGGTGAGCAATACAGGCTCCTGGGAGCCTCTAGTTTAATATTTACTAAATCATGTAAATAAATAGGGCTTTCTTTATGTATAATTTTAAACGTTTCAATTGCTATACTTCTTAATCTTCTAACTTTAAGTGATGGCATTTTTGATTTTTCCAGTAATTCTTCATAATTTAAAACATAGTCATTATAAATAAACCTGAGTGCCCTTTCTTGAATTTTTTCCATTTTCTTAGTATTTTTCTCACTGCAAAAATGCCATGTTACAGGACAATAATTGAAGTTGGATAATATAAATGAATAGTAAATAGTTAGTCGTCCTAGCTTATTTAAATATCTACCAATTCTTTTCAAAACATTAAGTTGACGAGCAGATTTTTTACAAATTTCTGATGTATGCTTATCAAAATTTAATTCATAATCTATTGTAACACCAAGAAGTTTAACATGTTCTTCACACTTTATCTTGCTACCATTTAAATCAAAGCAAATCTGTTCTTTAAAAGTTTTCTTGCCTATTGCCAAAGCTTGGAATTTGTCTGGATTAGCTTGCATTAAATTGTTTGCAAACCAATCCAGCATTTTTTGACTGTCACTCTCTAATTTTGAAATAACATTTTTTAGATCATGATTGGCATAAGATAAAGTGTTATCGTCTGCATAATTATATATAGTACTAAAATCAACAGAATAAAAGATTTCATTAATAAAAATATTAAAGAGAATGGGACCCAAAATTGAGCCCTGTGGCACACCTTTATACACTGTTTCAAAAGATCTACAAATATTTTTTACCTTTACACATTGTTTTCTACCAGACAAATAGCTGTT
The DNA here is from genome assembly GCA_963383655.1 of Bathymodiolus septemdierum. Taxonomy (NCBI): domain Eukaryota; kingdom Metazoa; phylum Mollusca; class Bivalvia; order Mytilida; family Modiolidae; genus Bathymodiolus; species Bathymodiolus septemdierum. The sequence continues at coordinate 18,849,783 of OY726521.1, forward strand.
TAATAAATTTATAGACTTTTCTGATAGACCATATGCTTCAAGTTTCAATAAAATGAGGTCGTGTGGGAGACAGTCAAAAGCCTTTGATAAATCCATTAAGATAGCTGCTATATATTTGTTTTCATCCAAAGCTTTTTTCCAGTCTTCAATAAATTGGTTTTTTTTTTTTTTTTTTTTTTTTGACACTTGATATGATAGTACATAGGGATTTTTGTCAGTTTGTGCGATGAATGTTTCCTGTCCCTATGTGTCTCGCAGTCTGCATTGAAATGTAGAAAAGTGCAAAACAAATGTTGTTCTTGAAAAGTTGAATAATGCACAAATTTCTGTAAACTCCAATCGACCCAGTGAATATGAAAAATTCAAGAGGTTGGAAGACTTTACAAATTCATTTTTCTTGGTTGTGCTTTTATAATACCTTTATTGAGGGACTTAACTTTACGCATAATACTTTAAGTTATAAGATTTATTTACAGTCACACTTATCCCAATTACCGGTAGATTATGAGTGTGTGTGAGTGCATGTCGTATATTTGAAAGCATGTGCAATTTGTTCAGTTTGGCACATAATCAAATTTGTTTACAGTTAATGTCAATATTTTACACTATTTATCATATTCTTTGCATAATAAATTAAGATTATTTGATATTGTTAATACATGTGTAATATTATTTCTTATAGAAAACATAATCCAAGGTACATAGTTGTAAAGGGACATTCAATATTGGAAATTTTATTATTATAGAATATACTATCCGATTTGTGGTGTTGTGGGTGTATAATACCTCTTTCAACAATATTTCAGTAGTATAATAGTGTCCTGCTTTATTAACCGTATCGGTTAGCGTGCTTGCCTCGAGTGCGATAGATCGTGTGTTAGAAGCCTCGATCTGGTCAAACCAAAGACTAAGAAAGAGAACAGACTGGTTGGCTCAGAATCAGGATAATGTGTCAGAGTGGGCGTTATGTCTATCCGCGGACTGTTGTTTCAGTGAGCTAGCACTATAAACATCCAACTAATCGTGTTTGTCTAGTACAAAGTGGATTTCTTCATCATTTCATTGAAAATTAACTTGTTCTCCCCATGATATAACTGAAAAATTGCCGAGTTGGCATTAAACAACAATCACTCAGTCACTCCTGTTTTATTTGTTGAGGAAACCCGGAGAACACTCCTGATCCTGACATTCCTTTGATCGTCTATTCCAATAATGGGTGACGCTTAAGTCTTATGTAGATTCGAACGCACAGGATCTGCGCACAATATTTTATCGAGATAACTATGTATTAGGTTATATCACATTCATAGAGAGTTACCAACAGAAGTATATAAGAAGTCACCAACAAAGCCGCATCTCTAAATATATTATTTTATATTAAAACTTAGAAATTTTGATGATATGAAGTTTGGCTTGTTCTGTATTAAGCATTCTTTACAAACAACTTAGTTTCCAATTTGTTTGTGCTTAATTCACCTCAGTTCAATGGAGAACATGTTCGTGATTGTGGTATACAATTCTCTATGAACCAGGATCTTTTTCTGTGGGTCTACCCTGAACACAGACATCTCATCTTCTGTTTCATGAGTTCACATTAAACCAATCTTGTCAACATTTAGTATCTTAAGCTACATCCCATAATCAATTAAAATGACAGGTTAGTACCAATCATCTAACAGAAATATACAGGCAGTTGTAACATGTCAGCATAGTATTACTATACAGAAATATACAGGCAGTTGTAACATGTCAGCATAGTATTACTATATACAAATATACAGGCAGTTGTAACATGTCAGCATAGTATTACTATATAGAAATATACAGGCAGTTGTAACATGTCAGCATAGTATTACTATACAGAAATATACAGGCAGTTGTAACATGTCAGCATAGTATTACTATATAGAAATATACAGGCAGTTGTAACATGTCAGCATAGTATTACTATATAGAAATATACAGGCAGTTGTAACATGTCAGCATAGTATTACTATATAGAAATATACAGGCAGTTGTAACATGTCAGCATAGTATTACTATATAGAAATATACAGGCAGTTGTAACATGTCAGCATAGTATTACTATATAGAAATATACAGGCAGTTGTAACATGTCAGCATAGTATTACTATATAGAAATATACAGGCAGTTGTAACATGTCAGCATAGTATTACTATATAGAAATATACAGGCAGTTGTAACATGTCAGCATAGTATTACTATATAGAAATATACAGGCAGTTGTAACATGTCAGCATAGTATTACTATATAGAAATATACAGGCAGTTGTAACATGTCAGCATAGTATTACTATATAGAAATATACAGGCAGTTGTAACATGTCAGCATAGTATTACTATATAGAAATATCTCATCTTCATTCTTATTTATTTTTGAAGAAAATGCGTCTTTTTATCCGCTTAGGCAATTGAACGTGGGTGTTTATCTCCAAATGAGCAATTGTTCAGCCATATAATAGAGAGCACAAGTTTTATGTACATTCGATGAGAAGATGATTATGTCCACTTTTTACAACACAAACATGCTTACTTGTATTTTTATTGTACTAGTTCATGCAATAAAACAACAGTCCGGGGGTAGGTGCATATCGTTCCACTCGGACATATTATCCTGATTGCGAGCCAACCAGTTCTTACAACTTAATGTTGCGTGATTGGCGGAGAAGCAATAAATACCAATTATAGTCTTTTATTTTTCTCAGACCGGACTCGAACCCATGATCTACCGCAATCGAGGTGAACATAATCAATAGGAAATGTTCAAAGGGATAATAAAGTTCGTTTGTTTTTCAAATTGTTATGAACCACATTTGGTGGTGTAATGGTTAGCGTGCTTACCTCGAGAGCGGTAGGTCGTGGGTTCGAGCCCCAATCGGGTCAAACCAAAGACTATAAAATTGGTAGTTGTTGCTTCTCCGCTAAGAACGCAGCATTAAGGAGAAAGAGCAAAGACTGGTTAGCTCGGAATCGGGATAATGTGTCCGAGTGGGGCGACATGTATACCCACGGACTGTTGTTTCAGTGAGCTAGCACTATAAAAATCCAACTAATCGTGTTAGTCTAGTACAAAGCAGACCGCATCATCATCATCATCTCATTGAAAATTAACTTGTTCTCGCCATGATATAGCTGAAATATTGCTGAGTTTGCGTTAAACAACAATCACTCACTCACTCACTCAAATTGCTATGTTCCTTTGGAAACGTTACATACATTTTAATCATTCATAATTTTGTGATAAGTATGTTTACTTGCACAAAACTCCATAAACATTCATATGAATGGCCATCTATCAAAGCTATTTAATGATAAATAAATAATTCTAGCATAACGTCCTTCTTTCGCTTTGTGAACAAACGAACAATTCATCGATTGGGTATAATCTCATTAGCATATGCGCCGGTGCATGTGACTGACTTTTCCGTCGTAAATGTACATGTTGATGAATTATCGTCTGCTCGAATTGGGCAGCATAAATTGTGTGCGACATTTTCTGCAAATGTAAATATAAATTACCGTATACTACCGTATTTGTACTCTTAGACATATCAGAATCGAAATAATTCATGGAAGCCAGAATGTGCTTTGAGTGGTTGCCATGATTTATTTCTTAAATATATATCGCTGGCCTGTTCCGATGCTTATTGAAGTTGGATTCGTACTAGTTGTCATGGTCTCTGGCTAGCACGTGATTTCTGTCATGGACTCTTTCAAGCACGTGATTCCTTCAAAAACATACTTTGTCGTTGATAATATCTGTACTTTAAAATATATACTAGTAAGTGGTCTTATTTAAGTATATTGATGCCATGTGATAGAAGAAAATGTAGAATATATATGACATACAACATTAATGGTCATCGACACACATGGTGTACATTCAGCTTCTGAGCATCAGTCGAGTGGGGTCATATCAGAGACGGTCGTCGTAAGGATTTTTCCACCTGGAAATCAATTTATTTCGTGTATATCGTGTCGTGACATCTGCTCGGCTATGCAATAAAGTCGGTCATTTGTTTTGATTTACAATTCTTGCGCTGCACGAGACCGATGGTGTCATTCTGTATATTCATAGCGTACATAAACACAGGGAATTCTTATAAACTTCAAGATTACAAGATGAGATTAAAACAGATAAGATTGAATTGAATAAATTCCATGCAAGTAGAAAAGATCTTTTTTTCTAAGTCTTTTTTTTCTGATTATTATGCTTGTTAAATATGTTTTAAGCGATGGTATTTCCCAAACATTTTTACCTTTCCGGTTTGTTGATGTAATCGTCATCACAGATCATGACCTTTTCTGGAATGTAGGCCAACCAAATTGTATTTTAAAATACTTTGAAAATATGATGATTGATCATTCAGATTCCACCATTTTCTAGAAAATGCCTGATTTTACCGGGAAAATGCATACAAGTGCTCTCCATTAGTCACAAAATGGCAGATTATTTTGCATTTCCACTGTTGCTTTAATAACAAATATACACCTTACTTCTTGGTGTAATGAAATGATATTCACAGAGATGATAGAAAACAGAATTAATTTAACAGAAATAATCAAAATTTATAGCATAAATTGAATAAATAATTAAATTAAACCAGACAGATAAATGAGAATATCTGGGGGGAAAAAACCTGTCATTATTACAAATAGCATCAACAAAACTGTATTGTTACCATTCTGTGATAATAAATGTGATTGAAATAAACAGAAATCAGTCATTAATTGTTTTACAAAAATATGGTAGTATGTAGTCAGTCTAATATATTGCATTGACAAAAGCAAAAATACCAAATTCACTGGATTAAATATCTTGTTATATGGGTAAGCAAGTTCAATGTTTGCATCAAATAATTAATTTTTAATACTTCAATTTCAAACTAGTGTGGTGCATACAGAGGTGCACCATTTATGGAGTATTACACGGAAGCCATCTATAGACAGATCTATGTGACGTCACTTCTTGCCGCCAACAACCACGTGTATCCATTGCATGATTGCCCACATTTCATTGTAATTCGTATGATTGTTTCCTGACCTGGAATATTTATTATTTATAGGTTAGTATTACATATTTACACGCATCCCTACACTCGCGTGTCTAATATATATTTGCACTCGGTACGACATTGGCGTCGTCGACAGGATTCAAATCTGATATTTCAACTTCACAATTTTCCCGCTTTCGAATTTTTTAAAATTTGTGTAAAACTTTTATTTTTAGGATTTACGTGTGCCATCTCATATAAGAATACACAGAATCGCGATACACATTGATTTTGATGAGATTTTCGTGTTAAAATACCCTCATTTTCGAGAAATAAATTTGTGTATATGTGTCGTAGACTGGAAATTTCTGAAGTCGGCCATTAAGGGCTTCTTGCAGGAAGTGATAATCAGAAGTAACATCCGGGGAACTGACTCCTGTATGTAAACAAATTTGAATCAGCTGTTTTGTGTTGACATACGTAAGGTATGTTTACATTTTGATATTTTTTAATTGAAATTTAATATTTTTGCTGTCATAAATTGATTTACAGTGAAAATTAAATCTGGTTGTTATTTTTAAGAGACAACAAACAAAACATAAAAAACAAAAACAAACAAACAAACAACAACAACAAAACATTACACCAGCATACATACATAAATATTATATTTCGTCTTGGGTCAGAGCATACTTTGATTTGAGATATTTGATTATTAATTGATTGTGTATTGTCTTGGGTTGATATTAACTTGAGATATATTGTTGTATTTTCTTTGGTCGCAAGATATTTGTTACTGTAATTTGAGATAGTTTGTACTTTGACTCAAGTCACACATATATATATACATATACACATATACACATATATACATATATATACACATATACATACATACACACACATACATACATAGTGTATCTGCATACCTATTCATGTTTACACTGTGATACACACATACACACAAACAAATAGGATATAATAATAAATAAACCTTGCTAGTATTTTACATACAATTTTTGAGCTTTGAAAATCAGTGTTAAATGATGTCTGATTTGGAAGCTGGCGGTGATAAAGGAGCCCTAGGGTTGCAGGAGGTTGACACTTCTGAGAATCAAGAACTGAACTTAACGGTTACAGAACCGGAGGATCAACCACCTATGCAAGCAAGTGGAGACCAAACAAAGGCCATTGCTTCAGCCCTTGCAGAAGCATTCTCGTCTACTTTGTCGCCACTGTTGAATGAAATCATGCAACAGAATAAGCAACTATTGGAGGAAAAGAAAAAGAGTGAACTATTTTTGAGTGCAGCTTCACCCTCAAATCTAGAACCCACGAAATCCATTAAAGGTGCCGGCAAAACTATACTAGGGGACCCAGGGGCAAAGAAACACCATTTTGATGACAGCTTAATAGAGTTAAAAGGACCACATCAAGAAGAAATACAAAAACAGAAAGAATTCATCAGCAAAACAATGGATGTAGTCAAAGACTTTGATGAAAAAGGGGCAAAGCCTAAGATATATGGAATACCAGCATATAAGACGGAAGATAAAAAAATGGAAAAGCAACATCCAACAGCTAGCACACCTATTCATGATAACCTTGCTACTGCTGATTTTGTCACACAGCCATTGGTATCCCCCATTCAAAATCATTTAACACTGCCACCTGTATTCCCAAAAGCTACAACTGGGGTCAACAACATACGTGGTATGCCACCGCCACAAAACCAAAATACCGTTGCAACCTGAACCGGCGCATATCAGTCCGCCAACTAATCAGGTAAACATGATATCCACAAACAGTCCAGTACTTCCGCTGGGGCAGATTGCTCCGCCACCTATACAAGGACAGTTTGGGAACTTACCCATGGTCGGTGCTGTTCCAGGGTTGCCACCACCTAATATGCCAGGACAGCTTGGCAATATTCCAACAATGGGTGATCAGAAGACACTGTTATCAAACATGCAGGGATCATATGGGAACATACCCATGACTGGTGGATCATACGTACACCCACCAAGTACCCATGGACCAGCTGAAAGACTCCCCACAATCGGTGACACAAATATGTCAGTACAACATGTATCAGGATCATATGGAAATAATGTTACACCTCCTTTAGCCAGTACACAGAACATACCAGTTTCTGGTTCACAACTGTACAATCAGATGTTTCAGGTACCACCACCGCCCTTGCTGGGGTTTAGTACTCCGCAATTTGTCCAGGGTCCGTCAGGTGACCTGATTCAAGCCAGTAGCCTAATCCCAACGAATCCGAATTATCAATGGTCAAATATAATGAATCAAAAATTTCCTCCTCGAATAGGGGCAAATATAGTAACAACAAGCACACCTCCTACCACAGTTGCTACTGGGCGGCAGTCTGCTAGTGCACCGCTGGGGCGTGAAGCTCCGCATATCATTGCAGACAGTGGAGGACAAAAAGTAAGTGGACAGTCTCGAGGAAGGAAAAGGGAAAGAGACCGTAGAAAAGACATAGATTCGTCTGATGATGAGTCTTTTGATCAAGAATACTCATGCTGGTCAGAATATGCTAGAACTCGAGCCAAGAGTAAAAGTCCACAACCACCCAAGATGCCACTGTTTAGTGGCTCAGGAAAACCTACTTTTGAAGCATTCATGTATCAATTCGAACGAACTGCAGGTCGCAAAGGGTGGACTGGAGAAACGAAAACATGCAAGTTATTAGACTGCTTAACAGATTCCGCATTAGAGTACACTGTCGGTGTGTCTACCAAGGGAAGGACAATACGGAAGCCTTCCCATCTGAGAGATTATGTGTCTTAGAAGACGCATACATATATAAGATGTAAATAGTGTAAATAGTTATTGATAATCCGTCTTAATCTGTAATTGCAGTTATGGAACCACAGGAATGTTCCCCTTAGTATGCTCATGACGGCCATCAACCAGAATACCATACAATTCTACGGGTTGGACAGTAAACGATAGTTTTTTTTATCTGGTACCAGTGGAGTAATACTGTTTCATTTGAGTTTATTGTTAACAGGAGTGCTGGGGCATGCAGCTTCGCCTCAAGTTAACTGATAGTTGTCTGTATTTCTTATATACTGATGTTAAATGGTGTGTTTTGTTGTACATAATCACTCTTTATTGTACAAATGATTTTTTTTTGGGAGGTTAAGATTGCTGTTTCTTTATTTATCCTCTCCTTTGTTTATTTGGGATGCAGCGAAGGTATCTTGCATTTAAATTATTGGTCTAGTAGCTCTGAATTTTTTATTATTTTTTTTATTATTTCTTTTTTGTTCGTGTTGATGAACATGTTATCTAGGTGTAGGATAGCTTCTACAGGGAGGGAAGGAGTGTGGTGCATACAGAGGTGCACCATTTATGGAGTATTACACGGAAGCCATCTATAGACAGATCTATGTGACGTCACTTCTTGCCGCCAACAACCACGTGTATCCATTGCATGATTGTCCACATTTCATTGTAATTCGTATGATTGTTTCCTGACCTGGAATATTTATTATTTATAGGTTAGTATTACATATTTACACGCATCCCTACACTCGTGTGTCTAATATATATTTGCACTGGGTACGACACTATTTAAAAAAAACATCTTTTGAAATTCTTCAGACAAAACAATTACATAGAAAGAGCTGATATACTGTACTTTCTTAATCTGGTTTACTTTTTAAGCTTAGTTGGCCTATGACAAAATCATGTGATTTATTTAACACTGACCGGCCTTATGTCGGCATTGCATTACCGAAAATTTTGAAAACTTGTCGGTTATCATTACCGAAAATTATTTTCTTTCGTTTCCGAAAGAATATTAGATATCATTACTGAAAATTCAAATTGAAATACAGGTTAAGGTCTAGAGGCAATCATTGCCTTACCGGTTTGTGAACTGATCTATGTTCACTTTTTGTTCACTCATTCCAAATCAAATCTGTTCTTGAAATCATGGAGATAACACACACGGAAACGAATAGGGGAAATAAAGCCATCATAGTGGATGGATATATGTACAGGAGAATAAACGTTCTTAAAAATGGTGACATCGTATATATATGCAGCATAAAAAAGAACTGTACGAAGTCGATAACAACAGATTCTGAGGGTATCCCAATCATTAAAACTAAAAATCAGCATGTTTGTGGATATGATCCCACAGTACGGAAAACCGAAGCCAAGCAACTACGCATCCGATCTAGGAAAAACTCCGGAGATGTCTCTAAACGTCCATCAGCGGTTGTTAGAAATGAGCTACAAACTTTGGAGGAAAGTCACTTGCAACCCAAAGATATTAGAAATGCAGCACTGGCTCTGTACAGGGAACGCAGGAAGAAACAGCCCACTCTTCCGAAGAGCAGAGAAGACACATATGATGTCATCGACAAAATTGATATTTTAGACAACATTTCCTTTTGATGCTGGATCCAGCGTGACGTCAGAGAAATGTATTATTTTTGAGGATCCAGCATCAAAAGGAAATGTTGTCGGAATGATTAGACAAATGATAACAGCTTTTTTAATATTACTATTCCCGATTTGCGATAACAAGAGTTATCGTTCTTGAATCGAGCTATCTTTTCCTGACAGAGGGTATGTACACTTCCGGTTACATAACTGTAAACGTCACAAAACGTTTAAAAAATTGAAAAAACTATGTATTCTTATTCAAATAAAATCCGATTTATTGGAATTATTTTATTTAGCTTTTTATATCGCCCGATATCGGTAGATTCTATGAGATCTGTATTTTTATTTCATATCCTGAATGACCGTAATTAATAAATTCAGTGTTTTATATTCAGAGATGTAGCATTTTCTCGAAAATTACGGACGTTAATAGCGATGTATGCCAAATTCATTCCGATTTTCGCAGTGGAATCATTTGTTTTATTTTTGCATATATCAACTTAGAATCAGAACAAAAACAGCTGTTGAATTTCATAATTATAGATCAGTGTTATTTTATCGAATTTGAAAATGAGAATAAAATCATCTGATTTTATGAGCACGTACATTAGGAATTTTCATCAATATCTAATAAATTTGTTTTTATGTTTTACAAATATTTAATCTCCATTTCATTTTCGATTTTGTTTTTCGGAACTAAAAAACAACAAAAAAGTTTGTTTTTTCTCATTATTTTGACTCCAATGACATATTGTACTTGTAAAATTACTTCAAATTAATTGTCGATAAACATTTCTGTCGTTTTTCAAATGCATTCAAAATCAAATCATTCACAAACATTATAACCCATTAAAAAGTATGCTCGTACTTATTTCGTCATTAAAATTGTCAACTGTACCACATGCATACAGCTGGTTCAGAAAGTCGAGGTCACTCGAGGACAACATATATGGCTATATATCGATGTCAAACTGCTTCATAAGTTTCATTGTTCGTTGGATTCTTAATTCCGTTGGTCAGCCTACCCACGAAAACCACGAAAATTGGTACCTCACGAATAAAAGTGATTTCACAGTACATCTTTTGAGGTACAAATATAACCGACACATTTAGTATCTCGAAAAATGTAATTGTTAAATATTTGGATTAAGTTAATAAATTATATATCGTATCTGTGAATTTATCATCCTCATCAGGACGGTGAAGTTCCGCATCAGTTGATAGAACCATTCGGGTTGCACAAGCCAGGACCTGGATTTCCAACGTCATGAGTTGAGTTGAGAAGTGATTGACCGTTTTGTTGATATTGATGGAATTGTTGATCATCACTTGTTAAACGTTCTTTTTAAATTTAAACGGTATATATGAAAGAATCCGTATGTACATGTATATCAATCACCTTTTAAATACCTGTGATCTGAAAAGAAAATACTGGTTATTGACTTTAGGTCTTTAAAACAAAGTCTAAACTGCCTGATGTACAAATCAAATTAAAAATACAACTGTTAATACATGTATTTTACTACACAATTCAGAGGTAAATAAGACAAATGTAGTGAGTGGTGGATTAGTCAAGTTGAAGCCATTAAGTGTCAAAAGAAACGCCTAGAGTAAGTAAAACAGTATATATACTCTATTATTCCTGTAGAAAATATCAATGTATTTTACCGATCTACCCAATACTCCTTTAACACATAGATGAGTTAATTGTCTGTCGTCGCTAACATTTCACCACTTTATTCTATATTTCAGAGCCAAATTGTAAGGATGATCTTTGGGGAAGTGATATTAATTAATACCACTGGGTGTTACATAAAGGGGAATTATCCGCCATAATCGTAAATTTGTGTTACCCATAAAAACTATCAGATATGATTGATGCCTTAATAAAACGTGTTTCTGTAACTTATGAATGTTATGAAATGTACGCGCATCGGGGACAAAACCTGCAACTGCTCGTGTTTTGAGATCGATCAAGAAATTATTAATTATCGACATTGTTTACGGAGTTTGTCGAATCGTCATTAAATTAGTACAACAATGCAGATATTTCTTATTTTTTGTGAATCTGCTTTTAGTCGGTGTTAATTACGGACAAAGAACCATGCAAGTTTGCAGTTAATAAGCGACAACATACAAATTATTCGTTTTTACCTGTCACAAGTAAGGTCAGTTGTATACGGAGAAAGCGAGGTCAAATTATTTGCTTGCAAGAAAATAATTAATCGATAGTAATTTTCGTTCTCAAAAGGCGAAAAGTGGTTCGATAAGCTGTTTAATGTGAAATATTTACCTTTATTTCATCATTTTAAAGCTAATTACCAATTTCCAAAACATATATATTTTTTTGGTCTAAATCGTAGCTAATGCATCTTTAAGGTAAAATTGGGTACGGTGTTGCCGCTGGAGTTTTGATACCCCCCCCCCCCCCCCCCCCCCCCCTCATATATTACCTCAGAGTGACGACAATATCCATTCAGTTATTCCCGATTTGCGATAACTAGAGATATCGTTCTTGAATCGAGTTATCTTTTCCTGACAGAGGGTATGTACACTTCCGGTTACATAACTGTAAATGTCACAAAACGTTTAAAAATTTGAAAAAACTATGTATTCTTATTCAAATAAAATTCGATTTATTGGAATTATTTTATTTAGCTTTTTATATCGCCCGATATCGGTGGATTCTATGAGAGCTGTATTTTTATTTCATATCCTGAATGACCGTAATAATTAATCAATTCAGTGCTTTATATTCAAAATGTAGCATTTTCTCGATAATCGGCTTTGCTGTTAAAATTACGGACGTTAATAGCGATGTATGCAACATTCATTCCGATTTTCGCAGTGGAATCATTTGTTTTATTTTCTTTTACAGGGGATTATCTTAATCTTGAAATGTTCAAGATATTTTATCTACTCGGAGTCTATAAAAAAGATGTCTATTTTTGCATGATATTTAGTTTTGTTTTCTTTTTTTCAAGAGATCAATGCAGATTCCCACAGGCTCCATTCAAAAAATTGAATATTTTTACCTTTAGTTATATACATGGTTCATGACTATTCATTCTTTGGTTCCACTGCGGATTTTGTAATAAAAAAGGAACATTTAGGGTTTTTACCGGATTTGGCCTTCTCCAAACGTCAGAGACGTCGGGTAGAAATATGACCGTAGAGTTAGACAGCCGGCATCCTCTCCTTCCAAAAGCTGGATGGGGAAAATGAAGATTTGACTCTGATCTTAAGAAAAAAAATGGAAACTTTTGCAGATACAAGTGCTTTCAATGCTGGTGTAAAGGAGAAAAACACGAAAACAAACAAAATTACAATTGTTAAAAATCAAAAACTTGCAACACAAAACTTCCTTTTTAACATGCATATACATTTTCCCTTTGGTAACATATAAAGACTTTTCCTTTTATGGAAAATATACTTAAATATGATTTTATGAAATATAGGCATCGTTTGCTTTATTATAGAGTTGCTCTATTTTACCTATTTTGTTCCTGTATTTAAATACTGTTACAGTGACAGCCGGAACCTTTGAACCGTAATGAGAGCGGGAGGTTTGGCGCCTTAAAATCTGATTCAACCCACCATTTCTTTAGAAATGCCTGTACCAAGACAGGGTCATTACGGTTTTCACAGTTTTCCGGTTGTTGACTGATTTTGTCTGTTTATATAATTATGAGTTTTGACTTTCCCTTTGTAAGATTGTTCGGAGTTCGGTAATTTTGTTATTACCTTTATTTACATCAGGTACACCTTATATACCACAAAAAAGAAAACAAAACTTACAAATTTGATCATTGTACCATAGCCGTGATCGTATAGTCGCTGCTTCGCGACCCCTGCAGATTTACACTGAGTGTGCGAATCAGGCCTATCGGAGCAGTTTTGGCTTGTTTGGTTTTTTTTTTGGGGGGGGGGGTTGTTTTGTTTTTTGTTTTTTATTTTTTTAGCAACATAATGTGTTTCATTATTAATTTCGGTTAAAGTGATAACAATGGAGGCTATAATTATATTAATTTTTGTTTTCTTTACATATTATAAGAATTGTGAGTGTATACAGTAGATTTGTATTGATTTTTCGAAAGCCGCACAACGAATATTTCCTTGCATATGAAATCATAACACGAATATACATGCAAGCTGTTAATTTCATATTTTTCTTTTTCAATATTAACTATTCTGTCGTTTTTTTTTTTCGTTTTTTTTTCGAACATCGCGTAGCACATGTCGTTTTAATCGGAGGCAAACCATCAGAGCCTTTTTTATATTTTGCTTTGTGCTTGGTAGTTATTTTTCTTAAATCTGCAGTTGAGAAATCAAATCGTCTGCTACGTATGTATACTAATTCGCATTTTACCCCATCACTACTCTAAGTAATAAAATTAATTGACTAAATGCGGGAGCACAGTAGTCATGATCGTATTGGCGCTGCCTTGTGATGGAATGGATAGTTCTAGAAGGTGGTTCGAATGCCATCAGTCCTTTTGTTTGTTTGTCTACATTGTTCAAAATATTCCAGACGAGGGACATTATATATTCAGAAAACAATGGGATCTGCTCTGACGGAAACCGAAAATTGGGATTTGCTTGTTGACTGTACAAGTCGAGATGGTCGGCAAATGTTAGATGCAGGTGTTCATCTATCTGATAAGCGCACATTGCTAATGAAGACGCACATACCTTTTCAAACACAGTACAAAATATTCTACCGAATCCGCTTCTGTTTTTACAAATGGTGAAGAAACAACAGATTTTATTATTTCTAAAATGCTTTCAAATTTATCTTGCCTTGTCTTCGACCGCTCGTGTAATGAAAAAAATCAAATACGCTTTTTAATGAAAGGAGAGAAAACCTTTTTTAAAGAAAATATTCCCGCTTTCAGTGTACAAAGAAAATCGCGCAGTATTTCCGTTTTGCTGAAAAATTTGGTGACAATCATCCAAAACATTTCAGAAAGTTAATTATGTAACATGTTCATTGGTATTATGAAAATACAGATTTGGAGTTATTTGTACAAAAATGTTACAAATCCAGAGAAAAATATGTTAAATAAGTAAATAACTTTTTATTATAGAAGTTTAAAAAAAGGGAATGTGGTGTATATAATTTTCTTTATAAAAGTTAAAGCCTCTATAGCAGCTCATTTTTCCATTGTCATCTGACCGACTTTTTAAAAGATACGTCCCTACATCTTTGTCAGAGCGCAAACTCATTCTTGTTACCACTGATTTTTTCATTACATTTCCGTAAATATGTAGAACTCTATATATACATATCAGTCGACTTATGCAATCAGAAAACGGCATATTATTGCTGTTTTAAATATTTCTAAGCCATGGAATTGAAAAAAAAAAATGAAAAAAGGGGGGGTAAGGTGTAAAAAGGGGGGATGATGTGTCCTGTCCACAAGCACATGTGCTCTCACTCTCATGTCTTATAAGAAAAAAAATTATCAAGTTATAATGTACAGGTACTTAGGATGGTAACTATGTCATTATTACATGTTTACATCTATTCTTTTCATATTGTGAAAATATAATTTGTATCGTATCTGAAAGAAGTCTGAAAATTGAAGATTTTACTTCCTATCTAAATTACTAAAAGTCAAAGATTTGTTTTTGGGTTATTTTACTCTTTTTTTATATACAAAATCACCAATAGTTTTGGTATCCACATACATTTTTAGGTCTGAAAGTTTAAAGTTTTCATTTCATCACCACTTTTAATTTTTTGATTTTTGATACAATTTTTTATTTTTTCCTTTTATGGAAAATATGATTTTATGAAATATAGGCATCGTTTGCTTTATTATAGAGTTGCTCTAATTTACATGAGGTACACCTTATATACCACAAAAAAGAAAACAAAACTTACAAATTTGATCATTGTACCATAGCCGTGATCGTATAGTCGCTGCTTCGCGACCCCTGCAGATTTACACTGAGAGTGCGAATCAGGCCTATCGGAGCAGTTTTGGCTTGTTTTTTGGGGGGGGTTTTTTGTTTTGTTTTTTGTTTTTTATTTTTTTAGCAACATAATGTGTTTCATTATTAATTTCGGTTAAAGTGATAACAATGGAGGCTATAATTATATTAATTTTTGTTTTCTTTACATATTATAAGAATTGTGAGTGTATACAGTAGATTTGTATTGATTTTTCGAAAGCCGCACAACGAATATTTCCTTGCATATGAAATCATAACACGAATATACATGCAAGCTGTTAATTTCATATTTTTCTTTTTCAATATTAACTATTCTGTCGTTTTTTTTTTCGTTTTTTTTTCGAACATCGCGTAGCACATGTCGTTTTAATCGGAGGCAAACCATCAGAGCCTTTTTTATATTTTGCTTTGTGCTTGGTAGTTATTTTTCTTAAATCTGCAGTTGAGAAATCAAATCGTCTGCTACGTATGTATACTAATTCGCATTTTACCCCATCACTACTCTAAGTAATAAAATTAATTGACTAAATGCGGGAGCACAGTAGTCATGATCGTATTGGCGCTGCCTTGTGATGGAATGGATAGTTCTAGAAGGTGGGTCGAATGCCATCAGTCCTTTTGTTTGGTTGTCTACATTGTTCAAAATATTTCAGACGAGGGACATTATATATTCAGAAAACAATGGGATCTGCTCTGACAGAAACCGAAAATTGGGATTTGCTTGTTGACTGTAAAAGTCGAGATGGTCGGCAAATGTTAGATGCAGGTGTTCATCTATCTGATAAGTGCACATTGCTAATGAAGACGCACATACCGTTTCAAACACAGTACAACATATTCTACCGAATCCGCTTCTGCTTTTACAAATGGTGAAGAAACAACAGATTCTATTATTTCTAAAATGCTTTCAAATTTATCTTGCCTTGTCTTCGACCGCTCGAGTGTAATGAAAAAAATCAAATACGCTTTTTAATGAAAGGAGAGAAAACCTTTTTTAAAGAAAATATTCCCGCTTTCAGTGTACAAAGAAAATCGCGCAGTATTTCCGTTTTGCTAAAAAATTTGGTGACAATCATCCAAAACATTTCAGAAAGTTAATTATGTAACATGTTCATTGGTATTATGAAAATACAGATTTGGAGTTATTTGTACAAAAATGTTACAAATCCAGAGAAAAATATGTTAAATAAGTAAATAACTTTTTATTATAAAAGTTTAAAAAAAGGGAATGTGGTGTATATAATTTTCTTTATAAAAGTTAAAGCCTCTATAGCAGCTCATTTTTCCATTGTCATCTGACCGACTTTTTAAAAGATACGTCCCTACATCTTTGTCAGAGCGCAAACTCATTCTTGTTACCACTGATTTTTTCATTACATTTCCGTAAATATGTAGAGCTCTATATATACATATCAGTCGACTTATGCAATCAGAAAACGGCATATTATTGCTGTTTTAAATATTTCTAAGCCATGGAATTGAAAAAAAAAATGAAAAAAGGGGGGGTAAGGTGTAAAAAGGGGGGATGATGTGTCCTGTCCACAAGCACATGTGCTCTCACTCTCATGTCTTATAAGAAAAAAAATTATCAAGTTATAATGTACAGGTACTTAGGATGGTAACTATGTCATTATTACATGTTTACATCTATTCTTTTCATATTGTTAAAATATAATGTGTATCGTATCTGAAAGAAGTCTGAAAATTGAAGATTTTACTTCCTATCTAAATTACTAAAAGTCAAAGATTTGTTTTTGGGTTATTTTACTCTTTTTTTTTTATACAAAATCACCAATAGTTTTGGTATCCACATACATTTTTAGGTCTGAAAGTTTAAAGTTTTCATTTCATCATCACTAAATTTTTTGATTTTTGATACAATTTTTTATTTTTTCCTTTTAGTAACAAGTAAGCAAAGGAAGTGCTTGTGTTTGACCTTACTTATATAGGTGCTTGTATATCATATCTAGAGGTCACTCATTATAACCATCATATTATAATATCACGAAACAACTTCTAAGTCATATATACTGATTATACTTTTTTTTATCTATTAGTATAAACCTAGTTGTTTCTTTATCATGAATAGACTAAATATCAAATTGTGTTTCTGGAACATTGGTGGTCTTAAATCAAAAACTCATAATAAAATTTCAGACCCCATATTTCTACAACATATTTTTAAGCACGATATAATTCTTCTTGCTGAGACTCATGTTTGTTATGGGGAAGCTGTGAATATTCCTGGCTATCGTTACTTTCCTAAATGATCAGTCAAAAAATGGTCGATATTTTGGTAGTTTAGCCATCCTATACAAAGATGAACTAAAACCAAGTATAAAACTATTACCTATCATGAACTCTAACTTTCACTGGTTTATCCTTAAAAATGATTGTTTTTATCTTTAAAAAGACATTTATACTTGTCTTGTTTATTATCCTCCAGTCCAATCTGCCATCCTTCATAACCACGATTGTTCTATCCTTGATCTTATTGAAAAGGACATTATTAAACACCAAGACTATGGTAAAATAATGTTGTGTGGTGACTTTAATGCACGAGTTGGCTGTGAAAATGATTTTATCACCAAAGATAATAATAACTTTAATCCCTCATTTGATTGTTATGTATCCGACTCAGCTCCCTCTAGAATGATGTATCCGACTCAGCTCGCCCTAGAATGATGTATCAGACTCAGCTCGCCCTAGAATGATGTATCCGACTCAGCTCGCCCTAGAATGATGTATCCGACTCGGCTCGCCCTAGAATGATGTATCTGACTCAGCTCGCCCTAGAATGATGTATCAGACTCAGCTCGCCCTAGAATGATGTATCCGACTCAGCTCGCCCTAGAATGATGTATCAGACTCAGCTCGCCCTAGAATGATGTATCAGACTCAGCTCGCCCTAGAATGATGTATCCGACTCAGCTCGCCCTAGAATGATGTATCCGATTCAGCTCGCCCTAGAATGGGTCAAGATAAAATAACCGATACACGAGGCAATCACTTAATTGATGTGTTTGAAACCAGCTTCAGGGGCGGATCCAGGATTTCAAGTTAGCTGGTGCACACTTAAAAAAATTGCGCCGAGCGGAGGGAGGCGCGAAAAATTTTGGGGTATTTCGTGTTAAAAAACACGATTTTACGCCAAAAAATCATATTCTTTCCAATTGCGGAGGGAGACGCGAAAAATTTTGGGGTATTTCGTGTGAAAAAACACGATTTTACGCCAAAAAATCATATTCTTTCCAATTGCGGAGGGAGACGCGAAAAATTTTGGGGTATTTCGTGTGAAAATCACGATTTTACGCCAAAAAATCTTATTTTTTCCAATTTTAGGGGAGGGGTGCGCCCCCCCCCCCCCCCCTGTATCCGCCCCTGAGCTTAGAATTTTAAACGGTAGACTTGCTGGGGACTCTTTTGGCAAATTCTCCTGCCATACATACAATGGCTCAAGCACTGTGGACTATGTGATTGTGTCCGAACCATTACTTTTTGAAATACCTCTTTTTAACATTGCCAATTTTATCCCAACACTATCTGATACTCATTGTAAATTATCCTGGGAAATTAAATCCAGGTATAAGATTCTACCATCAGTTAATACATCAACTGATATTCCATTTCCCAAACAATATATATGGGATGATACCTCTGAAATAAAGTTCCAAAATACCTTATCAAATCCCCATTTCCAAAAACAGATATCTGACTTCATACATGACAACATTGACTTAACTCGAGATAACATTAATAATGCCTGCAGCAAACTTGAACTTATTATAACAGATGCTGCAGATTCGTGTTTAAAAAGACCTAAACTAAAAAACAATAAAAGGAAAGGACTCTCACACAAAAAATGGTATGACTGTGATCTAAAAAAACAAAGAAAGGAACTGGATAGAAAAGGAGCCCTATTATCTATTTATCCTTTTGATCATAACATCAAAAACAGTTATTTTAAACTGCGTAGAATTTACAACAAAAATATAAAATATAAAATGAAGAACTTCAAGAAATCCATATTATCTCAGCTTGATAACCTTAACAACAACAACCCTAAAGCTTATTGGAAACTTATTGAAAGTTTAAAAGATAAAGATAATGACGCATTACCCCTCAGTATTAAAGGATGAATTGTTTAACCATTTTAAATCATTAAATGCTCCACAAAAAGAGTTTAAGCAAAGCTTTTAAACCTTGAACAAAACCTTTTACTAAAAGAAAAGGAAAGTTTAAATTTCAATGAATTGGACTTCAACATCTCTGAAGATGAAGTTCTATCTGCAATTAAAAAGCTTAAAAGGAATAAATCCAGTGGATTACAATTAATAACAAATGATATACTTATGGCAGGTAAATTCCAACTTACACCTTCATTAACATTCCTATTCAACAACATTTTAATATCAGGAATATATCCTGGCAATTGGTCTCGAGGCTATATCTCCCCAATATTCAAAAGTGGTGATAGATCCAAACCAGACAACTATAGAGGAATAGCAATTACTGGCTGCTTAAGCAAATTGCTTAACTCTATACTCAATAGTAGACTTGATATTTTTTTAATTAAACACAAATTGATTAATCCATTCCAAATAGGATTCACTAAAGATTCCCGAACTTCTGATCATATGTTTGTCCTCAAAACTCTTATAGACAAATACCTCCATAAGAAAGAAAAATTATTTGCATGCTTTGTCGATTTTCGCAAAGCTTTTGATACAGTCGCCCACACAGCCATTTATCTTAAATTCTTGGATATGAATGTTGGTGGTCTTTTTTATAATCTATCTAATCAAAGATATGTATAAGATCTCTGCAGTTTGCGTGAAAGTTGACCAGAATCTCACAGACTCATTTGAATCATCAGTCTATTGGTGATAGACAGGGGGGGGGGGGGGGGGGGGGTATTAAGTCCCAATCTTTTTTTTTATAAATGATCTTCCAGATCACCTTTTACACTCATTTGACCCAGTTTATATTAACAATAATAGAATTGACTGTCTTTTATATGCAGATGATGTTATTCTTCTATCTAATTCACAAAAAGGGTTACAGTCCAAATTAGACTCTATTGAACTTTTTTGTAAAGAATGGTGTATGTCAGTCAACATATCTAAAACGAAAGTCGTAATCTTTAATAAATCTGGAAGATTCATTAAAACAAAATTTCCTACTCAATAATAAAGTTTTAGACTGTTGTAATAGTTACAAATATCTAGGGATAACATTCTCCTCATCTGGCTCATTCACAGAGTCCAAAACTGAACTTTACAAGAAAGCAGTCAAAGTTTTATTCAAACTGAAAGCAGATGTATTATCATTGTATCCAATGCCCAAAACTAGTCTACATATCTTTGACCACACTGTCAAACATATTTTATTATACTGTTTAGAAATATGGGGTTGTTATTTACCAAAATCAGCTGACTTTAACTTTATGTCTGACTATTCAAGATTACCATCTGTACTTCCCTGTGATAAATTACATATTAATTTTTGTAAATATATACTGGGTGCTAATAAAACAAGCACCAACTTTGCAATATTGAGTGAATGAGGAAGAATACCATTTGCATTAGATTGCTTTACTTCAGTTTTTAAATACTGGTATCGTTTAGATTTTTCTACTAATTTTTTACTTAAGAGTGCATACATTGAAAATAAATTCCTACACTCACAGGGTTGTGACACTTGGTATTCTGGTCTACAGAGACTTTTTAAAATATTTGATAACAATACAGGAATTTACAATATGCTTAAATATAAGCATAATACATTTAACAGAAAAATTAAAGTTTATACAAAAGCCTTTTATAAAAATAAATGGTATGTTAAAAGAAATAAACTTCTAGATGAAAACGGCAAATTGCGAACCTATCTAAAACTCAAATGCAATTTCTGATTCGAAAATTATCTTCATGTTTTATCAGATTTTAATCAAAGAAAATCTTTCACCAAATTTAGAATCAGCAACCATATATTAAAGATTGAAACTGGCAGATATTCAAAACCTATAATACCTTTAGAGAACCGCATCTGCGAAAAATGCAACGGTTTTTCAGATGAAATTGAATCTGAAGAACACCGTCTATTAAAATGTTCTTTTTACTATACTTCCAGGCACAAGCTTCTTGAAACAATTAAGAATAACATTAATCATTCTAACTTTGAAAAATTATCATTTGGGGATAAATTTATATGGCTTTTAAAGTCAGAAAGTAAAGATACTTTAATATGCATGTGTGATTAAAAAGTCACTGTTTCGGATAGCTGGTATCTCATATTTTAACACTACAGTCATGTCTCTCATTCTTGTATTGATAATTTATATGATATTTTATGCAATCACCTTCTGTTTTATTATGTTTATATGCCCCTTCGTGAGCCCTTTAATTTGGACCAATAAATCTGATCTTGTAATAGGGTGTATTTAACAGGATTTTATTTAGATTGTCCACAGGCGCTCGTGGCATGGAATTATCACCCCCTTTTTTAACTTTCTGTTTACATATTTATTTTCAATAAAATTTCTTTATTATTTCATCTCATTTTCCTTATTTTTAACTTGTTCGTGTCCATATTCATACAATTTTATATTAACAGCAACTTACATGTGTCGACCCTATATATATATATATATATAGGGGTGGATCCAGGATTTCAAGTTAGAGGGGCGCACTTAAAAAAAATTGCGCCGAGCGGAGGGAGGCGCGAAATTTTTTGGGGTATTTCGTGTGGAAAATCCCGATTTTACGCCAAAAAAATCATATTTTTTCCAATTTTAGGGGGGGGATCCGCCCCTGATATATATATATATATATTAATAATTAATTGAGGAAAGTGGAGAAAACCAGTTGTACGTCTTTTCGTAAGTCATTGACAAACTTTAGCTCAGAATGTTGTATCGAGTGCACCTCGCCTGGGATTTTATCTCTCAAATTTAGAGATGACAGCTAGTGGTTGCATATGTAGATATAAATCCGACAACCTAATGATCGCGGCTACGACGGCCTCAAACTAATATAGGTATATTTGGTCATCGTTACAATTAAGATGAAAACAACTCTCTTTCTACAGTGATAAACGTATTTAACACAACCCTCTATACACCTACCTTTAAAACAATCAGTGAACCACTAGTTGAACGACAGCAAATACAGCTTGGTCTAGAACTTTGACCATTTTTAGTTTTAGATCTAGTGTCTGTTTTTGAGACGTTTATGCTTTGTTGCTTGTCGCATCTGCAGTAACCCAAGGTTGACTATGAGTAGAGTGTATGGGAGCCTGATCAGCTGTGAGTTATCGACTATCAGCTTCCCGTTTAATTTATTATTTTTGTCATTTCTGGTAAACTGAAATGAATGTTCAATTTATACTGTTTCATTTTACAGAAACGATTTGCTAACCAACTATGAACACAGAAATGCAACACAATCACCAGAAAACTAAAGACGGACATTTTATGCCAGGAGAATCTTTAAAAAGAAATGGTATGCAGTGTTCATCATTTACCAGGATTGTTTTACTTTGTTTGTGCAGCATTTGTTGAGAAGTTTGATTACGTCACAGTATGAACAGAAATATAATTTTCAGTGCTTTACTTTGTTTTATTATCATCTTATTTATTGCTGATAAGATATTGTGGTCAAAGACTAGTGTGAAACCTAGATCGTTAAATTCTATGGAGATCCTAGATGTAATACGCCGTGATTGTGGAGAACTTTGTAATACATTAAGATCAGGTTCAAATGGACTCTTTTTTAATTACGTGGAAGCCCCAATAGATTGTAAAGCGTTATTTAACAACGAATACATAGATCGTGGTCATGGTTTTCAAAATGCGCCTAAAGAAATTCCGCAAGAAATGCTTAATGATTTCACAATGAATAATCGTGTAGGAGTGAAAACATTTTACTTTAACCAACCTTATTTGAATAAGAAAGCACGCACGCCGTTATGGTCTATTGAAATGATAAAACAATACATTTCATCCGCAGAAAGAGGTGAACTACGTGGCACCTATGGGATATCAGAAACAAATGCACTTCGACGGGGATTACAACATGCGCCAAGGATAAAAAACGGGCGAGTATTGGTTATTGGTACGGAAATTCCTTGGGTTGAAGCATGTGCTCTGGAAGCTGGTGCACGCGAGGTAGTGACTTTGGAATATGGTAAAATTATATCGGAGCATCCTAAAGTGAGCACTATGACTCCACACGATTTCCGACTGCGGTATCTTAATAATACATTAGGTAGATTCGATGCTATTATTACTTTCAGCTCCATAGAACATTCTGGACTTGGAAGATACGGGGATGCATTAAATCCATGGGGTGACATTATTGCTGTTGCCAAGGCATGGTGTGTGACCAAACTAGGTGGATCATTAACAATAAGTGTACCCTATAATTATAATCAGGATTCTATAAGATTTAATGCCCATAGAGTTTATGGTAAGATAAGGTATCCATTTCTGACAAGTAACTGGAAACAGGTGTACAAGGGATCTGAGAAGCAGATAGACCATGGGTATGGAGGACCTCAAACCGTCTTCGTATTCAGAAAATGACGATTCATCGGTTCGATCCAAGTTTTTACTATAAGATACATGTATTAGTTAACAAATTAAAAAGATACAACAAACATCTTATTTTATTTCTTGTGTTATTATACTTATAATAATATAATCATAATAGAAATCTAGATTATGTATATTATGATAATATAACAAAGGTCTACAGTAGAGACATTGTCTGCTTTCTCAAGATAACGGTGGTCTTTTAATGTTTTTGAACCATGCTCCACATGCCATGGGAATGCCCTTTTATCAAATTTAATAACGAACTATTTGATGGAAGAATCCCGCTCATGGCGAGATGTACTTGATACAACATTATGTGATAAAGTTTGTCAGTGACTTGCGGCAGGTCGGTGGTTTTATCTGGGTACTCCGATGTCCTCCACCAAGACAACAGAGTGCCACGATATAACTGAAATATTGTTGAAAGTGGCGTTAAACACCATAACCCTAACACCCCTCAAACTTTTGCAGAACTAAGCTCAAGTCTATGGAATATACACAGTATTATTGAATGCTCGTTTCATACCAAATTTAGACAACTATATTTTCAATCGGATTCTCAACACATGTCCAAATTTTCCCGCCATTGTACCAGTTTTTTATAGCTTTTTAACAACGAAGACATACTAAAATTTTATTCGGTAGATATATCAATACTGACACAGACAGTCATTACCAAAGTGGGAGACTTATTGTTTTTGTTCGGTACATATAGAAGTAGCAGTAGCATAGCTTCAGTGGTGGTCCGCCCAGTGCGTCACTTTTATGGGGCGGCACTTTTGATTTTGCTGTATATAACTCGGAGATCTGAAGTCACAATGACTTGTCACATTTGTACGATGGTACACTCAAATGCCAGGATGTGCGTGCACATAAATCATTGAATTGTCAAAATAACCACAGCTGCTATGGTAAACAATCAAATGTTAAAATGCAATAATAAAATTGTAACGGCTTAATAGAATTTCATGAATCCTCGTATAAATAATCTTTAGACCAAGTTAAATAGTTAATAGGTTGGGTAAATCTTTTGAGCCATTGCAATTGAAACGCCGAAAGAATAATTTTGAAAGTTTTAATTGGAATACTGTAGTTATTCAGTGTCGACACCAACATTATCCATGCATCACGAAAGTTGAAATTAAAGGTAATGTTCCAGAAGCACTTATGCTGTACATAAACTTCACCTTATAAAGGTATAATATATACAGCATAAAGGAATAAAGTAAACATTGGTTGACTCGGAGTCTGAATAATCTGTCCGAGTGGAACTACATGTCTACCCGTAGACTACCCTTATAAAAATCCAACTCGATGAGTGAGTTGGTCCAGTACAAAACAGGCATCTATAACTGTTTTACAAAATGCTCACTGCGTCAACGACATTGTTGGTTATATTACATGTAATCCTATTAAAATTGTTGGATCTTCTGAATTTTATTGATACCAGGAGATGCACTAACATCTTTACAACATTTCGCATTAGAAATGAGCAATCTTTACAGAGGACCTTCCATAGATGCTTCCTACCAAGTTTCGGTTCATTTAGCCAAGCAGTTTCAGAGGAGAAGATTTTTAAAAATCTGTATAAAGATAAATGCATTTTGAATACAGATATCTATATTTAAGCAAGAGTTATCTTTCTTTTCGCAGAAGATATTTTAGAAATCAACCAATCTGAAACAAGAATTGCTTGTGGCGGCCATGTTTGTTTACTAATCGGGACAAAATGAGCAATCTTTATAGAGGACCTTCCATAGATGCTTCCTACCAAGTTTCGGCTCATTTGGACAAGCGGTTTCAGAGGAGAAGATTTTTTTTAAATCGGCCTATCAAAAACAAGAATTGCCTGTGGCGGCCATGTTTGTTAATGGATCAGGACAAAATGAACAATCTTTATAGAGGACCTTCCATAGATGCTTTCTACCAAATTTAAGTTCATTTGGGAAAGCGGTTTCAGAGGAGAAGATTTTTTAGAAATCAACCAATCAGAACCAAGAATGGCCTGTGGCGGCCATGTTTGTTAACGGATCGGAACTAAATGAACAATCTTTATACAGAACCTTCCAAGGATGCTTCCTACCAAGTTTTGATTCATTTGGCCAGGCGGTTTCAGAGGAGAAGATTTTTTTAGAAATCAACCAATCAGAAACAAGAATGGCCTGTGGCGGCCATGTTTGTTAACGGATCGAGAAAAAATGAGCAATCTTTATAGAGGACCTTCCATAGATGCTTCCTACCAAGTTTTGGTTCATTTGGCCAAGCAGTTTCAGAGGAGAAGATTTTTTTTTAATTGGCCAATCAGAAACAAGAATTGCCTGTGGTGGCCATGTTTGTTAATGGATCGGAACAAAATGAGCACTCTTTATAAAGGACCTTCCATAGATGCTTGCTACCAAGTTTCAGTTCATTTGGCTGAGGGGTTTCAGAGGAGAAGATTAAAATGTGAAAAGTTAACGGACGACAGACGACGGACGACAGACACCAAGTGATGGCAAAAGCTCACATTGCCTTTGGCAAGGTGAGCTAAAAAAATATTATGTCAAAACGTCAAAATTTTGATAATAAACCCAAAATCGATTTAAAATGTTAACATTATGTGGTTATATCATGTGCCATTCACAATATGTGTAGTTTCTGTGCTTAAAATTGCATTGTGTGCCCAAAAAAAGAGCCTTACTATTTTTTTTATTTCAACTTACTATTATTTTTCAAGCATCTTACGATTTTTAACAAAAAGGGGTAGGCAAGTCTGATACAATACAATATAAACACAATAAAAATCATACTAAGAATACAATACAATATAAACACAATAAAAATCATACTAAAGATACAATACAGCATTAAACACAATAACATCATACTAAAGATACAATACAACATTAAACACAATAACATCACACTAAAGATACAATGCAATATAAACACAATAACAATCATACTAAAGATACAATACAATATAAACACAATAACATCATACTACAGATACAATAAAATATAAACACAATAACATCACACTAAAGATACAATACAACATTAAACACAATAACAATCATACTAAAGATACAATACAACATAAACACAATAACAATCATACTAAAGATACAATACAACATTAAACACAATAACATCACACTAAAGATACAATACAACATTAAACACAATAACATCACACTAAAGATACAATACAACATAAACACAATAACATCACACTAAAGATACAATACAACATTAAACACAATAACATCACACTAAAGATACAATACAACATTAAACACAATAACATCACACTAAAGATACAATACAACATAAACACAATAACATCACACTAAAGATACAATACAACATTAAACACAAAAACATCACACTAAAGATACAATACAACATTAAACACAATAACAATCATACTAAAGATACAATACTACATTAAACACAATAACAATCATACTACAGATACAATACAACATAAACACAATAACAATCATACTAAAGATACAATACAACATTAAACAAAATAACATCACACTAAAGATACAATACAACATAAACACAATAACAATCATACTAAAGACACAATACAACATAAACACAATAACATCACACTAAAGATACAATACAACATTAAACACAATAACATCACACTAAAGATACAATACAACATTAAACACAATAACATCACACTAAAGATACAATACAACATTAAACACAATAACATCACACTAAAGATACAATACAACATTAAAGACAATAACATCACACTAAAGATACAATACAACATTAAACACAATAACATCACACTAAAGATACAATACAACATAAACACAATAACAATCATACTAAAGATACAATACAACATTAAACACAATAACATCACACTAAGGATACAATACAACATTAAACACAAAACATCACACTAAGGATACAATACAACATAAACACAATAACAATCATACTAAAGATACAATACAACATTAAACACAATAACATCACACTAAGGATACAATACAACATTAAACACAATAACATCACACTAAGGATACAATACAACATAAACACAATAACATCACACTAAGGATACAATACAACATTAAACACAATAACAATCACACTAAGGATGCAATACAACATGAAACACAATAACATCACACTAAAGATACAATACAACATTAAACACAATAACATCACACTAAAGATACACTACAACATTAAACACAATAACATCACACTAAAGATACAATACAACATTAAACACAATAACATCACACTAAAGATACAATACAACATAAACACAATAACATCACACTAAAGTTACAATACAACATTAAACACAATAACATCACACTAAAGATACAATACAACATTAAACACAATAACAATCATACTAAAGATACAATACAACATTAAACACAATACCATCACACTAAAGATACAATACAACATAAACACAATAACAATCATACTAAAGATACAATACCACATTAAACACAATAACATCACACTAAAGATACAATACAACATTAAACACAATAACATCACACTAAAGATACAATACAACATTAAACACAATAACATCACACTAAAGATACAATACAACATTAAACACAATAACAATCATACTAAAGATACAATACAACATAAACACAATAATATCACACTAAAGATACAATACAACATTAAACACAATAACATCACACTAAAGATACAATACAACATTAAACACAATAACATCACACTAAAGATACAATACAACATTAAACACAATAACAATCACACTAAGGATACAATACAACATTAAACACAATAACATCACACTAAAGATACAATACAACATAAACACAATAACATCACACTAAAGATACAATACAACATAAACACAATAACAATCATACTAAAGATACAATACAACATTAAACACAATAATATCACACTAAAGATACAATACAACATTAAACACAATAACAATCACACTAAGGATACAATACAACATTAAACACAATAACATCACACTAAAGATACAATACAACATAAACACAATAACATCACACTAAAGATACAATGCAACATTAAACACAATAACATCACACTAAAGATGCAATACAACATAAACACAATAACATCACACTAAAGATACAATACAACATAAACAATAACATCACACTAAAGATACAATACAACATAAACACAATAACAATCATACTAAAGATAAAATACAACATTAAACACAATAATATCACACTAAAGATACAATACAACATAAACACAATAACAATCATACTAAAGATACAATACAACATAAACACAATAACAATCATACTAAAGATACAATACAACATTAAACACAATAACAATCATACTAAAGATACAATACAACATTAAACACAATAACAATCATACTAAAGATACAATACAACATAAACACAATAACAATCATACTAAAGATACAATACAACATAAACACAATAACAATCATACTAAAGATACAATACCACATAAACACAATAACATCACACTAAAGATACAATACAACATTAAACACAATAACAATCATACTAAAGATACAATACAACATAAACACAATAATATCACACTAAAGATACAATACAACATTAAACACAATAACATCACACTAAAGATACAATACAACATTAAACACAATAACATCACACTAAAGATACAATACAACATTAAACACAATAACAATCACACTAAGGATACAATACAACATTAAACACAATAACATCACACTAAAGATACAATACAACATAAACACAATAACATCACACTAAAGATACAATACAACATAAACACAATAACAATCATACTAAAGATACAATACAACATTAAACACAATAATATCACACTAAAGATACAATACAACATTAAACACAATAACAATCACACTAAGGATACAATACAACATTAAACACAATAACATCACACTAAAGATACAATACAACATAAACACAATAACATCACACTAAAGATACAATGCAACATTAAACACAATAACATCACACTAAAGATGCAATACAACATAAACACAATAACATCACACTAAAGATACAATACAACATAAACAATAACATCACACTAAAGATACAATACAACATAAACACAATAACAATCATACTAAAGATAAAATACAACATTAAACACAATAATATCACACTAAAGATACAATACAACATAAACACAATAACAATCATACTAAAGATACAATACAACATAAACACAATAACAATCATACTAAAGATACAATACAACATTAAACACAATAACAATCATACTAAAGATACAATACAACATTAAACACAATAACAATCATACTAAAGATACAATACAACATAAACACAATAACAATCATACTAAAGATACAATACAACATAAACACAATAACAATCATACTAAAGATACAATACCACATAAACACAATAACATCACACTAAAGATACAATACAACATAAACACAATAACATCACACTAAGGATACAATACAACATAAACACAATAACAATCATACTAAAGATACAATACAACATTAAACACAATAACAATCATGCTAAAGATACAATACAACATAAACACAATAACAATCATACTAAAGATACAATACAACATTAAACACAATAACAATCATGCTAAAGATACAATACAACATTAAACACAATAACAATCATACTAAAGATACAATACAACATAAACACAATAACATCACACTAAAGATACAATACAACATTAAACACAATAACAATCATGCTAAAGATACAATACAACATAAACACAATAACATCACACTAAAGATACAATACAACATTAAACACAATAACAATCATACTAAAGATACAATACAACATAAACACAATAACAATCATACTAAAGATACAATACAACATAAACACAATAACAATCATACTAAAGATACAATACAACATAAACACAATAACATCACACTAAAGATACAATACAACATTAAACACAATAACAATCATGCTAAAGATACAATACAACATAAACACAATAACATCACACTAAAGATACAATACAACATAAACACAATAACATCACACTAACGATACAATACAACATTAAACACAATAACAATCATACTAAAGATACAATACAACATAAACACAATAACATCACACTAAAGATACATTACAACATTAAACACAATAACATCACACTAAAGATACAATACAACATTAAACACAATAACATCACACTAAAGATACAATACAACATTAAACACAATAACATCACACTAAAGATACAATACAACATTAAACACAATAACATCACACTAAAGATACAATACAACATAAACACAATAACATCACACTAAAGATACAATACAACATTAAACACAATAACATCACACTAAAGATACAATACAACATTAAACACAATAACATCACACTAAAGATACAATACAACATTAAACACAATAACAATCACACTAAGGATACAATACAACATTAAACACAATAACATCACACTAAAGATACAATACAACATAAACACAATAACATCACACTAAAGATACAATACAACATTAAACACAATAACATCACACTAAAGATACAATACAACATAAACACAATAACATCACACTAAAGATACAATACAACATAAACACAATAACATCACACTAAAGATACAATACAACATAAACACAATAACAATCATACTAAAGATACAATACAACATTAAACACAATAACATCACACTAAAGATACAATACAACATAAACACAATAACAATCATACTAAAGATACAATACAACATTAAACACAATAACATCACACTAAAGATACAATACAACATAAACACAATAACAATCATACTAAAGATACAATACAACATAAACACAATAACAATCATACTAAAGATACAATACAACATTAAACACAATAACAATCATACTAAAGATACAATACAACATTAAACACAATAACAATCATACTAAAGATACAATACAACATAAACACAATAACAATCATGCTAAAGATACAATACAACATAAACACAATAACAATCATACTAAAGATACAATACAACATTAAACACAATAACATCACACTAAAGATACAATACAACATTAAACACAATAACAATCATGCTTAAGATACAATACAACATAAACACAATAACAATCATACTAAAGATACAATACAACATTAAACACAATAACAATCATGCTAAAGATACAATACAACATAAACACAATAACAATCATGCTAAAGATACAATACAACATTAAACACAATAACAATCATGCTAAAGATACAATACAACATAAACACAATACCATCACACTAAAGATACAATACAACATAAACACAATAACAATCATACTAAAGATACAATACAACATTAAACACAATAACAATCATGCTAAAGATACAATACAACATTAAACACAATAACAATCATACTAAAGATACAATACAACATAAACACAATAACATCACACTAAAGATACACTACAACATTAAACACAATAACAATCATGCTAAAGATACAATACAACATAAACACAATAACATCACACTAAAGATACAATACAACATTAAACACAATAACATCATACTAAAGATACAATACAACATTAAACACAATAACATCACACTAAAGATACAATACAACATTAAACACAATAACATCACACTAAAGATACAATACAACATAAACACAATAACATCACACTAAAGATACAATACAACATAAACACAATAACATCACACTAAAGATACAATACAACATTAAACACAATAACAATCATGCTAAAGATACAATACAACATTAAACACAATAACATCACACTAAAGATACAATACAACATAAACACAATAACATCACACTAAAGATACAATACAACATAAACACAATAACATCACACTAAAGATACAATACAACATTAAACACAATAACATCACACTAAAGATACAATACAACAGTAAACACAATAACATCACACTAAAGATACAATACAACATTAAACACAATAACATCACACTAAAGATACAATACAACATTAAACACAATAACAATCATACTTATATATCTTTATTCTCATAAAGCCAATGTATAACAATGGTACAGAGATATAACAATAAAATCAAAATAACAACAACTATTTACAACATATATATAAATTAGGAGAGAGGTTACAAAGGATTAAGAGCCTGGAGGACAAACACCGGTATTGATAGCACTTATAAAATGACACAGTTTCTTCAGTATTGGTTTTCTTTTACTTGACATAAGTTCAGAAAATTTGATAATATTATGTCTATATATGAAATAATTTAACAGTGACTGCTTACGTTCTTGGTTAAAATAAATACATTCAAAAATATAATGGTATTCATCTCCAATTTGGGATCTATTACATAATATACATTTACGATGTTCTCTTGGAATGTTCTGCCATCGCCCTGTTTCGATGGGGAGTTTATTATTTGTTGTTCTAAATCTGCAAAGCAAAATTGAATCTTTTATTTCTAAAATATTTAAATATTCTTCATATTTAAACTCTGTTTTAAATGTTTTATAATTTATGGCTTTAGGTGAATTTTGTACTAAAGAATTCCAATTCTGAAGAAACTGATCCTCTAATCGCTGTTTAATTACACATTTCAAATATCCTACATTGTCAAAAAGTTCTGTTTCCCATATATTTGGGAAGCCACACTCATTATATATTTGTTTTACAAACAATATCCAGCTAAACTGCATATTATGATTTTCATTCAATTGACGACATAGTCTATACAATATATTAGAATACTTTGTTTGTTTACCAACTATAAGTCTTGCCCAGTAACATACGGTTCTGATTTTAATATCAATATATATAGGGTATCGCCCTAGTTCACCATACACCATATAGCTAGGCGTTGATGTTTTTAAATTTAAAAGAATCTTACAAAATTTTAGATGTATTTTTTCCAGAATATCATTGATACTAAAGCCCCACACTTCACAGCCATATAACAGGATGGGCTTAATCATTTTGTCAAATAGATCAAGTAGACATTTTATTGATAGTTTATACATTCTTCCCATTTTCAAAACTTCATACATAGCTTTTAGTGCTTTATCAGCTAGATGTTTTTTTGTTAAACTAAAATTTCCTGTTCTAGTAAAAATAATCCCAAGATAGTTGAAATTTTTAATTATCTCAAGATTTAGATTATCAAAGCTGAAGCTCAAATTTTGTGGTAATCTCCCATTTCCAAACACCATTACTTTGGTTTTATCTGCATTTACTTTTAATTTCCACAAATTACAATATTCATAAAAGGCATCCAATTGAGTTTGGAGATCATTTGCTGTCTCAGCTAACAATGCAGTGTCATCAGCATATAACAGAATAAAAAGTTTAAGGTAAATGTCTAAATTGTTTTCTATTTCATCTGAGATAGTTTGCAGTCCTGTAATATTTTTGTTTTCTAAAAAAGTGTCAATGTCATTTATAAACAATGAAAAAAGAAAAGGTTACAGGTTTTCCCCTTGTCTGACTCCATTTGCACAATCAAAGTATTCTGATATACAATTATTATATGAGATACAAGATTTTATACTATCATACATATTAATAATAACATTATACATTTTGCCATTGATTTTATTTAACATCATTTTATAGAAAAGCCCTTCCCTCCATACCTTATCAAAGGCCTTTTCGAAATCTATAAAGGCACAAAATAATTTCCTTTTTTTGAGTTTTATTATTTGGAAAAACGAAAAGAGAGTGAAAATGTTATCTATAGTTGAATAATTTTGGCGAAATCCGAATTGGTTTTCTTTTATAAGTCTGTATTCCTCAGAAAAGTTATTGAGTCTTGTATTCAGAATTGATGTAAATAATTTTCCCAAGCAACTTACAATTGTGATAGGCCTATAGTTCTTGGGTTCATAAATATCGCCTTTATTCTTATAAATAGGCTTGATTGTACCAATCAACCAAATATGAGGAACTAAACCATTATCAAAGATAATGTTAAATAACTTCTCATAAATATTTATAAATTGATTTGATGTCGACTTGATGTATTCGTTTATAATTTCATCCTCACCACAAGCTTTTTCATTCTTTAATTTTTGTATACATTTTAAAATTTCTTCCTTTGAGATATAGGCGTTATTGTGTTCATTGATTGGTTCATTCTGTAGAATATTAACCTCTGGTAAGCCGTTGTTACCATCACAAATGTCTCTTGTATTCAAATTTTGAAAAAAATCATAAAGTTTATCAATTTCAATATTCGGTTGCTTCTTTCTTTTACCTTTGTTCAAAAGTTTCCAAAATTCTTTAGGATTGTTTTTACTCATATTTTGTATATCTTCTGAAAATTTCTTTCGATAATTTTTATATTTTCTGTCCAGTGTATGTTTGTAATGTTTTTCAGCGTCAATCATAGCTAAGCGATTTTGTGGGCAAGTTGAACGTTTAAAACGTTTCTTAAGTTTTCTGTAGTTTTGACGTGCAAATCTACAGTCTAAATCAAACCAGGGTTTATTTTCTTTTTTGAAAGTATTATTCTTGTTTTTTTCCTTAACAATATAAGTTCCAAAAGTTTTTTGACCAGATGTGACAAATATATTACATAAATTTTCTAGCAATATGTCAACAGTATCTTGAGTAATCATATCTTTTTCTGTACCACATAGAGTAAGCATATGTTCTAATTCTAACATTTTTTCAATATCAATATTGTTCTGAAAATGAATTTGTTTTTGGGGGTCCCATCTTTTAGTTTTTATTATATTTTCAACAGTATGGTTCCGAGAATCCACATATTCATCTTTGCTGCTTTGTGAAAAATTATCAGAAGAAAAACATATCGTAATAGGCGAGTGAACATCTGAATATAGCTTACTAGAATCAAGGATGTCAAAATCTTTGAATGATTTCAGCAAATATGGACTACTAATACAGTAATCTACTACACTGGCGTTTCTACAAGTAAATCTTCCAATATTTTTATCCTTACCTACTCTACCATTCACTATAAATAGGCTATTACCTTTACAAAATTTTAACAACATATTTCCATACCTATTTCTTATCATATCCATACTACTTCGTTCAACAGGGAGAGACAATGATTCTAATACTTCAGTATAGTTATCGACATAATCTGAAATATTATTATTATTATGATTGTTGTCATCTAGAATAATAAATTCATCACAATTACTTGTCCTTGCATTAAAATCACCGACAAGGCAAATATATTTCGAAATATTTAAAAGTGATAAGTATTCTTGTTGAATTTCATTAAATGCTTCGTCTGATGAGTACTTTGTGTATTCAGGAGGTATATAAACTACACCAAAAATTACCGGTTGGTCTAGTTTGAATAACCCCCCATTACACTTAAACCACAGAACATATTTACAACTAGTTTCTTTTATTTCAATCATGTTCACTAAAGTGTCTCTATATCCGACCATAATCCCACCTGACCGACGATAAGCTATATTCTTTCGGTTTTTCATTATGAACTTAAAACCAGGAAAATTAATAACATCCAAGTCGTCAGTTTTTGTCTCGACAAAACATAAGATATCATGATTTCTAATCATGTTTTGAAATTCCGGATACTGCAACCTTGACTTGATCCCACAACAGTTCAAACTTAACAAATTAATACAATTATTATTAGAATCATTGACTGACCTATTGATAGTTATATCAGAAGTATGACTAGTATTTACAGTTATACATGTATCATTATAATCACTGACTGACCTATTGACAGTTATATCATTATAATTACTGACTGACCTATTGACAGTTATATCATTATAATTACTGACTGACCTATTGACAGTTATATCACTAGAATCACTGACTGACCTATTGATAGTTATATCACTAGAATCACTGATTGACCTATTGACAGTTATATCACTAGAATCACTGATTGACCTATTGACAGTTATATCACTAGAATCACTGACTGACCTATTGACAGTTATATCATTAGAATCACTGACTGACCTATTGACAGTTATATCAGAACTATGACTAGTATTTACAGTTATACATGTATGACGAGACTCATCACTACAATCAACAATAGAATTATTACAATTACTTACATTTTGTTTATAATCAATAACAACAGATATATCATTAATTTTATAAAAATTATATATATTGTTAGAATATTCTTCTTCTACTTCAACTGTAAGTTCATAATCATTACCGTCTATTAAATTATGTAATATTTCTTTAGATTCATATTGAGTAACAACATAATTAATATTATTTATATTGTCAGTGTTATTTTCACTGTAAACTGTACATATATTATTATAAATAACTTTGTTATCACGGCATTTAACACAATTACAATCTTTTCGTAAATTGCATAACAGTTCATTGGGTAATTGTTCTCCATGGCTGTGCTAATAATGATTACTATCATTCAATAACGGGGGGGTATCTGATGGGCGTGGACGCTTGTATGGTCTGTTGGCCTCCTTCGGTGTTGTCAAGAGCGAGTCACGGTATCCGTACTTCTTTGCTGATGTAGCATTTGTATTTTCGTTGTCATTTTCGTCTTGACAGTATAGCATTCCGTCGATAAATAGTTTGTCCCTTACTAGCACGACATGTTTTCCCTGTTTCCTAGCCTCTTTTTGAATTGGATACAGCTTCTTTCGTCTTTCCTCTATTGCATTTGGAAACTGCTCGTGAATACCGAAAGGGGTGTTTTTAAGCCATTTTGCTCGGTCGAGAACTAGTCTCAGATCTTTGTGGTACAAGAATCTCGCCACGATTGGTCTCGGTCTGTCATTTGAGCGTTTCCCGAATCGGTGCACGTTACCAAATTCAATATGATGTTCTATCCCGAGTTTCTCGTAAATAAAAGCCCTTAGTTTTTCCTCAACGTTCTCAGTTCTCTGCTCGAATAGATTTGTGAAAATAAGGTTATTTTTCATCGAGCGACATTGCAAGTCAAGAACAGTGTTTTGTAGTTTACGTACTTCATCTTGATCACTATGCTGTGATTTCGTATCCGCTATTTGTTTTTTCAATTCATCAAAGTTTGTTGATATTATTTTTATTTGGTCAGATTGCTTACTGATGTCTTGTGAATATTTTACAAACTGTTCAGTATGTTTATTTATGAGATCATCTCGTTTGTCACTTTTATTTTTAACATCATCGAACATATCACTAAGAACCTGGCAACTAGTTTCTACGTGTTTTTGTGATTTTGCTGTTTCTGAAACTTTAAATTCAAGTTCTCTCATCTTAGCTGACATAAGAAGTAATTCCCTTTTTATGTCTTTAATAGAATCGACTGCCGTTTCTATAGATTTTAATCTTCCGTCAATAGATGATACTAGCTGCAATAACATATTCAAAATTACAGGTGTATTGGTATTGAGGTCTTCACTAGAGTCAAAGATCTTCTGACTTTCCAATAACAATTTTGATGTTTCTCCGAGTGACATTTCTATTTGGTATTGTTTGGCAATCAGTGTCTAATAAGATTAATAAGTGGTCACTCAACAAATGGTACGATGTTTTCACTGTTACACTTTTATGATACTAAGAACAGTTCACGTCTAAGTTTAATTTGTACACGTACTGTTTACTTGTAAACTGCTTGAAGATATTCAGATTTCCGCGGTCAAAGGTCAATTTCAGAATTTTTCGCGATGAATCCTCTATAACATTCAATCTGTACTGATATTGGGCATCAGGTTTGGAGCTACCCGGGGCTGAGGGTCCATATATAATACATAACCATTTTCAAAACTAGTTAACCGATAAAAGATGGTTAATTTGAAAGTTTTTACTACAACAAAGTTTCACCAACCTCCATCTTGACTATCCACGTGACCCCTCCTAACAATCATACTAAAGATACAATACAACATAAACACAATAACAATCATACTAAAGATACAATACAATATAAACACAATAACAATCATACTAAAGATACAATACAACATTAACACAATAACATCACACTAAGGATACAATACAATATAAACACAATAACAATCATACTAAAGATACAATACAACATAAACACAATAACAATCATACTAAAGATACAATACAACATAAACACAATAACAATCATACTAAAGATACAATACAACATAAACACAATAACAATCATACTAAAGATACAATACAACATAAACACAATAACAATCATACTAAAGATACAATACAACATAAACACAATAACAATCATACTAAAGATACAATACAACATAAACACAATAACATCACACTAAAGATACAATACAACATATTTATATACGTATTTGTGTGTTTAAACGAAAGTCTCATTATATTATGAGTATTGACTAGCATATCTATCGTCCGATTCTCAGGTCGCATCTGTATAATAAAAAATCACACTAAGGATACAATACAACATAAACACTAAAATTCACACTAAGGATACAATACAACATAAACACTATAAAAATCATACTGAGGATACAATACAATATACACAATTAAAATCATAAAAAGGATACAATACAATATAAGCACAATGAAAATCACACTAAGGATACAATACACCATAAATACAATTAAAATCATTCTAAAGATACAATACAACATATTAATATAGGTATTTTGGAGTTATGGAAAGTCTCGTGACGTTTTGACTAGCCCATCTACCACCCGCTTTTCAAGTCGGATCTGTTCTTATGAGAACGTTGTGGTACCAATACTGGCTTTAATTCAACTGGAGAGAGACTGCTGTCGATTTATTGACGGTGTACGAGAGCAGATTTGAAGCGCTCGGTGGTTGTTGCGCTCACTAATGTGTCTCTAGATCATTCCAATTAATCAGTGTTTTTACAAAAAAACAACAACTAGTGTTTAGTATGCTATAGGTGGTACAGAGATGTGCAAAAAGTATTCGGTCACTGTAATTTTATACTATCTATTTCATATTCTTGTTCGATTTTGATGATTTTTTTTTACCAACAAAAGCAGAATTAAATGTAGTTTTACATTGTAATTTCAGGATAATTATATAATCTAAGAATTTTAAAAGTTCACGAGTTAAACACAAAACTAAATTTTGAACGTCAAAAACACGATGATAGTACTTTTGAAGCCAAATAATTTCAGTTTGTGTTTAAATCGTGAATTTTTAAACTCTGTTCTTCCAAAATAGATACTTTAAAATAATAACAGAAAACCACATATATGTTCTCGCTTTTGTTGGTAAAAATTTCATCAAAATGGAACAAGAATTGACTTTGGAATAATGTTTTGAAAAATGTGGTTTTATATGAAATATATAGTAAAAATTAGTGACCGAATACTTTTTGCACGTCTCTGTATATAAAAATGCTTGACTAATTGTTACACACTGATTTTTCTACAATGTTTGTAGATTGATATACTTTTTCCTAATTTAAAAGCGAGTGAGTAGATCTAAACTAGTCAATCAGATGCGAATCTATCATAATATTAATGCATTTTTTAATGGGCGACACGGTTGGGGGAAACACATTCGTACGACCATCACTTGAATATGCCCCTACTGTGTGGGATCCGCATACTTAGGCCAACATCAATAAAGTAGAGAGTATCCAACGCAGAGCTGTCAGATTCGTCACCAACAACTACGACCCTAGAGCCAGTGTTACAACACTGCTACAAGACCTCAACTGGCCCACCCTACAATACAGACGCCAACTAGCCAAACTCGTCATGATGTACCGCATTACCTACCATCTCATCGAAATACCATCTATTACCTATCTCATTCCATCCAGATCAGGTACCAGAGGACACAACATCCGATACCTACAACCTTCAACCAGAGTGCTAGCATATCAATACTCCTTCTTCCCTAGCACCATCAGACTCTGGAACAACCTACCACAGACCCTAGTCAGCTCAGGCTCCATTGACATCTTCCGTCATAGCCTGACAAACACCAGCCTTCTATAATTTCCACTGTGAATTCTTTGTTTTTAATTGTACATTTCTGGAAAGTTTTTAATTGTAAATGGAAGGTTGCTGACCTGACCACATGTATATAGTTTTCAATGCGACAATACTCTGGAAAGAGGAATGCATTTATTGAAAGAAGAAGAACAACAAGAAGAAGAAACAAATGTGAAATATATCAAAGTGATATGTTATACGTCAAAGACCAATTTTAATCATGTAAATAACTTTTAGCAGCAATTTGACAAATCGTAAAATCTTAACTGTATATAGAAG
Organism: Bathymodiolus septemdierum; assembly: GCA_963383655.1. Lineage (NCBI taxonomy): Eukaryota > Metazoa > Mollusca > Bivalvia > Mytilida > Modiolidae > Bathymodiolus > Bathymodiolus septemdierum. Next base: position 18,891,020 of record OY726521.1, read on the forward strand.
GATTTTATGCGAAGTGTGTGTGGGTAGGACTTCCCTGTATATATGTGCACAACAAAATTCGAGTGGTGGAGGGAATACGAGCACTGTACATAAACGGAGCACCTGTTCTACATACTGACGTATGGTTCCTCTACAGAGGGGGTTAAAGATATAGAAGAAGAAGATTGTTGTAAATAACGCCACCTCGGCAATTTTTCAGCTATATCATGTCAAGAAAAGGTTAATTTTCAATAAAATGATGACGAGGTCCACTTTTTACTAAACCTACACGTTTAGTTGGATTTTTATAGTACTTGCTCACTGAAAAAACAATCCGCGGATCGATAGACAAGTTGTCTCCTCACTCGGACACATTATCCTGATTCCGAGCCAACCAGTCTCTGCTCTTTCTCCGTAATACTGCGTGCTTAGCGGAGAAGCAACAGATAACAATTGCATAGTCTTTGGTTTGAACGATCGGGGCTCGAACCCACGATCTATACCGCACTCGAGGGGAGCACACTAAACCGGCATTACACCACGCGGCGTGCGGTTTTCTAGTTTAAAATATCGTTAGAATGATATTCATAGTTGAATATTCCATGGAATACTTCTGCCCATTAAATATGATCAACTGACAAGGTTCTACTTTACAAGTCATTTTATTCACTTTATTCACTCATTTTACAGTCATATTAAATTTACACTACGAATGGATAACATTGGCCGTTGTTGTGTATCATAGTTAATAAGGAGTTTGTGGTTATTGTTTTTCTTTTTGTCATTTAGTTTCGAAAATAATCAATTGATTCACCGTTCAATATCAACAAATATCTGATATTGATATATGACATTTTATGTATATAAATTAAACTTGATATATTAAAAAATTAAATCAAACTTATCATCTTATATCAAGCCGCATCATCGTCGTACTTCGTGTATACTTCCGGTGAATTGTCAAGTTGCTGATTAACCCGAATTATTCCGTGACAATTTTTAACTCCAACATTTTGATGGTCGTGATACTCAATCTCAGTAAGATATTGCTTCTTAAGTCAATTTCATAGATAAACGTAGTCAAAGTAAGAACTAGAAAACTTAAATATGTCGCATAAAATAAAACCGGATCTAGTAGTAGTACCGTTAATACACGTGAACCAGTAGGACATATTTTATCACAGAAAAATGCAATGTCCTCGGTCGGACGTCTGGCATTGTTAGCCAAATCTCTACAAACTGAGCTGTAGAAGATATTTGATATTTCTTTTCATGCTGATGTCTCAGTTTAATGACAACCCGTCTTGTGTATTTGATTACATGATCCAAACCAGGTTGTGACATTCAGTATGTTGGGGAAACAGGTGGTACGTTACAAAAATGTGCACAGAAACATCTGTGCTGGTTTCAGAGATCTAAAAAAAATTTAGAAATATCATTTACCAACATTTAAGAAAACATGGCATCAAATATTTAAAAGTGCAGCCCTTTGAAACAGTAGGAAAAAAAACATCTACCCATTCAAAGAGACAATTTTTTTAAATCACACAAGGAATGCAAGCTCTCTTCAATTAAAAATTACAAACAGCATATAATAATCCTCTGCGACTTGATGACAACATCATGATATGTACAAAGGAAACATCTCACAAACTACATCTATAGTTATTATGGATATTGCTAGGTCCGCAAAAAAAATAAATATATATATATATAAAGGACCATAAAGGGCTACGGTTCCGCAGCTATTATGGATATTGCTATAATGAAACTGAATACGTCAAAAAGGTCTAAAACTAGTAAAAGGTGTCAAATTTCAAAGTTTACACATTGGAAGATACAATGTAGGTATCCATTTTTATTCTTCACATTTTGATTGTTTAGTTTTACTGTGGTCGTATCATTTTGCACCCACACCATGGTCGTTTATTTAATTAAATATTTTTTAATTTGTGATCATGTTTTCTTCCAGGTAATATTTAAAGAGCAATGATGTCTGTTTTAACTACAGAGACGGCGAGTCACATGACCGTGTCTGATGTAGTAGAAGCCACTAGAACTAATATTGATACAGGACTAAACCAATCTGAAGTTACTCAAAGAAGAAGTTACCATGGATTTAATGAATTTGAAATCTCTAAAGAGGAACCATTATGGAAAAAATATTTAGGAGAGGTATGTGTTAAGGATCAAATTTATTATTGTTTTTTTAGGACCGCAAAATCCTTTTCCACTGATACAGTTGTGGTCATAATATTTTTAACTCTTGGCATTTTCATGATAAAAGTGTGTCAAAATGGGACCAACACCAAAAATTTAGATTTTTTTGGTTTAAGACAGAGTTTGATATGGATTTTTTAGCTCACCTCGCCAAAGGCCTAGTGAGCTTTTAGTATTATATGGCATCCGGTTGTTGTATGTCAGTTGTACGTCATTCATCTTCGTTAACGTTTTCACATTTAAATTTGTTCCTGCAAATCTGCTCAACCAAATAGAAACACTTTAGAGGGATAGTCCTTGAGAAGAGGAGAATCGGATTTGTGCAAATGAACAAAAATTGTTGTTAGAACACATAAACTTAGAAAGTGATTAGTTTAATATTATTTTATTGCAAACAAAACAGCAATGGGATTGGACAAAAAGTTATGACAACTTATGGACTGTGAAAGTGATTAATTAATATTATTGATGATTTTTTTTTCAGTTTAACAACCCATTGATCCTGTTGTTATTAGCATCAGCATTAATAAGTCTAATTATGAAACAGTTTGATGATGCTGTCAGTATAACTGTGGTAAGTATGTTACTCATTGATGATGCTGTCAGTATAACTGTGGTAAGTATGTTACTCATTGATGATGCTGTCAGTATAACTGTGGTAAGTATGTTACTCATTGATGATGCTGTCAGTATAACTGTGGTAAGTATGTTACTCATTGATGATGCTGTCAGTATAACTGTGGTAAGTATGTTACTCATTGATGATGCTGTCAGTATAACTGTGGTAAGTATGTTACTCATTGATGATGCTGTCAGTATAACTGTGGTAAGTATGTTACTCATTGATGATGCTGTCAGTATAACTGTGGTAAGTATGTTACTCATTGATGATGCTGTCATTATAACTGTGGTAAGTATGTTACTCATTGATGATGCTGTCAGTATTACTGTGGTAAGTATGTTACTCATTGATGATGCTGTCAGTATTACTGTGGTAAGTATGTTACTCATTGATGATGCTGTCAGTATTACTGTGGTAAGTATGTTACTCATTGATGATGCTGTCAGTATAACTGTGGTAAGTATGTTACTCATTGATGATGCTGATGCTGTCAGTATAACTGTGGTAAGTATGTTACTCAAATATCACTACTTAAAGTTGATTTGATTTGATTTATTGTGTTTAATGCCACTTTCAGCAATATTTCAGCTATATCAGGGCAACCAGTTTTAGTGATGGAAGAAGCCAGAGTACCCAGAGAGAACCATTGATCATGGGCAAGCAACTGGTAAACTTTATCACTTGCGGCTGCGTTGTTAGATTATCCAAATACCTAACTCATTGAGCCACCCGGGCCCTACTTAAAGTTTATAGCACTTTCATACATGTGAACCTTCCGGCAGGAGCATTTTTCTCCCGATTTTGAGGGTCCCTCCCGTCAACTTTCAAAATCTTCCGCCCGTGAAAAAATTCAAGTAAGCTACAAAAAAATCTTGACCTACATTTTGCGATCAATATTTCTGGAAATTCTCCATTTGGAACTCCTGCGCTGATGAAAAACGTCGAGAGATACGAATGGTAAAGGTGAATGTCATATTTAATGATATCCGGTTATTGATCTGTTTGACACCTTTACAGGTAAATTGGGTCATGGTGATTAATTAAGGTGTTGATGATTATACAACAATTATCCACTGATTGACAGTTAATTGGGGATAAGGAAGTGTGTTTGTGGCACTCGCTTAGATGATTAGAAGTGTGATAGCGGCAATTGAAAATAGTTATAAACCATTGTGCAAACATGAGTCGGACAACCAGTACAAACCTGATACAGATGTGGTGAAAGCAGCAAAGAAGGCTTGTACCTCCTACTTGAACCAGTGTGCCAGTGCCAAGTAGACTGATGCTTAATGACTTTTATATATGTTCAATTTTGTGACTTCTCTATATGTTTACTTTCTTTCACTTACTGTGATTATATCTGTGACTTTTTAAGGGTAAATTCTATGTGATGAATAGTGACTTTTTAATTTTTAGTGCTCTATGACTTTATTGTTCAGAACATTCTGTCTTCATTGTTATTGCTTTGTTATAACCTTATGATTATGATTATGAATAAATTATAAATACAGTTTTTATCCTTCATTCCTCATATGAAACACAGAAATGTAAACAATGCATATTGAAATGGGATGCAGTTGGTTCAATACTGAAATAAAAAATAAAAACATGCATCAAATATGTCGATAAAAAATCTCCAGTTATGAGACCAAATCTCCAGCCAAAAATTTGCAAATCTCCAGTTGTAGCATAGCAACTCTATCACATGTATGCACTTTTTCACAACACAACCATGTGTCTGGAATCATGTGCACTATGCATAGTATATTGTTGTGTACACTTTTCCCTTTTTCATTATTTTGTTCAGCATAAGACAAGACTTAAAATACATGAAAGCATCATAAACAGTAAAACTTCATTTTGTGGACTATCTTAATTCAGGTTAACCCATAGTTTACCACTCAGTTGTATTAGCTTAATTATCAATTTTTTATGGTTGATTCACAATTTCAGAAAAATAATTTTGGCATGTCAACAAAAAGTTTGTAATAAAAATGAGAAATTATATTAAAATAAAAATACATCTGTTTCCTCTAAACCTTGAAAAGATGTGGTTGGTAGGCAAAACTTTAAATTTTTACCTAGGTTATACAGGACAAGGATCTGACTTAAACAGTACTTGTCCAAAAATGGCAGTAAAACTTTTAGAGTAGGTACTAAATACTAGAATCAAGTTTTATGATGTATTGTTCCTTATGCATAAGTTTTAGAAGGTTTTGTGCATGACAGAATTCTCAATACTTGTTCTCATTCAACTTTCATGGTCAGGATGGATTTTGATTTGCTTGTTCACATTCCTCTACACTCTTTCATGCATACTTAAGTTTTATTGATTTATACTACAGAAGAGAATTTTTTTTTTTTTTCAGGCTATCATCATAGTAGTAACAGTGGCCTTTGTACAGGTAGGTACTTTATTATATTCCTAGTACATTATATGTTGCTGATGTGTTAGCTGGTGCTTCCATCTTTTTAACTCACCTGACTTGAAAGATCATGTCAGCTGTTGTCAGTTTTTGTTGTCATCTGTGAACTTTTAAATGACTGCAAAAATGTTATGGTTATAGTAGTTATGAGTCAATCGTTGTTAGCGTCTGTCTACCTGTAGAAGCAATGGTTTCAGTGCAATAACTTTAATTCTAGGTTACCGATGATTATATCCATTTTTGGCATATAGGGGAGGGTTTAAATTTGTACTTGTTATATTTTTCATCCAATTTTAATGTGTGTGGGGTTTTTTTTGTCAAAATTTCTAAAAAAGGAGTATAAAAGGGGCACAAATTTTGAATTTTCGCATATTTAGAAGGTATATACATGAATATTTTTTTATTTTTCATCCAATTTTGATGTGATTTTTTCCTTTGAATTGGTTGTTCTCTAAGCTTCTGGTTGTTGATCAAAATACTTCCTCTATCTCTCGGTTTTAGAGATGAACTTGGCCAAAAAAATTATGAATTTTCAAATTTGATTTTTTTTTTAATTTAATTTAAATACATTTTGTTTTGCAAAATGCTCATCTTTACAAATTACTTATGAATTAATACAGAAGATGGTTATTTTAATTGAAAAGGTACTGAAATGGTCCAAAATTTTCCTTTTTGGAAAATATACTCAAATTATATTTTTCATCTAATTTTGATAAAAAAAATTCTTTGAATTGAATGTAATAAGGGTTTCAGGTAGTATTCCAGTAGATTTCCTCAATCAGCTATGGTTTTGAATCCAGCTTGTCTACTTACTATCATGATATTTTTTTAATTTAGATGACAAATGCTGAGTCCTTTCACTAAATTTTCTTTCTTCAAAATAATGTGTTTTATTTTAACATGATTTTGTATCCATTGATATTTCAGGAATATAGATCTGAGAAATCATTAGAGGCTTTAGCTAAACTTGTTCCTCCACAGTGTCATTGGTAAGTTTTATATATGGTTTATAAAAGCAACATATTTAAATACAGTCAAACCTGTTTTAAGAGGTCACTTTTGGGAGAAAGAAAAAGTGGCCTCATAAGACAGGTGACCTCTTAAAAGAGGTTTAATTCATATGAAGTTTTCTATGACAGGACAAGGAAAAGGTGACCTTTGAATATAGGTGACTGCATGGGCAGGTTTGACTGTACTTTAAATAACAAACAACAGTTAAATTATTGTTAAGCAATTTTTTTTTATTTGTTTGTTATTTAAGGTGTGTGTGTCTCTGTATATATGTGTGTTGTCTTGTCTTGTATATATTGTGTTGTTATTTCAATATTTGTAATAACCATTATATTGATTGAAATTATGTATTCATGTATGTATTTTGAGGAAAACCGCTCATAGCCATTGGCTGTCTGCAATCCTCGATAAATAAAGAATTCAATTAAACAACATATTTTAGATCTAATTTTACTATTCATAATTCAATCAGCTTAAACAAACCGAGAATTGAATAACATCTGTAACAGATTGATTTTTTTATTATCTTTATTGCAAACAGTTATTTAAATGGTTGCACATTAAAAGTGTACCATGTATTAAGAATAAAAGATAAGTAAAAATAATTAGAAATATTCTGTCATGGTTTTATTGTTCCAGTTTCTGGTACATAGCTAGATGTTATTCCTTTGTGTTTTTGAAATGTATATATACACGTGTATATACATAGATTTACTTCAGGTCCATTCATAAACTTTGAAATTGTTTATTCTGTAAAATGCTAGTATTCTATAATAGATTATAAACCTTTGTCTGGGAAGTGGTATTATGTATAAAATGTTTCTTTTTCTTCAAGTGGATAATACATGTAGCTTATTTTATTTTATTTATTTAGTCTTTCATGTGGACTACTGCAAGCTAAGCCAGGTTGCACTTTTTAAAGGATATTGTGTAATTGATCAGCACATGATATGTTGTAATATAATATAAATGAATGATATGTTTAAGCTTGGTGCATTATGGCATCTAAACAATAGATAACTTTCAATGATCGGTTATGGAAATACAGGCTCATACATACCCAAAATTTGCCTAAAATGCTTGTAACGAGCGGCCATTTCATATTTCCCCCTTTTTATACGCCCGTCTCGAGACAGGCCGTATTATGTGATTAGGTATGGTGGGCGGGCGTCCACACAGGTTTCCACACAATAACTTTAGTTCTGTATATCGGTTCTTTACCAAACTTGGCCACATGATTCCCCTGTGGAAGGGGAAGAATCCTATTTATTTTAGGGTCATTAGGTCAAAGGTCAAGGTTACTGTTACTATAAATATAATTTTTGACAACAGGGCCGTTTCCACATGATAACTTTAGTTCTGTATTTTGGATCTTTACCAAACTTGACCACATGATTCCCCTGTGGAAGGGGAAGAACCCTATTTATTTTGGGGTCATTAGGTCAAAGGTCAAGGTCACTGTTACTATACATATAATTTTTGACAATAGGATCGTTTCCGCACGATAACTTTAGTTCTGTATATTGGATCTTTACCAAACTTGGCCATATGATTCCCCTGTGGAAGGGGAAGAACCCTGTTTATTTTGGGGTCATTACCATTATACCGCTTGATAATTTATATAGACGGGCGTATTTTGTGATGCACACATTTCTTGTTTAAAGGTGTAATACATTTTTCTCTCAGGAATAACAAAGTTACGGTCAGCTTCAGTTTATAGAGAATTTTCTCTAGTTTCTGTTGATATATAGCATGTAGCACTTCAATATAATGTCCTTATCAGAGAAGATGTTAACCGAAATATGATGGTATGTAATCATTTTTAACAAAATAGTCATTCACAAGATTAACAAAGAATTATATGGAGTCATCTTCTTATTTATCTATATTATATACAGTTATTCCTTTGTTGAGAGTGTGAGGAAGAACTGTGACAAGAAAGAATGGAAAGAATTCTGATAATTTTTCTAATTTTAAGTCTTCACAGTTTGAAAAGACATTTTCCGAAACCCATGCTGTCCCATACATAAGCCATATTTCCATGAAAAGTATATACTTGAAATATAAGATCTCACTTTCAACTTGAATGATATCAAGGTACCCAAGTATAAATAACTTTGGTTTTGACTATCACCAATTAATGTAGACAAGACAAGACATCAAAGTCAATTTGAAATGTCCCATATGTAAGCCTTTTTTTGTCCCATACGTAAGGTAGAAAATGTTCTCTTAAATTCCTTTACTGACTTGCATTCTTTGCATCATTACATTTCTAATACACTAATGACTACATAAACAATAGGTTTAACTCCTTATATCCATCCAAAAAGTTGTTGATAGAGATGTAAGAGTGTTAGCTCTTTCTTCCCAAACTTAACAAAATATTTCCATTTTGTCAAGAATAAATAAACAGTCACATTTGTAAAAAAGTAGAAAACTAAAAAATCAGAATACATTTCATTACTTTCTAAATTAAATGTAAGTGAAACCCACAACAAAATAAATATTGCAAACTTTTGTCCCATACGAAAGATGTTGAGATTACACTATATAGTCCTATATGAGACAAAAAATATCAAGTTTTTCTTGTAAGAATGTGTCAAATGCTACAATTTTAATTCTGAATACTATACAATGTATTGACTACTTAGTTAAATCAGTATAGTCAGTCTAAAATTTGTTTATTTTTTGCAAGAAACAAGAATTTGTATTTGCTTCTTTTTTGAGAAAAAGAATAGCTGTCTGGTGATCCAATGCTGATTATTTCTTATAAAATTAGCTTAAAAGGTCTAATATATTATTTCTACCACCTTACTACTCTGAAACATTTGGAAGATTTAAATACGATGTTTCTGAATTATTTAATTTTACTTCTATATATAGGGTATCAAATCTTACGTATAGAACGTAATTGTAAAAAGTATTATTTTATCCTTATAAGACTGAGTAAAATGCTACAATTTTAATTCTGAACACTATGCAAAATGTAGACTTCATAATGTAACCAGCTTATTCAGTCATAAATTTGTTTGTTTTTTGCAAGAAACATGAGTTAATATATATGTGTTGTTTCTTTTAAGGAAAAAAAAGACTTATTTCTGATCTTTTTTATGTCAAATTTATGTAAAAGGTTTAGTTTACAATTTTCATCACCTTATTTCTTTGAAACAATTGGAAGATTTTGATATAGAATCTTATTGTTTCATTTAATTTTACTAAACATGATCAATTAAATCTTATGTATGGAACAAGAATATGGAAAATTTTGAAAATAGTCTATTGTGAATTTTATGTATCAGATATCTTAATAATTTTTTTTATTGGTTAAAGGAATAGTAAAATTTCATAATTACTATGTTAAATGAAGAAAAATTTAGCTTGTGTGATTTTTAAAGAGAAAAAAATCAACAATTTTTCAATTATTTTGAGGCAGTTTGAAAAATGGGAAAATTATAAAAAGATATCTTGCCAGAAAGCCCTGGTTGTTCTTTAGTGTTGAAAGCATCCTAGTTCTGATTTCAAAATATAATAAAAACAATTGATAAAGTCTTTAGAGGAAAAAAAATTAATAATCATATTAGTGATTGTCCCATACATACAGATATTTTGACAGCATTATCTTTGAATATATTTTTTCTATCAAAATGACGGAAACTATCCTTGATCAGTTGGAATCTTGTAGGTATGATGTTTGTGTTCAAAAACAATTGAAATTTGGAATGATTAAAGGTGTTTCATTTTTCACCCTCAGTGGCCACTAAAAGGACAACCTTAGCTTGCAGTAATCCATGTGCATGTGTTCTCATGTTGGTATTTTTCAGATATTATATACTTAAAACTGTGTTAAATGACAAAATAAATTTTATTTTTTTCTTCTTTTCTATTTCTCCATATTTTGAATTAAAATGCCTTTTAAGCAAAACAATTAATTCATGTGCCCTCATTTGATTTTTTTTTTTTTATTTAAATCCATGTTTTGTCTAAGCAATTATAAAATATTTTGATTGTTACAGTATAAGAAATGGTCAAGTTGAGACATTTTTAGCCAGAGAACTGGTACCTGGTGATATAGTACATTTAATGGTAGGAGATAGAGTTCCTGCTGATCTTCGTCTTATTGAGGTACAATAAACGGCACTGTAATCAAGGTTTACTCTTACTAAGAGAAAAAGTTTCACATCATTTGAACCCTGATATTAATTATTTGTTTGTAAATTTTTCATTTCTGAAACTAAAATATATTACTGCGAAGTAAGATTGCTGAGGACATTTGTCATTCTACTAGTAATCTCACTATTATCTATTTACATCAGGATCATCCCAGCAACTCCAAACTTATAATGTCCTACCACAATGATTATCTAGTCTGTGCTACTTTTGTTACATTTTTCACATCACAACTTCAATGATTTTCACTTTTGACATCCATCCTGGCACATTAGAAATCGAATACTTTAATTGTAAACAAAACCATTCTTTAAACGGAATCCCAGCGACTGTCAAATTACATTACACACGATTGTCTTTCCTGGTATTTTCTAATACACATCACAATAGCAAAACCAAAATGGATGGAGATGAAATTGATATATATGGTAGTGTGGTTACTATTAAATAATATTTTTTGATGAAGAAAAAATTAATAAAACAGTTGAAAATATTAATTATTGATGTAACGGTAATTAAGAAACATTTAATTTACTCAGTGACAAGATAACTCTGCTTATAGCCATGGTTCCTTAAAGTAAAATCTAAAAATGTTAAAAGTCCCCTAAAGTAAAGTGTTTTGATTTGGAAAGTATTTATTTCTCACATAAAAACTGTCGGCAGATTGCAAATACATTGATTGTATTAGTGGTAAGAAGAGGCTACACAGTATAAATTTCCTGCTTCTTTTACAAAAAAAAAAAGGTTTAATTGAACTGTTGTTTGGGTTTTTTTCAGGCCAAGAATTTACTAGTTGATGAGTCTAGCTTCACTGGTGAATGTATGCCTAATTTAAAGACAACAAAAGAAATGCAGAATGGATCTGACAAAGAACATGAAATACAGGAGTATCCATGTGTAACATTTATGGGAACCATGGTTAATGCTGGCAGAGGAAGAGTAATGTCATTTCTCTTATTTACACATGTCCCCAAAAAATAGTGAGGATCAGCGTGGATCGTAGCTTGGGTTCCTTTGATAGTTGTATGATGGGAGATCCCATGGGATGTGACAATGTTAGGAACACTACATCAGACTAATAATACAGGAACTGTGAACTGCACTTGTTGATACTGGAATCTGAACAGGGTTACATTTCAGACAACGCATAATGTCTTCTTTATTATTTGAGTGTATGGGGCCATTGTGGTCGTGATCGTATGATAGTTGGATTTACAACTACCTATGCAATCAGTACCTATCACCACTAACATTGTGAATTAAAATCCCACTCAGGCTGCACGTTCTCGATACAACATTATGTGATCAAGTTTGTCAGTGGCTTGCTTCAGGCCTATGATTTTCTCCAACTTCTCCTGTTTCCTCCACCAATAAAACTGACCGCCATGATATTTCTGAAATATTGTTGAAAGTGGTGTTAAACACCATAACCTTAAATTGTCTCGCTAACATTTCCAACTGTTTAATCTATGTTCTCATCTCAATATTGATTTATATAGCAGCAGTTACTTTAGGAATGTTCACTGCTTTAATTTCTACTATGAAGTAGTCATGACTGATGATGTCATTGTCATGGCAATACAAATTATTGGTAGAAAACTTGTTGTATCACCTTGAAAATTATATCTTTTTTATCATTTAAATCATGTGACAAGCTAATTATTTTCTTTCCTCTTTGGAATATTTCTCTACTTTCTGTATCATTTATTGCCTTGAACTTCAAATTGTGAAAAGTGAGTCCAAACTTCCTTTCTTAGTTAAATGATGCGGTCCTACTAGTGTTTTCTACATAGCTGCACCAACAGCATTGTTATTAAGAACATTCTAATCTTGAACATTATACATATAACTTATTCATATTTATCTCTCTATAATTTCAGGGTATAGTTATCGGTACAGGAGAAAATTCTAGATTTGGAGAACTATTTAAAATGATGCAAGAGGAAGAGGTATTATAGTTTTTATTATTATATACCCCACCCCCACCTATATTGGTAGTCAAGATTTAGAAAGAAATGTGATTTTGTTTTTGACAGATGTTATAGTAAAGTGAGCTTTACAGCATTGTTGTATGTTGTTACTATAAATACATTTTGTTCCCCAAATCCTTATTTAGGTTAATTATTCCTTGCCCTCCTGTGGAGGTAAATGGGTGAAGTAATTTTACTCTGTGTAACTACCTTATATTCTGTGTATATGTAATAGTGTATTTATCAAACCACTAAACCTTATTTAATGTTTTTGTCGTATTAAGTAGATTGATGATAATAGTACACTTCATTATTATGATATTGTCAAGTATTGCAGGGGCTGTCATGGCCGTGATCGTATAGTTGTTAGATTTATGACTACCTGTGTGCCTATCACCACTAACATTGTGAGTTCAAACCTTGTTCATGGCGAGGTGAACTCGATACAACGTTATCTGATAAAGTTTGTCAGTGACTTGCGACAGGCTGGTGGTTTTCTCTGGGTACTCCGCTTTCCTCCACCAATAAAACTGACCGCCACGATATAACTGAAATTTTGTTTAAACTGGCGTTGAACACCATAGCTGCCTACCTATCAATTCAACCTTTTGTAATTTAATTTTTCAGCCAAAGGCATGTCATTTAATATGTCCCTCCCTCCATCTATCCTGATTGTAAAAACTCTAGCATCTTTATGTCAGATTTAGTTAAATCTTGTATGGAGGTCTTTTTAAGTGGAGGCTCTTACCTATATTAATTTTGACCACTGAATATTCTTCAGTTCTTTATTGAAGACTATGTCTATGATATGAGGAGGACATGTAATAAATTTGTCTTCCCTAAAATCAGGTCAATTAAGATTTTTTTCAATGCCAGATGCCTTAAATACATGTATAATGGTAACCTTTAATAATGAAGGGACATTATGATTAGTTTTTAGCTTTATACAAAAGTTACTGTATTTTACTTTTCTTTTGAGACCATAGCTATTTTAGAAACACAGTGAAACCTGCCTAAACCGAACCATGAATTTAACCTGCATAAACTGAACACCTGTCTATTCCAAACACAAAAGTTGGTTCCAAGCAGGTTCGGTTTAGACAGATTTAACTTTATTATTTAAATAGAAGATGATCATTTATTAAATTAAAAACAAAAAACATTTGACATCCACTGATGGCCTATTTTGATATTTTCAGGTTCCCAAAACACCATTACAGATGAACATGGACACATTAGGAAAACAGTTATCATTTTATTCTTTCTGTATCATTGGAGTTATTATGTTGTTAGGATGGCTCCAGGGAAGAGGTTTATTAGAAATGTTTACCATCAGTGTCAGGTATATTATCAATAGATCAAAAAGACAGCTTGAAAATCCCTCCATGTTTATGTATGAAAAAAAAATAACAAGATGTGTTCCAAGGGATGGACAAATATTATTGTGCTTCAGCTTGTTTGATGAATTTTTAGTTCATTGGACCATAATGCTATGTGAAATTTTGTCATCACTTGGCATTTAATATCTGTTCTCATTTCACAAAGGGTCTGTCGTGGTCTTCATCGTATGGTAGTTTCATTGACTATTACCACTAAAGTTGTGAGGTCGAATCCAACTCATGACGAGGTGTATTCGATACAACATTATCATGATTATGTGGAAAAGTTTGTCAGTGACTTGCGACAGGTCAGTGGTTTTCTCTGGGTACTCTGGTTTCCTCCACTAATAAAACTGACAGCCACGTTATAACTGAAATATTGTTGAAAGTGGCATTGAACACCATAGCTGCCTACCTATCAAATCAACCTTACTTTTGACAATGTCTTCTCAATAACAGCTTACTGAGCAATGCAGTCACTGACTCAGAGACACCAGGGTTAACTGGATCAGTTAAGATTATAGTGAGGAGAAAGTTAACTGTTAAATGCATAGAGATGAAATACTAAACCACTGGTTTGTTGTTAACAAAAGAGAGAAGACCAAGTCAGATGATGTTACCTATCATGGTATATAATCCGCACCCCCATGCCCGAAAATCCTTTTAAGGGTAAATTTCCGCAGTTGGTACAAGCCTTTCTATGGTACATTTTGGACGTGGATTAAATCTGCTGACAAATTTAAGACTCTGTACCTGTTACAGAATTTATTCAATTTGAACCAAGAAAAGAATGTGAAAAATAAATCAGAAAAAACCTAATTTACATTGAAGGCGATGCACATACACACTTATGATAACAATTTTGATTGGACCAGAAGTAAAATTCAGGGCTCACGCTTACTATGGATGTCTCAGAGCACTAGTAGATAAGTCAAAGTTAAGATATTAGTCATGTGACTTCAACACATCACTATATTTATACTAACCCTCGTATATAAAATGATACTCTATTTTCACAACCCTATTCCATTGGTTTTTTAATCTTTTTAATGTTGATTGATACTTAATTTCCATATGTTATAGCAGTTTTATCAGAGTATGTATATAATGTACTAGTATATAAATGTCTGAACAAAATGTAAAGTTTTTATTTATGTTTATACAGTGAAACCTGTCTAAACCGAACCCTGAATAAACCGAAATCCTGCATAAACCAAACTTTAAATAAAGTTCTAATATAGGAAATCTTTGTTAATTTAACCTGTATAAACCTAACACCTGTCTATTCTGAACATAAAAGTTGGTCCTAAGGAGGTTTGGTTTAGACAGGTTTCACTGTATATCTAACATTTATATATTGTTAGTTTGGCTGTAGCAGTTTGATTTAGACAGTTTTCACTGTATATATAACTTTTATATATTGTTAGTTTGGCTGTAGCAGCTATACCTGAGGGTCTACCTATTGTTGTGACAGTCACTCTAGCTCTAGGTGTAATGAGAATGGCTAATAGGAAAGCTATAGTGAAGAAGTTACCTATCGTAGAAACACTAGGTATAATTACAATACTGTAATGTTATAATGGCTAATAGGAAAGCTTCAGTGAAGAAGTTACCTATCGTAGAAACACTAGGTATAATTACAATACTGTAATGTTATAATGGCTAATAGGAAAGCTATAGTGAAGAAGTTACCTATCGTAGAAACACTAGGTATAATTACAATACTGTAATGATATAATGGCTAATAGGAAAGCTATAGTGAAGAAGTTACCTATCGTAGAAACACTAGGTATAATTACAATACTGTAATGTTATAATGGCTAATAGGAAAGCTATAGTGAAGAAGTTACCTATCGTAGAAACACTAGGTATAATTACAATACTGTAATGATATAATGGCTAATAGGAAAGCTATAGTGAAGAAGTTACCTATCGTAGAAACACTAGGTATAATTACAATACTGTAATGTTATAATGGCTAATAGGAAAGCTATAGTGAAGAAGTTACCTATCGTAGAAACACTAGGTATAATTACAATACTGTAATGTTATAATGGCTAATAGGAAAGCTATAGTGAAGAAGTTACCTATCGTAGAAACACTAGGTATAATTACAATACTGTAATGTTATAATGGCTAATAGGAAAGTTATAGTGAAGAAGTTACCTATCGTAGAAACACTAGGTATAATTACAATACTGTAATGTTATAATGGCTAATAGGAAAGCTTCAGTGAAGAAGTTACCTATCGTAGAAACACTAGGTATAATTACAATACTGTAATGTTATAATGGCTAATAGGAAAGCTATAGTGAAGAAGTTACCTATCGTAGAAACACTAGGTATAATTACAATACTGTAATGTTATAATGGCTAATAGGAAAGCTATAGTGAAGAAGTTACCTATCATAGAAACACTAGGTATAATTACAATACTGTAATGTTATAATGGCTAATAGGAAAGTTATAGTGAAGAAGTTACCTATCGTAGAAACACTAGGTATAATTACAATTCTGTAATGATATAATGGCTAATAGGAAAGCTTCAGTGAAGAAGTTACCTATCGTAGAAACACTAGGTATAATTACAATACTGTAATGTTATAATGGCTAATAGGAAAGCTATAGTGAAGAAGTTACCTATCGTAGAAACACTAGGTATAATTACAATTCTGTAATGATATAATGGCTAATAGGAAAGCTATAGTGAAGAAGTTATCTATCGTAGAAACACTAGGTATAATTACAATACTGTAATGTTATAATGGCTAATAGGAAAGCTTCAGTGAAGAAGTTACCTATCGTAGAAACACTAGGTATAATTACAATACTGTAATGATATAATGGCTAATAGGAAAGCTATAGTGAAGAAGTTACCTATCGTAGAAACACTAGGTATAATTACAATACTGTAATGTTATAATGGCTAATAGGAAAGCTATAGTGAAGAAGTTACCTATCGTAGAAACACTAGGTATAATTACAATTCTGTAATGATATAATGGCAAATAGGAAAGCTATAGTGAAGAAGTTACCTATCGTAGAAACACTAGGTATAATTACAATACTGTAATGTTATAATGGCTAATAGGAAAGCTATAGTGAAGAAGTTACCTATCGTAGAAACACTAGGTATAGTTACAATACTGTAATGTTATAATGGCCAATAGGAAAGCTATAGTGAAGAAGTTACCTATCGTAGAAACACTAGGTATAATTACAATACTGTAATGTTATAATGGCTAATAGGAAAGCTTCAGTGAAGAAGTTACCTATCGTAGAAACACTAGGTATAATTACAATACTGTAATGTTATAATGGCTAATAGGAAAGCTATAGTGAAGAAGTTACCTATCGTAGAAACACTAGGTATAATTACAATACTGTAATGTTATAATGGCTAATAGGAAAGCTATAGTGAAGAAGTTACCTATCGTAGAAACACTAGGTATAATTACAATACTGTAATGTTATAATGTCTAATAGGAAAGCTTCAGTGAAGAAGTTACCTATCGTAGAAACACTAGGTATAATTACAATACTGTAATGTTATAATGGCTAATAGGAAAGCTATAGTGAAGAAGTTATCTATCGTAGAAACACTAGGTATAATTACAATACTGTAATGATATAATGGCTAATAGGAAAGCTATAGTGAAGAAGTTACCTATCGTAGAAACACTAGGTATAATTACAATACTGTAATGTTATAATGGCTAATAGGAAAGCTATAGTGAAGAAGTTACCTATCGTAGAAACACTAGGTATAATTACAATACTGTAATGATATAATGGCTAATAGGAAAGCTTCAGTGAAGAAGTTACCTATCGTAGAAACACTAGGTATAATTACAATACTGTAATGTTATAATGGCTAATAGGAAAGCTTCAGTGAAGAAGTTACCTATCGTAGAAACACTAGGTATAATTACAATACTGTAATGTTATAATGGCTAATAGGAAAGCTATAGTGAAGAAGTTACCTATCGTAGAAACACTAGGTATAATTACAATACTGTAATGTTATAATGGCTAATAGGAAAGCTATAGTGAAGAAGTTACCTATCGTAGAAACACTAGGTATAATTACAATACTGTAATGTTATAATGGCTAATAGGAAAGCTTCAGTGAAGAAGTTACCTATCGTAGAAACACTAGGTATAATTACAATACTGTAATGATATAATGGCTAATAGGAAAGCTATAGTGAAGAAGTTACCTATCGTAGAAACACTAGGTATAATTACAATACTGTAATGATATAATGGCTAATAGGAAAGCTTCAGTGAAGAAGTTACCTATCGTAGAAACACTAGGTATAATTACAATACTGTAAGGTTATAATGGCTAATAGGAAAGCTATAGTGAAGAAGTTACCTATCGTAGAAACACTAGGTATAATTACAATACTGTAATGTTATAATGGCTAATAGGAAAGCTTCAGTGAAGAAGTTACCTATCGTAGAAACACTAGGTATAATAATAAAATTTGTACATGCCACCATATAGCTGAAATACTGCTAAAGTTGACTTTAAACACCAATCAATCAATCAATCTAGGTATAATTACAATACTGTAATGTTATCTTTAACAAGATTAAAATCTTTATGACAGCTCAAGTTGTTTAAAAATGAATTTGTTGGAAAATCCCATAATTACTGGTAATTTATGCATGATCATGATGAAACTTGATTGATAGGAGGTTGTTGTGAATAGGGCATACATGAGAAAAATGGAACCAAAACAATTATAGCTCCAACACATTTCCTTTTGCTATAGAAAGGACTTGTCCTTCAAAAAAAGCTTAGTATCCAATAAAAACATACAGATTGCTCAAGGTTAATACTAAAGGAAAACACAAAACACGAAGAAGACAATGATAAAATCTTATAGAAATGTCAGTCCTAGCATGGGATGTAAGGTTCATTTGCTTTTTGGGCTTCTATTTTATAGCAAACCTATTACTGATAAATAACAAAATAGCAGTACAGCTTTGCTTTAATTAAAAAAAAAATAGTCAGGAAATAATCAGAAAAATGGATCATTAAACAATAATCACTTGCATTCTCACTCTCTGCCAAGTCAGTTTAGTATTCAGTTTTGAACCTACATGTATTGATAGTAAATTTATGATTTGTAGGCTGTGCTGATGTAATCTGTTCAGATAAAACAGGCACCTTAACAAAGAATGAAATGACTGTAACAAGGATATATGGAGCTGATGGAAGTCAAGCTGAGGTAATTAAAACATTTTTATGTGAAAATATTAATTTTTAGCTCACAGGATCCTAAGGATTAAGTGACCTTTTGAGATCTGCCATCGTCCGTCTTGTGTAAACTATATATAAAAATCTTCACCTCAGAAAGCACTGGGACAAATTGAACTAAAGTTGACTTGAATCATCCTTAGGATGTCTACTTTCATTACTGTATCTAGTGATCCCACCAGTCATCCAATATGGCTGCTATTGCTATAAATAATAAATATAGCACATGTTGAAAACACACCTACAGACACCAAATCAGTGGAAATTTGTGACATTGTGACAAAACTTAACTATGTTAGTAGGAAACAAACATTTCTGGTACCCTTAGCATTACCATAAGGGAGCTAATTTACAATGTATGATATTTTAGGTAGCTGGACTGTGATGCAATGCCACAAGGGAGATAATATGTAATGTATGATATATTTTAGGTAGCTGGACTGTGATGCAATGCCACAAGGGAGATAATATGTAATGTATGATATATTTTAGGTAACTGGACTTGGATGCAATGCCTCAGGGGAGATAATGTGTAATATATGATATATTTTAGGTAACTGGACTTGGATGCAATGCCTCAGGGGAGATAATCTGTAATGTATGATATATTTTAGGTAACTGGATTTGGATGCAATGCCTCAGGGGAGATAATCTGTAATATATGATATATTTTAGGTAACTGGACTTGGATGCAATGCCACAAGGGAGATAATCTGTAATGTATGATATATTTTAGGTAGCTGGACTGTGATGCAATGCCACAAGGGAGATAATATGTAATGTATGATATATTTTAGGTAACTGGACTTGGATGCAATGCCTCAGGGGAGATAATGTGTAATATATGATATATTTTAGGTAACTGGACTTGGATGCAATGCCTCAGGGGAGATAATCTGTAATGTATGATATATTTTAGGTAACTGGATTTGGATGCAATGCCTCAGGGGAGATAATCTGTAATATATGATATATTTTAGGTAACTGGACTTGGATGCAATGCCACAAGGGAGATAATCTGTAATGTATGATATATTTTAGGTAACTGGACTTGGATGCAATGCCTCAGGGGAGATAATGTGTAATATATGATATATTTTAGGTAACTGGACTTGGATGCAATGCCTCAGGGGAGATAATCTGTAATGTATGATATATTTTAGGTAACTGGATTTGGATGCAATGCCTCAGGGGAGATAATCTGTAATATATGATATATTTTAGGTAACTGGACTTGGATGCAATGCCACAAGGGAGATAATCTGTAATGTATGATATATTTTAGGTAACTAGAGTTGGATGTAATGCCACAGGGGAGATAATCTGTAATGTATGATATATTTTAGGTAACTGGAGTTGGATGTAATGCCACAAGGGAGATAATCTGTAATGTATGATATATTTTAGGTAACTAGTTGGATGTAATGCCACAGGGGAGATAATCTGTAATGTATGATATATTTTAGGTAACTGGAGTTGGTTACAATGCCTCAGAGGAGATAATCTGTAATGTATGATATATTTTAGTTAACTGGAGTTGGATGCAATGCCTCAGGGGAGATAATCTGTAATGTATGATATATTTTAGGTAACTGGAGTTGGATGTAATGTAACAGGGGAGATAATCTGTAATGTATGATATATTTTAGGTAACAGGAGTTGGTTACAATGCCACAGGGGAGATAATCTGTAATGTATGATATATTTTAGTTAACTGGAGTTGGATGCAATGCCTCAGGGGAGATAATCTGTAATGTATGATATATTTTAGGTAACTGGAGTTGGATGTAATGTCACAGGGGAGATAACCTGTAATGTATGATATATTTTAGGTAACTGGAGTTGGTTACAATGCCTCAGGGGAGATAACCTGTAATGTATGATATATTTTAGGTAACTGGAGTTGGTTACAATGCCTCAGGGGAGATAACCTGTAATGTATGATATATTTTAGGTAACTGGAGTTGGTTACAATGCCTCAGGGGAGATAATCTGTAATGTATGATATATTTTAGGTAACTGGAGTTGGTTACAATGCCTCAGGGGAGATAATCTGTAATGTATGATATATTTTAGGTAACTGGAGTTGGTTACAATGCCTCAGGGGAGATAACCTGTAATGTATGATATATTTTAGGTAACTGGAGTTGGTTACAATGCCTCAGGGGAGATAATCTGTAATGTATGATATATTTTAGGTAACTGGAGTTGGTTACAATGCCTCAGGGGAGATAACCTGTAATGTATGATATATTTTAGGTAACTGGAGTTGGTTACAATGCCTCAGGGGAGATAATCTGTAATGTATGATATATTTTAGGTAACTGGAGTTGGATGTAATGTCACAGGGGAGATAACCTGTAATGTATGATATATTTTAGTTAACTGGAGTTGGTTACAATGCCTCAGGGGAGATAATCTGTAATGTATGATATATTTTAGGTAACTGGAGTTGGTTACAATGCCTCAGGGGAGATAACCTGTAATGTATGATATATTTTAGGTAACTGGAGTTGGTTACAATGCCTCAGGGGAGATAATCTGTAATGTATGATATATTTTAGGTATCTGGAGTTGGTTACAATGCCTCAGGGGAGATAACCTGTAATGTATGATATATTTTAGGTAACTGGAGTTGGTTACAATGCCTCAGGGGAGATAATCTGTAATGTATGATATATTTTAGGTAACTGGAGTTGGTTACAATGCCTCAGGGGAGATAACCTGTAATGTATGATATATTTTAGGTAACTGGAGTTGGTTACAATGCCTCAGGGGAGATAATCTGTAATGTATGATATATTTTAGGTAACTGGAGTTGGTTACAATGCTATAGGAGATGTAATATGTAATGGAGAAGTGGTAATAGAACAGTCTCATTCATCCATTAGTAAGGTGATAGAGGTAGGATGTATTTGTAATGATGCAGAAATAACACCAGATGGATTACATGGTCAGCCAACAGAGGGAGCTCTCATAGCTGTTGCATGGAAGGTAACCAATTATTTTTCTTATAATACACATTTTTGATGTCCCCGCCACTAAGTGGCAGGGACATATAGTGTTACCCATGCCCCTCATTCCGTAACTTGGTATGTGGGTGTATAATGATGAGTTACAGATCAAGTTTACGTTTCGTTTCAGTCCAATGATTTTTGGTCGATTTATGGCCCTTGGACTTTGAAATTTGGCCAAATATTTAGTCGTCACCACTTTATTTCACTATGATTTGAGATATTGACTTGATTTTTGGTATGAGAGTGTATAATCATAAGTTACAGATCAACTTTGAAATTCATTCCGGTTGAATGATTTTTGGCCAATTTACAGCCATTGGGCTTTGAAATTTGGCCAAATATTTAGTTGTCACCACTTTATTTCACTATGATTTGAGATATTGATTTGGTATGTGGGTGTATAATGATAAGTTACAGATCAAGTTTACGTTTCGTTCCGGTCCAATGATTTTTGGTCAAGTTATGGCCCTTGGACTTTGAAATTTGGCCAAATATTTGGTTGTCACCACTTTTTTTCGCTAAGCTTGGAGATATTGACTTAAGTTTTGGTATATGAGTGTATAATGATGAGTTACAGATCAAGTTTACTTTTCGTTCCGGTCCAATGAATTTTGGTCGAGTTATGGCCCTTGAACTTTGAAATTTGGCCAAATATTTAGTTGTCACCACTTTATTTCACTATGATTTGAGATATTGACTTGGTTTTTGGTATGAGAGTGTATAATCATAAGTCACAGATCAACTTTGAAATTCATTCTGGTTGAATGATTTTTGGCCAACATACAGCTGTTGGGCTTTGAAATTTGGCCAAATATTTAGTTGTCACCACTTTATTTCACTATGATTTGAGATATTGACTTGATTTTTGGTATGAGAGTGTATAATCATAAGTTACAGATCAACTTTGAAATTCATTCCGGTTGAATGATTTTTGGACAACTTATAGGACTTCTTATTCATATGCAAGTGTTGTAGATTCCTTATCATATCAAGATTTGTTCAGGCAATAATGATTCCTTGAATAAATCTGTGAATTTAAGGAGGCTTGAGGATACAGATCTTAAACAATAGTTTGTTATTCTTAGCTTATTACTGAGGGAATTAAAAAAGGGTGAAACATTTGCAAGCCTCCTTAATATTCACGGCAGGGACATTCATGTCGTTGTGACACATCTAGTTTTTTACAATTCATCTTACCAACATCAACTGATACACAGGAAAGGTTTTATTTCCCTTACAATAAAATATTTGGGACAGAATATCAAATTTCCAAAACAGGATAGCCAAAATCGGCTTATGTTCCTCAGAGAGATGAACAAGATGATATTCCCAAAACATGAGAGAATGTGGAGGAAAGCGGGGAGGGGCTGGCCTATGTTATTGTGTCCAGAATAACCTTTTATGAGGTCATTTTGACAAAATTAGAGGCAAATAATAGTTTTCAATAGAGTTATCACATTTAAATGTTATCTCATCTACCTACATATTAAGGGACCGTTGTGGCCGTGATCGTATGATAGTTGGATTTACAACTATCTATGTAATCAGTGCCTATCACCACTGATGTTGTGAGTTCGATTCTCGATCAGGGCGAGGTGTACAACATTATGTGATAAAGTGTGTCAGTCACAGGTCGGTGGTTTTCTCCGGGTCCTCCAGTTTCCTCCACCAATAAAACTGACCGCCTCGATATCACTGAAATATTGTTGAAAGTGGTGTTAAAGCACCATCAAACAAACAAACAATCCATGTGTTCACACTCATTTTTACATGAGTATTACATATTAAGTTTAAATATGTGTTGTTATGTTGTTATGTTTTATATAATTTCAGCTACATATTAACCATATCAGAGATTTATATCTACGTCTAGAAGAAATGCCGTTCAATTCTGACACAAAGTATATGGCAGTAAAATGTACTCCAAAATATGGCGAGGTTAGTGTTTCACATAAAATTACTTTAATTATTAAATTAGTGTCATTTCTTAATTCTTCAATGTTTCATTTATTCCATAATTTATGTCTTTTTACATATTTATTATTAAAATTTTGGTTATTAAATAATACTTGCACTATACGAAATGACTTCGAAAAAATTGATTTGTCTTCAACATGATTTACCCCCCTTTTTTGTTAAATCAGTAGTATATAGACAACCATTTATACTGTATATCTTTCACAAATAATAATGTTTTAACAGTCTAATATTCCCTTTCAATTTATACCTTGGGTACTTGTGATGATACCCAGGTCTCAACCCATAGATCTTCCCAGTGTATTCCCAGGTGGTGGATAAAGGGGTGTCCTGTCAATAAGGGGTTATCAGGTTAGGATATGGAAAGCCTTACCACGATTGGAGAGTGACACACTCCTTGTGTGTTAATGACCTCTTTTGTAGAGTTTTGAAAAGAGAAGACGCTTAGAAGCCGCTATAAAAGGTTGAATTATTCTTCCCTACCCAACCTCATCCTTATCCAAATGCAGTGAAAAGGTTTTTCTCCTGTTGTCCAATCCCTCCCTCATTTCTATATAGATATAGTTGAACTTGTTCTCGACCTGGCTTTGCAAAAATATTTTTGACTGAATGAAAAGCATTCAACTGGCAATCTCTCAATCGATTAATACCAAAAAAGGGAAGACAACTCTGAAATATTTATTTTTTTAAAAGAAAATATACTTTCTTCCTCATAGGGTTATGGGTATTGAATGCCACTTTCAACAATATTTCAGTTTTATCGTGGCAGTCAATTTTATGATATGCCACAAATCAATGCCATGCTTGATCACATTAAGTTTGATAGATTACACCTCACCATGTAAGGGGCTGTCGTGGTCGTGATCATATGGTTGTGAGTTCGAAACTCACCCAGGTGGGGTGTACTCGATACAACATTATGTGATAAAGTCTGTCAGCCACTTGCTCGGTAATCCGGTTTCCTCCACCAATAAAACTGACAGCCACAATATAACTGAAATATTGCTGAAAGTGGCGTTAAGCACCATAACCTTAGCCTCACCATGTACAGTGATATGCACCGGTTGCATAGATAGATGTAAATCTAGCTACCATATGACCATGACCACGCCAGCCACTCTCTTAATATAATATATGTTAAATCAATTGTAATATAGTATTAGTATGCTATGGGTGAAAATTTCCCATCATGCTATTGATCAAGAAAAACATTTTTATATACTTAGTCTTTTTCATATACCGTATTTCTTCTATTTAAAGCCTCCCTTTTTCTGGCCTATAGAACATTTTGACTTCTAATTAACGCTCCCATTTCATAAAATGTAAACTCCACTAATCAACAACACAGCGTGTAAGAGTTCCCAAAATAGTTACAGCGTGTGAAGAGTTTTACACTTCACTAATCAGCAATAATTGTCCAGGTAAACAAACATGTTTTCTGTCAACATTAAAGAACTTGGCTGTCGTATGTTTTCCCTTTTCTTCGGCAAATTTAATTACTTTCAACTTAAAAGAAAAATTATATTTGTGTCTAGCTTTATTCTTAGATTCCGTTTTAAGTAGCAGTGGGTTTTAGTAAAGTTCTTAATTTTTCAACATCAGCAGCTTGTCCCGAAAATGTGTACGTACTACGTACATGGTAATTCTAATCCTATATTGAAAAACTTGTTGCCGGTTACAGTTGCAAATATTTTGCCACCTCTTTTAAGAAAAATTTAAATACTTTGCTGAGTTCGATGGGCACGTGTTCTTTATTTCCATCATTTCGAATGAGTTTCACAGCAAATTTGTCATTTGCATTATTTTCTTCTCTGTCACAACGAAGTTTCTCGCTGATTTCGTATGTCCAGATTGATTTATATACGTGATAACCTCGAATAGAACTTTCAAAAGTAAACTCCATTTGCTGCTCCATGCACGTTTCTAGATGGAATTTATCAATTAAGGTCAGACCAACCCAACATGCACCGATTAATCGATATCAGAGACATTTCATTAGGTAATGTATATTGACATAGCACGTGTATATTTCTATAGTCTGTTTCATCAAATTAACCTCATCCAACGGCTATAAAAGTCAGAAATTCGTTTCTCTAATTGACGCCCCCTATTTTAAAAATGCATTCGCCCCGTGGCGTCTATTAGAAGAAATACGGTATGCAGCTAGAAAGTCACCATATATCATCACACTTCTTTTGAATACCATCTGTAAGCTATCCTTACAACTTCCATCTAGCATCCATAAATGTTGGATAGATTTTAATTCATGTTCACAGTCTTCACACTAACCCACTTGCCCGAAGCTCCAGGAAAAGTTAAACTTGATTCGGACAAGTGAAAATTATTAAAGAATTTGTTTGAATAAATATAATTTTTTTTCTAAATTTGGCTTTCAGGCAAGTATGTGAAATTAATACAAAGACTGTGTTCACTTACATGTATGTCATAATTATTTTTAACTTTAAAGTACATTTTCAATTCGCTTAATGATATTTAATGCACACATCTTCAACCACACAGATATTTAAATGCTTTCATGTATTTAAACACCTTTATCAATTATTTTGCTTTTAGCATGATCTTGAGGTATGGGTTTTATTTTTACCTTCATTCCTACATTTGTCTTAGCATGCACACATACCTTCTTTCTTATTATATTATTTTTGTATGAAATATCTGTTAAATAGGTGTGGTATATAAGTGTCAAATTTCATGGTAAAAAAAGTTTAAATAAAATTGTAAATTCTTTATTTACACTGACACTGAACTTCTTTTCCTTGAATTAACTTTTTTTCTTGCCATGATATAGCTGAAATATTGCAGAGTTGGCATTAAACAATAATCACTCCCTCACTCTTTTCTTTGAGTCACAGCACATAAAGTACGGTCCTTTATTAATAAGTGATCCCCTACTATTAACTCATTACACAATCTAGTATTAACTACTATTAACTCATTACACAATCTAGTATTAACTACTAATAACTCATTACACAATCTAGTATAAACTACTAGTAAAGAAAATACTTTAATTTTCACTCCTTTTTTTATGACAAATTTTCACATATAGTAAACCTGCCTAAGCGGTCACCTCTATTAAGCAGTCACCTGTATTAAAAGGTCACATTTTTCTTGTCCTTTCATAGAAAATTTCATATGAAATCAACCTCTTTTAAGAGGTTACCTGTTTTATAAGGCCACTTTTTCTTTGTCCCGAAGGTGACCTCTTAATACAGAATTGACTATTACTTTATTTATGTGTGTAATTGTAGTTTTCTTTTGTTTTTGTAACTTGTTTTTCTATAGCTGTATTAGGTATGAGATTACTAGTTTGACTACAGTACAGTCAAGTCTGCCCATGTGGTCACCTGTATTAAGCAGTCACCTGTATTAAAAGGTCTCATTTTTCTTGTCCTTTCAAAGAAAATTTCATATGAAATCAAGCTCTTTTAAGAGATTACCTGACTTATAAGGCCATATTTTCTTTGTTAATACAGGTTTGACTGTAGATTTATGTAGATATATATAGTGGATATATGGGTGGGTCATGATTTAAGATCAAATTTGATTGACACATATTGTAAAGATTATTTTTACTCAGTTCACTATTGATTACTTGGTAAATGATATAAATAAAAGATTTAAGACACAATAAGAGCTATGCATAAAAAATTAACATGTACATACTTGACAGAGGCGATTTCAGTCTGCTTGTAATACTGCATGGCTGGTATTTGTAATATTGTTATACACAGGATTTTATTTTGCTTTATTTTGTATATAAGTATGATATTATTATTTAATGTTTAATTACCTCTGGTAACAATAGTTTGACCTTAATCTTGAGATATTTCTAGCATATGACTTGTGGCACATGTTCAAATTCATACTTCACACCCATATAGACCCAAAGTTCTGGAGTTAGGCTTTTGTTTACTGTAGCTGGAATTGGGGGCATCTGTGTCTTGATGGCATATGTGTTCTATGGACACATTCTTCTAATACTGTTTTAAAGATTTTAAATCACCTGGTTCAATGGGTCATGTGATCTATTTTTAGATCACCTGGTTTGATGGGTCATGTGATCTATTTTTAGATCACCTGGTTCACTGGGCCAAATGAGTTTATTTCATCACCTTGCACCAGTAGCCATCACTTATCTGTTAACTTTTCAGATTCATGAATGAGCTGTTGTCATGTGACTTTGCATGTTAATATGGTAATTAGGTACATGATATTTCAGCTATTATACAGTTTCTGGTACATGTATGGTGACATTTTCTTTGGTGATAGTTAAGTCTACAGTGTGTAGCTATTTACATACTAGTGTACTTAATATAGTTGTTGTTTTGATGATGTTTGTTAAAAAGGGAAATGTTTGTAAACATCTTTTGCTCAGAAACCTTTCAACTGATGAAACACAAACTTAGCATAAAAGATCAATGGGTTCTCTTTTATTATTTTTTTTAATTTATCAGAAATCAAAGATGACTGCCCATTACAAGATATAGATATTGATGGGAAAATGTATGAAAATGATTCTTTTTGGAAAATACACAAATGGTTGAATCCAAACTGTACTTGAAGTTGAATGCTTATTTTAAAAGTTAATATATTTTGTTTGGATTTGAAATTTCAGAGGATTCCCTCCACAAGACACAGTTTGACATAGTACCCTAATGAAAAAATAAATATTCTTCTGATTAAAACTGAGATTGATCGAACCCATTTTATTTTTTTCCATATGATTAGTATATTGTTCTTAGTAAGTTCAGGTTTTATGTTGAGTTTCTTGAAAATTCAGGTTTAAATGTTGGGTCTATCACTATGTGTTCAAAGGTAGTTATTAAAAACAATGACAAGATACTCGAGGAATTATTAAGGAGATTATAGATTATACTTGACTGTACAAGTGAATTACTAGTAAAGGAGTATTAAAATGTCCTAACAAAACTTTACAGGTAAATTAAGCTTTAAAAACTTACCTAGCTGATAATTATAGGTAAATTAACATTTAAAACTCACCTAGCTGATAATTATAGGTAAATTAACATTTAAAACTCACCTAGCTTATAATTACATGTAAATTAACATTTAAAACTCACCTAGCTTATAATTACATGTAAATTAACATTTAAAACTCACCTAGCTGATAAATACAGGTAAATTAACATTTAAAACTCACCTAGCTGATAATGGCAGGTAAAGTAACATTTAAAAACTTTCCTAGCTGATAATTATAGGTAAATTAACCTTTTAAAACTGGCTTAACTGATAATTACAGCTAAATTTATGTGTTTAGACTCACCTAGCTGATAAGGACGGGTAAATTAACCTTTTTAAACTTACTTAGCTGATAATTACAGGTAAATTAACCTTTTAAAATTTTCTTAGCTGATAATTACTGGTAAATTAATCTTTTAAAACTGACTCAGCTGATAATTACAGGTAAATTAACCTTTTAAAACTTATTTAGCTGATAAAGCTGTCTTATGTACATTTTTTGTATTCACTTCTATGCTGATTTATTTGTGATTTTCATTATGTAATTCATTGTTAATTTTAACCATGCAGTAAAAGTTGTTGTATCTGTAGTGGAAGGTAGGAACATTTTGTGTTATTTATACATTGTATTTGATATTATTTTCCTATATATACAGTCCGACAAAAATTAAGCACCACCTGACTTGTTTCAATAATATCTTTTCTAATAATGAACTTATTTCAAATCGGTTTGCTGTTTTCGTTACCTGTACACACATACTTACTTACCTGTGAAACAGGTCATTGATCGATTTTTATTTATGTGTATATGACAGGGTGTGTAAAGTTCCACATGTACTTTTCAACATTTGTGTTTGCGAACGAAAGCTGATTTTTTTTGTGTAGAGTTTTAAGTTTGATTTTCTATTGGTTTGGTATGGTGCGGCGAAAATTAACCATACCAGAAAGGTGGCAAGCTGTTGGCATGCATAATGGTGGTTTTAACCATAGAAGGGTGGCAGACCACTTCAGGGTTAACCATTCCATCATTGTAAGACTGATGCAGTGTTTTCGTCAAACGGGGAATGTTACTGACCGTCCTCGTGCAGGTAGACCTCACAAAATGATGCTGAGAGTGGACTGGCTCATATCCAGATGGGTGCTGCAACAGCCGTTCAGTACAGCTGGTGCACTTCGTGGTAATTTAGCGTTTGGAGGCCACATTAGCACACACACTAATCAGAAGCCTCCACCATCAGGGAATGCGAGCGCGAAGACCCATAAAACGTCCACAGTTGACATTACGTCATCGCCATGCTCGATTTGACTGGTCACATGATCATTTGGGGTGGACTATTCGCACATGGAGACGGATCAACTGGTCTGATGAAAGTCGTTTTTTGTTTCGCCCTACCGACGATTGTGCAAGGGTTTGGCGCCAACAAAGCACTTCATTTCAGGACAACCATATTTTGGGCGCAACTGCATTTGAGGGTGGGGGTGTAACTGTCTGGGGTTGTTTTTCCTTTGACTGTAAGTTGGACTTGTACGTTCTTGATGGTAATCTGACAGGCCAAAAATACCGGGCCAATGTGCTCGCTCCACACGTAGTCCCCCATTTTGACAATCATGCGTTGGCTGACAGGCCAATGTTCATGGACGACAATGATAGGCCACATAGAGCCCAAATTGTGCAACATTTTTTACAGCAAGAGGCTGTTCAAACAATTCCATGGCCTGCGATGTCGCCAGGCATGAACCCTATAGAGCATGTATGGGACTTTATTGGCCGAAAAATTAACCAACGCAATCCAAAATGTCAAAATATTGACGAATTAAGAACTGCTATCTTACAGGAGTGGCAACAGTTTCCCCAAGAACGGCTTAGGCGTCTTGTGCGAAGCATGGCGAGGCGTGTTACAGAACTTCACAATAAACGTGGTGGATATACTCGTTATTGATTTTTATGCCTTACACATACGCACAATATAGATGCATTTAAAAGTTCTTAAAATCTGAAGACTGCATTTTAATGCAATGTTAAAAACTTTCATCAAAGACAAACTGGTTTTACGTTTTTCCAGCACCTGTTTTGAACCCCATTTTTGCCACGTCATAGTCACGTCTTTCAGGATGATAAATACTTCGTAGATTGGTAATTTTAGAGCCCTTGGTGTAGTCTTTTAAGAAGTGTAAGAAAAATGGTGATATCTATTTTATTGTTTTAACAGTATTGATGTAGAAAAAATATATCGATAAAAATATAGGGTGGTGTTTAACTTTTGTCGGAGTGTATATAATTAGTAGAGTAAAACAACTACATTGTAATTTAATAAATAAGCATTCAATGACTATTTCACTGGCTCAAAAAACTATTACCCTGCCTGCTGTTTAGCTTGTTTGAATTTCCTTTAGCTGTCATTTCATTGGACAAATTTAATGTCATAATTATTCTGAAGTTTGAAAATACTAATGATGAGTATTTATATATACAGGGTTATAGTTATGGTATTTACACCACTTTCAACAATATTTCACTTATATCGTGGAGGTCAGTTTTATTGGTGGAGAAAACCACAGACCTGCCGCAAGTCACTGACAAAATGTATCACGTATTGTTGTATCGAGTACACCTCGCCTGAGTGGGATTCAAACTCACAACATTAGTGGTGATAATCACTGATTGTATAGGTAGTTGTAAATCCAACTACCATATAATCACAACCAGAATGACCCTCACATATATATATATTTATATATACCTGTATTAGAAAAGCAGTAATACATATACATGTATACACAAACAAAAATCTAGGAAACAGCATGTGGCTCCTGGTTCACAAGTCTAGGAAACAATGTGTGACTCCTGGTTCACAAATCTAGGAAACAGTATATAAGGGTAATAACAAAATTACCGAACTCCGAACAATCTTACAAAGGGAAAGTCAAAACTCATAAGTATATAAACAGACAAAATCAGTCAACAACCGGAAAACTGTGAAAACCGTAATGACCCTGACTTGATACAGGCATTTCTAAAGAAATGGTGGGTTGAATCAGATTTTAAAGCGCCAAACCTCCCGCTTTCGTTACGGCTCAAAGTTTCCGGCTGTCACTATAACAGTATTTATAACAATACTTGAACAAAACAGGTAAAACAGTTGTCAAAGCAGCAAAAGCTCAGTGAAGTAAATGTCAAAGACACTTTTACGTCACACATTGATAAAAAAATATTTTTGACATTTTTGTTGACATCTTATGTGACTCCTGGTTCACCAATCTAGGAAACAGTATGTGACTCCTGATTCACAAATCTAGAAAGAGCTATGTTGCTCCTAGTTCACAAATCTAGGAAGCGGTATGTGACTCCTGGTTCACCAATCTAGGAAACAGCATTTGACTCCTGGTTCACCAATCTAGTAAACAGTATGTGACTCCTGGTTCACAAATCTAGGAAACAGTATGTGACTCCTGGTTCACAAATCTAGGAAACAGTATGTGACTCCTGGTTCACAAATCTAGGAAACAGCATGTGACTCCTGGTTCACCAATCTAGTAAGCAGTATGTGACTCCTGGTTCACAAATCTAGGAAACAGTATGTGACTCCTGGTTCACAAATCTAGGAAACAGTATGTGACTCCTGGTTCACAAATCTAGGAAACTGTATGTGACTCCTGGTTCACAAATCTAGGAAATAGTATATGACTCCTGGTTCACAAATCTAGGAAACTATGTGACTCCTGGTTCACAAATCTAGGAAACAGTATGTGACTCCTGGGTCACAAGTCTAGGAAACAATATTTGACTCCTGGTTCACAAATCTAGGAAACAGTATGTGACTCCTGGTTCACAAATCTAGGAAACAGTATGTGACTCCTGGTTCACAAATCTAGGAAACAGTATGTGACTCCTGGTTCACAAATCTAGGAAACAGTATGTGACTCCTGGTTCACAAATCTAGGAAACTGTATGTGACTCCTGGTTCACAAATCTAGGAAACAGTATGTGACTCCTAGTTCACAAATCTAGGAAACAGTATGTGACTCCTGGTTCACAAATCTAGGAAACTGTATGTGACTCCTGATTCACAAATCTAGGAAACAGTATGTGACTCCTGGTTCACAAATCTAGGAAACAGTATGTGACTCCTGGTTCACAAATCTAGGAAACAGTATGTGACTCCTGGTTCACAAATCTAGGAAACAGTATGTCACTCCTGGTTCACAAATCTAGGAAACTGTATGTGACTCCTGGTTCACAAATCTAGGAAACAGTATCTGACTCCTGGTTCACAAGTTTAATAAAACAATGGTAATCTGGAACATTAGGGGAAAATAGCAAGTAACTACAGGTTTACAACTTGATACAGAAAATTAATTACACATTGTTTAATTATTGACAATGTCTTTTTACAGAGTAAAGAACACATGTTTTTTGTAAAAGGAGCTTTAGAGAGGATCTTAAATAACTGCAGCAAATTCTATAATCAGGGACATTTGGAATCATTATCAGAAAAAAGAATACAGGACTATTATCATCAAGCTTCAATGATGGGAAATTCTGGACTTAGAGGTATGGCTTTATGTCAGTTATTTGTCTTTTATACATGTACAGTCATACCTGTCTAATGTGACCATCCAAGAGAACATTGAAATATGGTCAAATAAGACAGATGGTCACTAAATACAGGTTTAATTCAAATGAAATACACTGGGAAGGGAAGGGAAATTAAAATCAAAGTTGCATAATACAAGTTTTTACATAATAGAAAATAGAAGTGGTCAATAAAGTAAGTTTAACTGTACTTTATATTTGCATGTTGAATATATTTTTTCTTCAGAAAGAGAGAAATCTTGAGAAGTAAATTTCTCACAGGATATCTGTAAATATAGATATTAAATTTGTATTGTTTATACAAGAAAATTAAACTGTGATTGTCAACAATTTCACCAATATCAACAATGCAAACAGCCAGCTCTTACCTCAGACCAGTAAGCATAAAAAGAGCCCATGAACAGGTACAAAAATGTGGTGGGGTTAAACCGGTTAATTGGATCCCAATCCTCCCCTCTTTATAATTGGATCCCCAACGACTAATACAGATAGAAACAAACAATATAAAACCTATACAACTCAAAAAGACACTATCACAAAAGAAAATGTGTCAAAATGAATATGAACAGTACAATATCTAGAGTCAGTGTATGCTCGTAGTTAACTAACTACATAAGAGGGTAAAATATGTCAACATGAATATGGACAGTACAATATCTAGAGTCAGTGTATGCTCGTAGTTAACTAACTACATAAGAGGGTAAAATATGTCAACATGAATATGAACAGTACAATATCTAGAGTCAATGTGTGCTCGTAGTTAACTAACTACATAAGAGGGTAAAATATGTCAACATGAATATGAACAGTACAATATCTAGAGTCAATGTATGCTCGTAGTTAACTAACTACATAAGAGGGTAAAATATGTCAACATGAATATGGACAGTACAATATCTAGAGTCAATGTGTGCTCGTAGTTAACTAACTACCTAAGAAGGTAAAATGTGTCAACATGAATATGGACAGTACAATATCTAGAGTCAATGTGTGCTCGTAGTTAACTAACTACCTAAGAAGGTAAAATGTGTCAACATGAATATGGACAGTACAATATCAGAGTCAGTGTGTGCTCGTAGTTAACTAACTACCTAAGAGGGTAAAATATGTCAACATGAATATGGACAGTACAATATCTAGAGTCAGTGTATGCTCGTAGTTAACTAACTACCTAAGAAGGTAAAATATGTCAACATGAATATGAACAGTACAATATCTAGAGTCAGTGTATGCTCGTAGTTAACTAACTACATAAGAGGGTAAAATATGTCAACATGAATATGAACAGTACAATATCAGAGTCAATGTGTGCTCGTAGTTAACTAACTACCTAAGAAGGTAAAATATGTTGTTTTTATATTTTGTAAATCTGTATTTTTAGTTTCACGATGTACTGTGAAGACTTTCTTATTGTTAATATAATCACTTTGAGTCCATTGTCATCTCTTAATTATTGACATTGTATATTTTTTGTTCTTATTTTAGTATTGGCGATGGCGTATGGTCCTAGTATGTAATTATTGATATTGTATATTTTTTGTTCTTATTTTAGTATTGGCGATGGCCTTTGGTCCTAGTATGTAATTATTGACATTGTATATTTTTTGTTCTTATTTTAGTATTGGTGATGTCCTATGGTCCTAGTATGTAATTATTGACATTGTATATTTTTTGTTCTTATGTTAGTATTGGTGATGGCCTATGGTCCTAGTATGTAATTATTGACATTGTATATTTTTTGTTCTTATTTTAGTATTGGCGATGGCCTATGGTCCTAGTATGTAATTATTGACATTGTATATTTTTTGTTCTTATTTTAGTATTGGCGATGGCCTATGGTCCTAGTATGAACAACCTGGTATTTGTTGGTTTGGTAGGTATAATAGATCCACCAAGACCTGGAGTGAAGAAAGCCATAGAACAGCTGATCCAAGGGGGTGTAGATATCAAAATGTTAACAGGGGATGCTGAGGAGACAGCTAAAGCTATTGGTATGATTAGAATAGGAATATTTATATTGGAACATGTCATTTTTTAAGTCTGTATACAATGTACCAAAAGACTTAAATGTGTAAGCAAAAATCAGAATGTTTGTATACATATTGAAGATATGCTATTTTCAACAATATTTCAGTTATATCATGGCAGTCAGTTTTATTGGTGGAGGACACTGGAAAAACCCAGAGAAAACCATCGACCTGTCGCAAGTCACGAACAAACATTATCACATAATGTTGAATCAAGTATACCTTGCCATGAGCAGGATTCGAACTCACAACATTAGTGATGATAGATAATGATCTCGACCATGACTGTCCCTCAAGGGTCATATTGAAGATGTATATGTCACTTTTTAATGATAATAATTTTTGACACATTTAGTTTCTATGATCTACTGTGTGATAGCACATCATCAACTATTTACTTGTTAGAACTATATCAATATTTGTTGTATTTAAAGTACCTGAAGTGAATGAATTTTCTCTGTAAGAAAAGCTCATTATTTTATGCTTCCCTGCTGAGTTATAAGCACTCTCTAAAACAGTGCTTGATAAACTTCTATTCAGATTTTTCCTTTGATTGACCATCGTTTCCGTCACATTTCACCTATTGAACAACTTTGTAACTTGGCCATTTCTATAATTGAATGCATTGTATTTTAGTTAGTTAAAATTGCAGGAATATCATATTAGAGACTATATTTCTAATGATTTATCATATGTTTTATATGATTTAATAAAACATTGTGCACACTACACATTGCTAGAATACCTTTCATCATGTATGTTCAAAGTCAAAAGATTGGTTTGTTTGATGGTATTTAACGCCACTTTCAACAATATTTCAGTTATATCATGGCTGTCAGTTTTATTGGTGGATGAAACCGGAGGACACGTAGAAAACCACTGACCTGTCGCAAGTCACTGACCAACTTTATCACATAATGTTGTACACCTCTCCCTGATCGAGATTCGAACTCACAACATCAGTGATGATAGGCACTGATTGCATAGGTAGATGTAAATCCAACAACCGTACAATCACGCCACAATGGCTGTAAATCCAACTACCGTACAGCCTTGGCCACGATGGCCCCCCCAAAAGATTGGAAAGCCAAATAATTTAAATGTCTTTTATAGGATTTACACAATGTTATGCTAGATGATTAAATATGATTTCAGCTGCCAGATTAGGATTGTATACTCATGGCAACCGTTGTTTATCTGGAAAAGAGGTAGAAAATATGAGTGATGATGAACTCTCCCGTGTCATAGATAAAGTTACAGTGTTGTATAGAACTACACCAAAAAATAAAAATAAAATTGTTAGAGTAAGTACAGATAATATTATGTAGAATAAAATGTCTTGTTGTATTAAAACAAAATGTGTCAACTACTAGCTGCCATTGTTATAAAGAATATTAATATTGAGATAATATAATGGTTAATTGTAGATACCTTGTAGGGCCGTTGTCATTATCGTATTGTAGTTGGATTTACAAATACCTATGTTATCAGTGCCTTTCACCACTAAAGTTGTGAGTTTGAATCCCGCTCATGGCAAGGCATACTCGATACAATGTTATGTGATAAAGTTTGTCAGTGACTTGTGGCAAGTCTGTGGTTTTCTCCGGGTTTTCCGGTTTTCTCCACCAATAAAACTGACTGCCACGATATAACTGAAATGTTGTTGAAAGTAGCGTTAAACACCATAACCCTATGCTTTTTATTACTTATACTAATAAAGAAAAGATTCCGTTATATCATGGCAGTCATTTCTATTGATGGATAAAAGCAATAACCTTTGTTGAACATGACGTTAAAAACAAGAACCATAACCCTGTAACTACCTGTTAAGTTGAAGAAAATTAGTTTGTGCTTATTTACTGATGTATTTGACTGAACATTTACCTGTAGTTTTCAATCTAAACCGTTATGAAAAGAAAGTTTAAATGGTGATCATCAACAACAAAACAAACAATCACTTCTCATCTCAAACCATTGAACACAAAAAAGACCATGACATTGGAAATCCAGATCCTGGCTTGGGACAGGCACAAAATTGTGGTAGGGTTATAGCAGTTAATGTTAATTTACATAAGTAATTGATGTGTGTCACTGTCTGCTTTCTATCTACTCAAAACAGTGATAAAATATTTTAAAAAAACCACTGTCCTCAGTCTCGAGAGAAACAATTTTGAATGAGAAAAGTAAAAAATAAAACAACATGTAATTCACCAAGATTTTATACATATAATATAAAAAATTAATTTAGACTTGTTTAAAATAACTACAGTGGAACCTGTCTAATCAGACACAACAAGGAACCAGGGAAATGTGTTGAATTGTACAGAATGTCGGAATACTCAGATTTTATTTTCGTTAACAAAAATACTTTGGGACCATAAATTTTTGTCGGATGTCACTGGATATTGGAAAACTCAGATGTCTGATTGCACAAGATCCACTGTATAAGTAATTAAAATGTACCTATCTATATTTAGGCATTAAAAAGGAATGGTCATGTAGTAGGTATGACTGGAGATGGTGTAAATGATGCTGTGGCTCTGAGGAGTGCTGACATTGGTATATCTGTAGGTACTGGTACTGATGTGTCTAAAGAAGCTGCTGACATGATCTTAGTAGATGACGACTTCTCTGTTGTATTGTAAGTATTTAGAAATTTTACTTTT
The DNA here is from genome assembly GCA_963383655.1 of Bathymodiolus septemdierum. Taxonomy (NCBI): domain Eukaryota; kingdom Metazoa; phylum Mollusca; class Bivalvia; order Mytilida; family Modiolidae; genus Bathymodiolus; species Bathymodiolus septemdierum. Next base: position 18,929,348 of record OY726521.1, read on the forward strand.
AAAGGGACGATATATTTAATCCTTCAACTTTAAACATGTGAATGATATAGTAATTACCTGTATGGTTCTGTTTGTCCATCCATCCTTTGTCAAACAGATGGAAAACTCTAGACGACAGTATAACTTTGTGTCAGTCAGTCTCCCCTCCCCCCTTTTCTGATCCTGAAGTAATTGATTTATAACTCTTCACCATTTCACAGGTGTTGTCATGTGTCAGTCAATCTCTCCCCCTCACCCTTTCTCCCCCTGAAGTAATTGATTTTTAACTCTCCACCATTTCACAGGTGTTGTCATGTGTCAGTCAATCTCTCCCCCTCCCCCTTTCCCCCCTGAAGTAATTGATTTTTAACTCTTCACCATTTCACAGGTGTTGTCATGTGTGAGTCAATCTCTCCCTCTCCCCCTTTCTCCCCCTGAAGTAATTGATTTTTAACTCTTCACCATTTCACAGGTCTTGTCATTTGTTTAGAGTCACTTGTATTTGAGAAATGTGTTAAATAAATAGAGCTTCCTTAGAAGTCAAGCAAATAATTAGACAAAAGTTAGCAGTTTTTGGTTATTCTTCTCCTTACTTTTCCATATTTTATGAAATTTGGTTTCAAAATCTATCTTCTCCATAAATATAAGGTGTTGAAATATATAGATTTCTACAGAGTTTTTGTGTTTGGAGTTAATTCAGGAACTCTGGTCTTAGTTTTTTATTTTATCTTTAATAGTAATGTATAGGGAACTAAAAGTCTGTATGTAAGTAAATAAAGACCAGGCTAATGAAAAAACATATGTTAAAATCAAGGCTTCCACTTCAAAGTTATGTCTCTTTAAAAACTAAGAATTTACTAAAGTGCTCCGTCAACTTTCATCATAAAGATATTATGTTCTAAATTTGTTTTAATATTCTGTTTGATGTTAGTTACTGTCAGACCTGCTTTAGTGACCACCTTGTATTATGTGATCTTAATTTGTATTCCCTTCACAGTGCATTTCATTTCAATTAAACCTGTATTAAGTGACCACCTGTCTTATGTGACCATCTTTCACTGTTTATTGGAAGATCACACTAGACAGGTTTGACTGTAATTTCAAATAATTTGCACTGTCATATGATCTTGTATATATCTCTTAAGATTACTTTGTGTTTTATTTTTTAGAGATACAAATTTGAAAGTCTTTTTTATTTTTTGTTTTTGTTTTTATAGGTCAGCTATTGAAGAAGGAAAATCTATATTTTACAACATTAGGAATTTTGTGAGATTTCAACTCAGCACGTGAGTTTATAAAAATAGATGAAAAAGATATGATTACAATTACAGAAAACTTAAAAACAGAATTCAATGAGGTATTCCTTTCTTTTAAGGAAAATACTTGAATAAACATAAAGTTCACCATTAAAGCCTGTTCAGATTCAGAAAAAAATATTTGCCTTAATTGGCACCAATTGTCAATTTATTTGATGAAAGTTTTGAATTAGCTCCCCTTATTACATTTCATTTAGAAAGCATGTTTCAGTTTTAGCAAAAGGTTTTATGAGGTTATAACCATCACTTACCATTTTCCCTCTGTCTGTGAACTTGAATATAACTGTGTAATAATTTACAATAGGCTGAAGTATTAAAAGATATCCCCACCCCCTCTCTCAAGGAACCGCTTGGCCTTTTCTCATTTCTGTCAGATCTAACATTCATCTTTGCTGTTAAATGTATTACTCATTGTAGTTTCTGAATCGTTTACTATATGAAATATATATTATGAAAGGTGGTAGTAAACTAGGTCACTGATTTCTAAATTGATGGAGTGGAGTCTTTGCTGTCATTGATAGAAAGTTGAACATTTTTATTGTAATCTTGCTATTATTTTATGTGCCTTTGGAGTAGTTATTATAGAGTTCAATATGTAGGACTATTACAGGAGTATAGCAGCCTTATCACTGATAGCAGTTTGTACCGTGACTAAATTACCCAATCCACTGAATGCCATGCAGATATTGTGGATTAATATTATAATGGATGGTCCACCGGCTCAAAGGTTAGTACTGAACATAATACAGATGTATTGTCACAAGACATTACAGGTGTGTGTAGGCATAGAGAAGAATAAAATGAAAATAGATAGATGTTACATTGACACATAGTATGACCTGTTCAGCACAATATTTTCCCCCATGACAATGTATTTATAAATAAGGTTATCATATGTTCTTTGACTAGATTTGAAAATGATTAGAAATCAAGGACCTTGTGATTCTCAGCTTTCAGGACACTGTCACATGGAAAAAAAAAATTGTTTACATTGTAATTTTTTTTTACATATTTTTACTTTTTTTTACATTGTGAAAAAATATGACATATTAAGAATAAATTTATTTCCATCTTTAAAAGGTAAAAATGGTGAATTTACAGAATTATCAGGAACCTTATTCACAAAGCGTCCGTTAACTACCGCATTCGTTAACATCTTCGTTAAATTTTCCCAAAAAATAATGGTATTCGCGAAGCCTCTAATTTAACGCATTCATTAACGTTCCCGTTAAGCGTCTAGTTAACAGGGAAAATTAACAGTTAGGTTACCATACCCGTTAAAAGGGCACTTAGAGGTAAATAAACATAATGTAAATTTCATTTCATTTATAAAGAGCAATAAAAAAAAATCCTTTTATGATGCAAATGCATGAAATAAGACATGTCACATTGCTTTTTTTCATTAGCCATGTGGGTGGAAAGCATTTAATTTTTTTTTCTCATTATTTTTCTCTCCTCCTCCAGTTCGTTTATGATATTCCTGACATCAGTTGCCCTTTTTTGTTGTTCTTTTAACGTCATCCCATTTTTTCATCGTTTCGTCCAGTGTTCTAGGAACAAATGATGTATTTACAGAATTCTGAACTTCCGTACATGCAATCTTTTTCTTTTTGTTTTTGACTTGGTTGCTAAAAACCTGGTCATCCTCTCTCCCTCTCTCTCTGCAAATGTATTAACCAATCAAATACTTGATACAACTTTTTCGACTCATTTGCATACTAACGGACCCGTTAACTTGACGTTTACAGAGATGTTTGTGAATACCACTTTAAAATTTAGCGCACATACGCGTTAATTTTTCCATTAACTTTACAAGTTTGCTAATTTACGGATACTTTGTGAATAAGGTCCCAGAAATAGGAAAAAAAATAACTACTTGTTAGCTCCTTCAACTTTCAAATTATACATTTGTGTATAGATATTAATGGTATTGATCTCATTCCTTCTTGTTCAAACAAGAACAATAACTCATAAATGGGTTTTTTTCAGTCTTGGAGTGGAACCAGTAGACCATGATGTGATAAAGCAGCCCCCAAGAAAAGTAAAAGATCCAATCATAACACAGAATTTAATTATTAGTATACTTATATCAGCTACTATAATTGTCACAGGCACTCTGTGGGTTTTCTGGAGAGAGGTAAGTCAACAGTGACTTCATCCTGTAATAATAGCATCATAATGTCTGTTTTAGGATCTTAGCTGCATCTTCTTTGGTCTAATTCCGTTTTTTATTTAAAAAAACAGTCAGCAATTTTGTTTTTGAATATTCAGTATTGGCTAATCAAAAAGAGTCTGTAGATGGGAGCATGAGAATCTAGGTTGGAAAACATTCATCTACATTTGAAAATGACATATTCTAGTACTAGATCAATAGATTCAACTGTGTATTTAGTAAGAAAGGATATGGATGTAAATGAACATGAGAGACTATCCAACGTTACGCTTGAACATACATTAAAGTAAAGGAACAGCTTGTAGTTAGAAAGGATATTGATTTAAATGAACATTAGAGACCATCGAACATTACACTTAGACACAAATTAAAGTAAAGGAACAGCGCTTTTATTTATGTTCTATATTTCACAGTCAAAGTAGAGTCTTCAACAATGAGCATAACTCATACCTTAAAATGAGTGTGAAACCCTAGCCTGTAGTTGACCAGTAATGTTTACATCTTCCAATAAATGCATCCTCTGGGCATCTTTATCACTTGATATTATTAGGTGTATATAATTTTATTTCTCAGATGAGGGTTATCAACAAGCAAAGGTTATATCTATGTAAATATGACATTTTTTAGGTCACCTTGCCAAAGGCAGTGTGAGTTTTTGCCATCACTTGGCATCCGTCGTCTGTCCGTTAACTTTTCACATTTTAATCATCTCCTCTGAAACCCCTCAGCCAAATGAACTGAACTTGGTAGGAAGCATCTATGGAAGATCCTTTCTAAAGATTGCTCATTTCGTCCCGATCAGTTTTACAAACATGGCTGCCACAGGAAATTCTTGTTTCTGATTGGTTGATTTCTAAAAAAAATTCTCCTCTGAAACCGTTTAGCCAAATGAACTGAAACTTGGTAGGGAGCATCTATGGAAGGTCCTCTATAATGATTGCTCATTTCGTTTCAATCCATTAACAAACATGGCCACCACAGGCAATCCTTGTTTCTGATTGGTTGATTTCTAAATAATCTTCTCCTCTGAAACTGCTTGGCCAAGTGAACCGAAACTTTGTAGGAATCATCCTTGGAAGGTCCTCTATAGCGATTGCTCATTTCGTCCCGATCGGTTAACAAACATGGCTCCACAGGCAATTCTTGTTTTTGATTGGTTGTTTTCTAAAAAATCTTCTCCTCTGAAACTGCTTAGCCAAATAAACAGAATCTTGGGAGGAAGCATCTGTGGAAGGTCCTCTATAAAGATTGCTCATTTCGTCTCGATCCGTTAACAAACATGGCCACCACAGGCAATTTTTGTTTCTCATTGGTTGATTTTTATTGAATCTTCTCCTCTGAAACCGCTTAGCCAAATGAACGGAAACTTGGTAGGAAGCATCTATTGAAGGTCCTCTATTAAGATTGCTCATTTCGTCCCGATGCATTAACAAACATGGCCACCACAGGCAGTTATTGTTTCTGATTGGTTGATTTCTAAAAAATCTTCTCCTCTGAAACCGCTTAGCCAAATGAACCGAAACTTGGTAGGAAGCATCTACATGTATGGAAGACTCTGTATTAAGTTTCCTCAAAGCAGAATGAAAGGTGAGCGACACTGAGCCTCTAGTTTTCTATATTTTCAGATGAGTGACAATAAGATTACACCACGTGATACTACGATGACTTTTACTTGTTTTGTATTCTTTGATATGTTTAATGCATTAAGTTGTCGATCTCAGGTTTGTATTTCAAATAACGTTTATTATTTTTTACTTTTACTTTTTATGCTACTTTCAACAATATTTGAGTTATATCGTGGCAGACATTTTTATTGATGGATAAAACCAATGTTCTACCACTAGTTCCAGACATACCTTATTTCATAAACTAAAAACATTGGTGGTGAAATGGTTTGTGTGCTCACCTCAAGTGCGGTAGATTGTGGATTTGAGCCCTGGTCAAGTCAAAACAACAAAAAAAGGCTATAAAATTGGTATTTGCTGCTTCTCTGCTGAGTATGCTGTACATTTGTATTAAGGAATAAGACTGGATAATTAGGAATATTGTTTCAGTGATCTAGCACTATAAAAATCATAGTTCGTCTAGTAATTGTGTAATATCAACCATTAATTGAAATGTATTTTTTTTTCCTATGTGTTTTTTATGAACAGTATGAAATATTTTGATGAAGTCTTGTACTAGTTATTTTCAATTGTTCATTCTGCATAATAATTTATCTATTTTTATCATTAATCTAATATTTAGATAAAATAATATGATAGTATTTTTCTCATTGTAGACTAAATCTGTTTTCCAAATAGGATTGTTTACAAATAAAATGTTTGTTGTGGCTGTAGGAGGGTCTATAGTAGGTCAACTACTTGTTGTATATTTTCCACCTTTACAAGCTGTTTTTCAAACTGAAGCATTATATTTATCAGGTAAATACTAATTTTTATTTTTGTTATACAGTAACCCCCCTTTGATAAAGCCAAAAAGTGGTCTTATAAGAGGAGCTGCATCTCTATTTACTAGTATTTTACTATATCATTACACTTGAAATCAGGCCTGATAAGAGAATGGCCTTATTAGAGGGGCTGCATCTCTATTTACTAGTATGTTACTATATCATTACACCTGAAATCAGGCCTGATAAGAGGATGGCCTTATTAGAGGGGCTGCATCTCTATTTACTAGTATTTTACTATATCATTACACCTGAAATCAGGCCTGATAAGAGAATGGCCTTATTAGAGGGGCTGCATCTCTATTTACTAGTATTTTACTATATCATTACACCTGAAATCAGGCCTGATAAGAGAATGGCCTTATTAGAGGAGCTACATCTCTATTTACTAGTATTTTACTATATCATTACACCTGAAATCAGGCCTGATAAGAGAATGGCCTTATTAGAGGAGCTACATCTCTATTTACTAGTATTTTACTATATCATTACACCTGAAATCAGGCCTGATAAGAGAATGGCCTTATTAGAGGGGCTGCATCTCTATTTACTAGTATTTTACTATATCATTACACCTGAAATCAGGTCTGATAAGAGAATGGCCTTATTAGAGGGGCTACATCTCTATTTACTAGTATGTTACTATATCATTACACCTGAAATCAGGCCTGATAAGAGAATGGCCTTATTAGAGGGGCTACATCTCTATTTACTAGTATTTTACTATATCATTACACCTGAAATCAGGTCTGATAAGAGAATGGCCTTATTAGAGGGGCTACATCTCTATTTACTAGTATGTTACTATATCATTACACCTGAAATCAGGCCTGATAAGAGAATGGCCTTATTAGAGGGGAACTATTGTAAACTTAAAATGATATAGAATTAAATTTGGATGAAGAGAAGATTTTACACACATACACTTTTTCGTTGTCTCTAACCCTAGTTCTTCTCTTTTATAAACTAGTCGCATCATTGTCAACACTTACTTACACTCTTCAGTTATTTCATCTTTCTAATATAGACATTCTTATGAAATTTAAACCATGAAATAAAATAAGTGAAGCAATGTAGAAAATAGAATAGAAATATCATATTTCTGTCATACATATACAGTTGAAGTCAAAAAGACCAAAATGTTCACTTCATATTAATGGAGTATTTGAGTTATCTTCAGTCACCATGGCTTATTATCACCACACCTGGATTTGATTTGATTTATTGTGTTTAATGCCACTTTCAGCAATTTTTCAGCTATATCATGATGACCAGTTTTTAGTGGTGGAAAAAGCCGGAGTACCTGGAGAGAACCACCGACCATAGGCAAGCAACTGGTAAACTTTATCACTTGCAGTTGCGAGTCGAGTGCACCCTTTTTTATAATTTACAAAACCGGGCACGAACCCACGTCATATTGGTGATAGGCTTGTATGTGTTGTTAGGTAATCCAAGTACCTAACACATTGAGCCGCCCGGGCCATACTACAACTGAACAGTTATCTCACTTTAACTTATCAAAGACAACCAATTATCTGAGTTCTTAATAGCCAGGTTCAACTGTATTAATTTAAACACTGTGTATTATGGAGATTGCACATTTATACATATTTTTTTTTTCTCTTTCAGACTTTTTATTTCTAATAGTTTTAACCTCAAGTGTGTGTATTGTGTCTGAGATTAGAAAATGTATATTTAGAAGACAAGGACGGACAACACATATAGATCAAAATGTATACTCCATGGTGTGATAAAACTGGTGCATATGTTCAGAATTTTAGATGTTTTATTTTTACACACATTCCTACATTATTTATTTATATACATAGACGTGTGTGGAGACATGTATTGTCTGCATTGTGTAAAATATTGAACTATCATGTTAATATTCTGTAGTTCTGTTCTGGAAGAACACGGCTTAAATAAAAAAGGATTGAATAAGGATGCAGGTACATTTTTAGTTCAAAGAAACTTCAAAGATTGCAACAAAAACATGTACATGTATAATAGAATTTAGTATAAAAAAAAGGGTCAAATATATTTTATGTTAAAAATATCAACAATGCACGAGTACTCAAATGAATTAAAATTTCATTGTAACTAAAAAATGAAATAAATCTAAGATTTTAAAAATTTCAATAAGAGGAAATAAGTTGATTTTAACTGATGAAGGATAATCCATGAAAGTCATTCATCTTATTTCCAATGGGATGCTATATTTTAAGGTTTGAAGTACAGTGTAGGTATTTCAAGGTTAGGGATGAACAGGGGCTGGAATGGGGTATTATTTAATATATAAAGGTAGATTAGAAATTAATTTTCAATGTTTTATTTAATTTTTTGGGGGAAATAAAGTGAATGATGACAATTTAAAAAATCTTACTCCTCATTTTGGCTTTTAAAAACTAAAAAAATATCAAAATATAATTGACTTTATATTGCCTTTTTATTTCTACACAGTTTCAGTAACAAATAGACTTACTACAAGTCACTTTCTTATTAATAACCCCCTTTAAATAAATTGTTGCTATGAAAGTTGAAATCTTGATCTTGACCACTTATAATTGCTATAGTAAAGAAATGTTGCTAGTAAATACAAGTGGTCAGTCAAAATTTGAACTTTTATAGCAGTGATTTTTTAAGGGATTGTTAATAAGAAACGGACTTGTAGCAAGTTTAAGTGACAAAATATTCTTCTGTTTCCACTTGTTTAATTGCTCTGGTTTGTAATTGGACAACATGTACCAGCTAATTATGATTTTTCCCTGTACAGTCAAACCTGTATTAAGAGGTCATCTTTGGGAAAAAGAAAGTGGTCTTTTAAGGTGATCTCTTTAAAGAGGTTCAATTCATATGCAATGTTCTATGACAGGACAATAAAAGGGTGACCTTTTAATAGAGGTGGCTGCATGGGCAGGTTACACTAGTTCTTTATGATAATGTATAGAAACATATCTTGAACCTTGACTGTATAGTATGATGTTTAACATCACTCTTGAGCAGTTGTTGGGGTATTTTCATCAAGCTTTATACACATTACATATCTGTTGAGGTCTATTCCATTATAAAAAGTAAAATGTGGAATAGGAAGGACATATTTCTTATGGTGTTAAAACAAGTAATAGTTTGGATAGAAAGGGAGGTGAAAATCAACCCATAACCAACTCAATTTCTTACCTGATTTTGGCTGATACATGTATTTAGTTGGCACAAATCTAATAATGTATGGAGTCATGATATGTTATGAATGTCGAGATAGTCATTATCGCTAGTATCGCAGCAAGGTTGATAGGATGAGCTGTGATAATATATGTCGAGATATAGCTGTGATAGTAGTAATAATGTATGTCAAGGACCTTTAAAACTGCCGTTATTGTTTTTATTGGCAACATTATTTTGTGTTTGACTGGCCGATATTTTTCAGTATCTGAGTCAGTATGTTGATACTAACAATATCACTCGGTCAAATCAAAGATCAAAATGTCAAAATTACTGATAAAAAATCTATATCCCAGCATACAATAACTATTACAACATGATAAAATTGTAGGTTGGGATGACATATATTGACACTTAAAGAGTCCTTTAACATAAATATCTGACTAGGCTTCACTAACATCTGACACAACTCAATCTGAACTTTTATTCACATGGACTGTAGTATTCTCTATGACTTCTTTTCTTGAACATTAACCAGCTGCCAAGATTTAGTCAGCAGCATTTTCATTGGTTAATCTAAATATGAACTTAACATAATATTAAATAGGGTTGTGTCATGTTAACGGAGTGTAACTATTTACATATCATTTGTGCAGTGTGTTGTAAAAAATGTTTCATAATTTGTTAGATATATTTTAACTACTTTTGATTATTATTAATGATTGGAGGACTGCCCCATTTATAATATTATGATGGTAAATGTACATGTATATCATCAGTTGTGTATTGCTTGGTAATTAGATTATTTAAGTTACAATGTACTATATAATCTAGAGCTTTGGTTCATTAGCTATTTATTAAAGACTGTATATGGTGAAATATTTTTGTGGGTAGGTCGACTTGTTTCATATTCCACAAAAAATATTTACAGCGTAACGTGTTTATATTGATTTTTTATATGTGTATGAGAGAAAGCACAGTTTTATTGTGTGATAAAAGTGTATATAAATGTTAAATGTATGTCTGACAGATACATGTATTATGTAAATCAAACTCACTTAAGCTCAACTGCCCATAGGCCATGTTTACTATTACCATCACTTGCCATCTGTCTGTCTAAATGTTTTGAAACTTCCTCTTCACTGAAATCACTTTGAACCAAACTTGGCTCAAGTCATTCTTAGACTCAGTAATTTCAAAATTAGATTCAGTGATTCTTCCATCCAATCAGAATGGTGTGCTGTACTAAGAAATAGAAAATATGGGCAAAACACATAAACAAAATTGTTTAAAATTTCTTTTAAGGTACAAGTGGCTGAGATTTACACAGTATGTACATGAGAAACATTTATATAACATATATTCTAGAACAGTTGAAGATACCAAAGGGATTTAGATTTATACATGTAGTAAATTAGGCTGATTTCGGCAATTATTTTTTCAATCTTCCTCTCTGAAACAAATTAAAACCTAGCCTTACTGGTGTGGTCCTTGGGCGACAGGACTAGCCTATATTTATCTGCCCCTAATACAAGACAATAAGTTAAGATATAATGATTTACAATAAATAAAAATACACAAATTATTTTACAGACAGCAACTCCCAGGAGATTAGTTAAAGGGGAATAACTCTATATAAGAAATAATTGTATTCTCTCAGAAGGTTTAACATAGTTAGTTACCTATAGGGAAAATATTTTAAATAATGAGCCCTGAAACTACTGAACCATTTGAAAATCAAACTTAGATGGAAATGTTCCTTACATAATCCTCTAAAAAATTCTTTGTTTTGTTTCTTTATATTTTTTTGTTGTGTTGACACAAAATCCAAGATGGCCACCATCGCATGACATATTTTAACTTGTGATCCCAAGTGAAAATTAATAAAAATATTTTTCCCAAAAAACTAGAATTGATTGAACACAAACTTTGTATGAATAACCAGGTGAGTGATATAGGCCCAAATGATCTTCTAGTTATGTGAAGTATAAAGTACTGTGGGTCGGTACTTTTATCATGCCTGAACTTTTAATTTCAAGTTTCGACATCAAAGACTACTGGATTGTATTTATATTTGAATGTAAATAATAAAATATATTTTATGAGTGTAGCAATTTTTTTTTTTGACTATCTTACAGAAATTAACCACCTGTTCTGTTTTACATAAATTAATAAGCTAAGATCAGTCTTACCAAAATTACCTAGCTGTCCTAAGGGCCATTGTGGTCGTGTTTGTATGGTAGTTGGATTTATAACTACATATGCAATCAGTGCCTATCACCACTGACATTGTTAGTTCAAACCCCACTCATTGTAAGGTGTACTCTTTACCACATTATGTGATCAAGTTTGTCAGTGACTTGCAACAACTCAGTGTTTTTTTTCCTGGTACTCAAGTTTCATCCACCAATAAAACTAACAACCACGATATTACTGAAATATGGTTGAAAGTGGTTTTAAATACCATAACTCTCCTAGCTGTTCTGTCTTACAAAAATTAACCAGCTGATACGTCTTACAGAAATTAACCAGCTGTTCTGTCTTATTATAATTAACCAGATGTTCTGTCTTAAAGAAATTACCTAGCTGTTCTGTCTTAAAGAAATTAACCAGCTTTTCTTGTCAGACAGAAACTAACTAGCTGTTCTGTCTTGCTGAAATTACCCAGCTGTTCCGTCTTACAGAAACTAACCAGCTGATCCATCTTGCAGAAATTAACCAACTGCTCTGTCTTATTAAATATAACCAGATGTTCTGTTTGTCAGAAACTAACCAGCTGTTCTGACAGAAATTAACCAGCTGTTCTGTCTTACTGAAATTACCTAGCTGTTCTGTCTGACAGAAATTAACCAGCTGTTCTGTCTTACTGAAATTACCTAGCTGTTCTGTCTGACAGAAATTACCTAGCTGTTCTGTCTTACAGAAATTACCTAGCTGTTCTGTCTGACAGAAATTAAACAGCTGATCCGTCTTACAGAAATTACCTAGCTGTTCTGTCATACAGAAATTACCTAGCTGTTCTGTCTTACTGAAATTAACCAGCTGTTCTGCCTTACAGAAATTACCTAGCTGTTCTGCCTTACTGAAATTAAGCAGCTGTTCTGTCATACAGAAATTACCTAGCTATTCTCCCTTACTGAAATTAAGCAGCTGTTCTGTCATACAGAAATTACCTAGCTGTCCTGTCATACAGAAATTAACCAGCTGTTCTGTCTTACAGAAATTACCCAGCTGTTCTGTCTGACAGAAATGACCTAGCTATTTGTCTGACAAAAACGAACCAGCTGTTCTGTCTTACAGAAATTAACCAGCTGTTCTGTCTTACAGAAATTACCTAGCTGTTCTGTCTTACAGAAATTACCTAGCTGTTCTGTCATACAGAAATTAGGCAGCTGTTCTGTCATACAGAAATTACCTAGCTGTTCTGTCTGACAGAAATTACCTAGCTGTTTTGTCTGACAAAAACTAACCTAGCTGTTCTGTCTTGCAGAAATTAACCAGCTCGGCAACTGTTCAGTCTTACAGAAATTACCTAGCTGTTCTGTTGTACTGAAATTAATCAGCTGTTTAGTCTGACAGAAATTAAGCAGCTGTTCTGTCTGACCGAAACTAACTAGCTGTTCTGTCTGACAGAAATTAACCCGATTAATTTGTAGTAATTTAATCAAATGTGAGGTTTTATTTATAAGTACAAGAAAAGTTATTATTAAATATGTATACTACATGATTGTTCTTTATTACTGTTTTAACCTTGCAGTAAGTAATGAAAACTAAACCTGTTTTAGATCAAATAAGAAATTTCTAATATAATTTCAAGATTTTAATATTATTTTATATAGATATTTCATTACACCACTGACATAATAGAGTAGTAAAATTTTAAAACGGAATAGTAATGAATTCATCTTCTCAGAAAATGAAATGATAAAAGTTTGATCAATTCAATTTTTGGAGAAGACTGAAATGATAGTTTTCAATAAAAATTTAAGGAACATCACCTTCAGTCTTTGGACAAGATAAATCAATGAATACCAATATTTTTCTCTTAAATTGATAAATAAAAATTCATTTGGCTGTTAGAAGAATGCCTTTTTTGAATGTAATTTATTGGATTTTTAACTACATTTTGTATTTATAAAGTAAGATTTCAGTAGTGGTATATTTAATGGCTGAAGAAACAGGGTCTATTATGTTCATGCTATATGTATTCCTATAAAAAAAAATTACTGCCTCAATCAAATTCTTTAATTTGAACAAGTCCAAACATGAAATATTGATTGGCTATCTTTGTTTTTTTTTATTGCAAATTATTTAAAAAGTAGTTTACTTATTAGTCTAAAATTATGGTTTAAAAGCTGATGACCACCAAAATATTTGAAATCAACAATGGTAGATACATATGTTGAGTGTCCATTTTTATTCTTGGTTGTAATTCTATGATCAAACTATGTTTTCTCTTTTTATTGTGCATTTTAATGTCTTCTTTGGTCTTCTTTTGTCATCTTAATGTCTTCTTTTGTCATCTTAATGTCTTCTTCTGTCATCTTAATGTCTTCTTTTGTCATTTTAATGTCTTCTTTTGTCATTTTAATGTCATCTTAATGTCTTCTTTTGTCATTTTAATGTCATCTTAATGTCTTCTTTTGTCATTTTAATGTCTTCTTTTGTCATTTTAATGTCTTCTTTTGTCATCTTAATGTCTTCTTTTGTCATTTTAATGTCTTCTTTTGTCATCTTAATGTCTTCTTTTGTCATCTTAATGTCTTCTTTTGTCATTTTAATGTCTTCTTTTGTCATCTTAATGTCTTCTTTTGTCATCTTAATGTCTTCTTTTGTCATTTTAATGTCTTCTTTTGTCATCTTAATGTCTTCTTTTGTCATCTTAATGTCTTCTTTTGTCATTTTAATGTCTTCTTTTGTCATCTTAATGTCTTCTTTTGTTATTTTAATGTCTTCTTTTGTCATTTTAATGTCTTCTTTTGTCATCTTAATGTCTTCTTTTGTCATTTTAATGTCTTCTTTTGTCATCTTAATGTCTTCTTTTGTCATCTTAATGCAGCTTTTTGTTATTCTTGAGAGTGATATGTGACTGAAAAGTTTTGTTTTCTAATAAAAACAAATATTAAATATGATATTTTGCTGTTTTAGTCCAATCCACATTGAGCAAACAAATACACATTTTTGCTATTCCCAGATAACAAGTACATTGTATACTCCTTTGTAACCTGTATTGTATCTCGTGTCTAACTTTTGATTTGTTCATCTTTATTTAAACTTGATGCATGCTTGGTTATGTTAATTACCCAGTGATCACTGTTATGTATATATGAACAGTTTGGGTTCAATCTGGTTTTTGATATACAATGATCACTTGAGGAAAACCGCTCATAGCCACTGGCTGTCAGCAATCATATATGTTAAAAGTTTGTCAATGACTTGTGGCAGGTGAGTGGGTTTCTCTGTATACTCTGGTTTCCTCCTACAATAAAACTGACCACCACAATATAGCTGAAATATTGTTGAAAGTGGCTTTAAACACCACATCAATAACCCACTTACAGATATTTGTATATATATTAGTAGAAGATTGGCATTATATTGTTTGCTGTGGCAATATTAAGATATACATGAGAGCCATATGTGTCATCAACTACAGATCTTGTGATATAGATGTTAATACATGTTCATTCTGTATTAATATTATTGTGTGAAACTGATTTAAATATACATTTATAAGAAAGGATATGGATGTAAATGAACAAGAGAGATTATCTAACTTTACACTTAGACACAAAATAAAGTAAAGGAACAGCTTGTAGTAAGAAAGGATATGGATGTAAATGAACAGGAGAGACTATCTAACTTTACACTTAAGACACAAAGTAAAGTAAAGGAACAGCTTGTAGTAAGGAAGGATATGGATGTAAATAAACAGGAGAGACTATCTAACTTTACACTTAGACACACAATCAAGTAAAGGAACAGCTTGTAGTAAGAAAGGATATGGATGTAAATGAACAGGAGAGACTATCTAACATCACACTTAGACACAAAATCAAGTAAAGGAACAGCTTGTAGTAAGAAAGGATATGGATGTAAATGAACAAGAGAGATTATCTAACTTTACACTTAGACACAAAATCAAGTAAAGGAACAGCTTGTAGTAAGAAAGGATATGGATGTAAATAAACAGGAGAGACTATCTAACTTAACACTTAAGACACAAAGTAAAGTAAAGGAACAGCTTGTAGTAAGAAAGGATATGGATGTAAATGAACATGAGAGACTATCTAACATCACACTTAAGACACAAAGTAAAGTAAAGGAACAGCTTGTAGTAAGAAAGGATATGGATGTAAATAAACAGGAGAGACTATCTAACATCACACTTTGACACAAAATCAAGTAAAGGAACAGCTTGTAGTAAGAAAGGATATGGATGTAAATAAACATGAGAGACTATCTAACATCACACTTAAGACACAAAGTAAAGTAAAGGAACAGCTTGTAGTAAGAAAGGATATGGATGTAAATAAACAGGAGAGACTATCTAACTTAACACTTAAGACACAAAGTAAAGTAAAGGAACAGCTTGTAGTAAGAAAGGATATGGATGTAAATGAACATGAGAGACTATCTAACTTAACACTTAGACACAAAGTAAAGTAAAGGAACAGCTTGTAGTAAGAAAGGATATGGATGTAAATGAACATGAGAGACTATCTAACTTTACACTTAGACACAAAATCAAGTAAAGGAACAGCTTGTAGTAAGAAAGGATATGGATGTAAATGATCATGAGAGACTATCTAACATCACACTTAGACACAAAATCAAGTAAAGGAACAGCTTGTAGTAAGAAAGGATATGGATGTAAATGAACAAGAGAGATTATCTAACTTTACCCTTGGACACAAAATCAAGTAAAGGAACAGCTTGTAGTAAGAAAGGATATGGATGTAAATGAACAGGAGAGACTATCTCACATCACACTTAGACACAAAATCAAGTAAAGGAACAGCTTGTAGTAAGAAAGGATATGGATGTAAATGAACATGAGAGACTATCTAACTTAACACTTAAGACACAAAGTAAAGTAAAGGAACAGCTTGTAGTAAGAAAGGATATGGATGTAAATGAACATGAGAGACTATCTAACTTAACACTTAAGACACAAAGTAAAGTAAAGGAACAGCTTGTAGTAAGGAAGAATATGGATGTAAATGAACATGAGAGACTATCTAACTTAACACTTAAGACACAAAATCAAGTAAAGGAACAGCTTGTAGTAAGAAAGGATATGGATGTAAATGAACATGAGAGACTATCTAACTTAACACTTAAGACACAAAGTAAAGTAAAGGAACAGCTTGTAGTAAGAAAGGATATGGATGTAAATGAACATGAGAGACTATCTAACTTAACACTTAAGACACAAAGTAAAGTAAAGGAACAGCTTGCAGTAAGGAAGGATATGGATGTAAATGAACATGAGAGACTATCTAACTTAACACTTAAGACACAAAATCAAGTAAAGGAACAGCTTGTAGTAAGAAAGGATATGGATGTAAATGAACATGAGAGACTATCTAACTTAACACTTAAGACACAAAGTAAAGTAAAGGAACAGCTTGTAGTAAGAAAGGATATGGATGTAAATGAACAGGAGAGACTATCTAACTTAACACTTAAGACACAAAGTAAAGTAAAGGAACAGCTTGTAGTAAGAAAGGATATGGATGTAAATGAACATGAGAGACTATCTAACTTAACACTTAGACACAAAGTAAAGTAAAGGAACAGCTTGTAGTAAGAAAGGATATGGATGTAAATGAACATGAGAGACTATCTAACTTAACACTTAAGACACAAAGTAAAGTAAAGGAACAGCTTGTAGTAAGAAAGGATATGGATGTAAATGAACAGGAGAGATTATCTAACTTAACACTTAAGACACAAAGTAAAGTAAAGGAACAGCTTGTAGTAAGAAAGGATATGGATGTAAATGAACATGAGAGACTATCTAACTTAACACTTAAGACACAAAGTAAGTAAAGGAACAGCTTGTAGTAAGAAAGGATATGGATGTAAATGAACATGAGAGACTATCTAACTTAACACTTAAGACACAAAGTAAAGTAAAGGAACAGCTTGTAGTAAGAAAGGATATGGATGTAAATGAACATGAGAGACTATCTAACTTTACACTTAAGACACAAAGTAAAGTAAAGGAACAGCTTGTAGTAAGGAAGAATATGGATGTAAATGAACATGAGAGACTATCTAACTTTACACTTAGACACAAAATCAAGTAAAGGAACAGCTTGTAGTAAGAAAGGATATGGATGTAAATGAACAAGAGAGATTATCTAACTTTACCCTTGGACACAAAGTAAAGTAAAGGAACAGCTTGTAGTAAGAAAGGATATGGATGTAAATGAACATGAGAGACTATCTAACTTAACACTTAAGACACAAAGTAAAGTAAAGGAACAGCTTGTAGTAAGAAAGGATATGGATGTAAATGAACATGAGAGACTATCTAACTTTACACTTAAGACACAAAGTAAAGTAAAGGAACAGCTTGTAGTAAGGAAGGATATGGATGTAAATGAACATGAGAGACTATCTAACTTTACACTTAGACACAAAATCAAGTAAAGGAACAGCTTGTAGTAAGAAAGGATATGGATGTAAATGAACAAGAGAGATTATCTAACTTTACCCTTGGACACAAAATCAAGTAAAGGAACAGCTTGTAGTAAGAAAGGATATGGATGTAAATGAACATGAGAGACTATCTAACTTAACACTTAAGACACAAAGTAAAGTAAAGGAACAGCTTGTAGTAAGGAAGGATATGGATGTAAATGAACATGAGACTATCTAACTTAACACTTAAGACACAAAGTAAAGTAAAGGAACAATACTATTATTGTTCTACATTTCACAGTCTACAATAATGAGTGTAACTCTACACGTCAATAAACATCTCAGTATCTTTGTCGTTTTGATATTATTTGGTGTATTAAGAGATTATTACATGACATTTTCCATATCGGCCCTGGTATTAGCCCGAGACTCCCATATCAAGCCTGACAGCGAAGCTGGAGGGTTGATACCAGGGACCATATGGAAAATTTCATGTCATAATCTTTTTATCACATATTTTACATTGACCTTTTCCAAGCATTGACTTTTATATTGCAAAAAAGATCTATGAACAGACAAATTGCGAAAATAAATCCTTAAGAGAATTGCCTCTGTTCAACTTGCAAATATTTTTGTTTCGAATCTGGTTTCAAAAATATACCAAACAATGTCGATCTGTACAATGACGTTAGAAACTGTTTGTAAAATCTACCCAAGACGTTGACATTTGAATGGAAATTCCTATTCAGCACGACGTATATATTTGAGCAAATTATTCCATTTCAAGTTATTTAAAATTTATTCCAATATGTTGAAATGTGTTAATTTGATTGAAATACGATTTTATGCATCATCTTTCCTTGAACTTTGACATATAATCTTTGAGACCACTGCACAGATACCAGAAGTTGAATACGGGGGCAAATACGGATATATGAGGGCAAATACGGATATTTGCCCCGTATTTGCCCTGAGGGCAAATAACCAACACTGACTTTTAGCTATTATTGGACATGCAAAAATTAACATATTGCAACAAAATATGTGATAAAGAATTTTATTCCCTAGATGTGGGGTTATCAAAAAGAAAGCAAAGTATAGATATAATTTATAAAATTACAAGTAAACATTGACCACAGTGATTGACTTTGAATCCTTGATCTACATACAGTCAAACCTGTATTAAGAGGTCACCTTTGGGACAAAGAACAGTGCCCTCTTAAAGGACAGGTGACCTCTTAAAAGAGGTTCAATTCGCATGAGATTTTCCACGACAGGACAAGAAAAAGGTGACCTATTAATACAGGTGACTTCTTAATAGAGGTGACCACTTGGGAAGGTTTGACTGTATATACAGTATTTCTATTGTTTTGAAGATGGATAACAGTAACAAAATGCCCCATTTTTATTCAATAAACATATGTATCTACTATAAAATACATGTAACAAAGAAATATCATAATACAGGTTATAAATACACATGTTAATTAACACACAAATGTATTAACAAACATGTTAATTAACACACAAATGTATTAACAAACATGTAATTAACACACACATGTATTAACAAACATGTAATTAACACACAAATGTATTAACAAACATGTAATTAACACACAAATATATTAACAAACATGTAATTAACACACAAATGTATTAACAAACATGTAATTAACACACAAATGTATTAACAAACATGTAATTAACACACAAATGTATTAACAAACATGTAATTAACACTCAAATGTATTAACAAACATGTAATTAACACACAAATGTATTAACAAACATGTAATTAACACACAAATGTATTAACAAACATGTAATTAACACACAAATGTATTAACAAACATGTAATTAACACACAAATGTATTAACAAACATGTAATTAACACACAAATGTATTAACAAACATGTAATTAACACACAAATATATTAACAAACATGTAATTAACATACAAATGTATTAACAAACATGTAATTAACACACAAATGTATTAACAAACATGTAATTAACATCAGTGACTTTCGAGGGGGTTCTATGGTTTTCTCCGTGTACTCTGGTTTCCTCCACCAATAAAACTGACCGCCACGATATAACTGAAATATTGTTAAAAGTGGCATTAAACACCATAACCCTAACCCTAAAACACATGTAATAAACACACATATAATAAATACACATGTAATAAATACACATGTAATAAACACACATGTAGTAAACACACATGCAAACTAACACAAATGTATTAACATAAATGTAAGAAACACATCATAATACCTGTTATACAAGTAATAAACTGACATGTAATTTATACACAAACATGTACCTATCATACGCATACAAGCAATTGAATAAAGATCTATATAAAAAGACTTTACTATCAGTTACATGTTAAAAACAGTCAAATCTTAATCTCTTTGTAGTTCTGTTAATCTTAATCTCTTTGTAGTTCTGTTAATATTAATCTCTTTGTAGTTCTGTTAATATTAATCTCTTTGTAGTTCTGTTAATATTAATCTCTTTGTAGTTCTGTTAATATTAATTTATAGGAGGTTTTATAATGTAAATCTAATAATCCATACACCTGTAAATCTACTTTGTCCTGGATGCAGGTTTTGGTCAGTTTTCTACATAGTTATTAAAGTAATTTTTACATTTTGCTTTAAGTGGATAATAAACTCAGATGAGTATTTTTTAAGTGAAGATTCACTGAACAATGGTACATTTAAAAGTATATCATTTCAATAGACAGAGCCATATTTATTGTAGAAATTGCTCACTTTTAATGCCAAGTGAGCAGTTTTTTAGATATATTATGGGGAGAACAGTTACATTTCACTGAGCTGATGATGATATCTGCTTTATATTAGACCAACATGCTTAGTTGGATTTTTATAGTGCGTTTGTAGAAACAATCGTTCATGGGTAGATATGTCGCTCCACTCATTATTTTGATTCAGAAGTCTTCGCTCTTAATCCTTCATCCTGCGTGAAGGGCAGAGAAGCAACAGAAACTAATTCTATAGTCTTCAATTTGACCATACCAAGGTTAAACCTATGATCTACCACATTCAAGGCAAACACACTAACCATTACACTATATACTTGTATAACATTTTAACTGGTATTAAGAGTTATCATCAACCTATTTGTGTGAATCATTGAGAATGCTAACTGACCCAATGCTTCTTCTTTTTTTTTGTACATTTATATCTTTGTGCATGTTTCTGTATTTTCACTCGCCATGATATAGCTGAAAAATTGCTAATTTGGCATTAAACAACAATCACTCACTCGCTCTATATTCCCAGAGATGGTTTCATACAACCTAAAAACAACAAGTCATCAGAGATGTTAATGCTTAATCTCCAGATTACACTCATTGTTTTTTCCAGTTTTAGGGGCACATTAAATTGTATTACTACTGTCAAAATTTCCATTTTAATGATTTATCCGATAATAATAAAACATACACAATTAGATAAGAAAAACAATCCTAAATAAACAATAGTTCATAAAATGTATAAATCAAGAACAGTTCATACATGTATTAGAAATTGCATCAATCTCCAATTAACTAACATCCAACACACACTACTGAAGTGTAATAGTATTGTATACCATCACACAGTAAACATGGCATCCTTTGCATTGTCTTGGTTTGTAAAAAAAATATTTTTATTCACATCATACTATAAAAGGATCTCGTCTGTCTTCTTTTACTTTTTTCATCACAGTTTTGATAACATCCCCAAGTTGTGTGGCAGCTGAGAGGTCTCCTGACACTTTGAGACGACCACTCATATAAGCTTGCAGGGGGGATAATCGACTAACAAACATATTCTGCATGTCAGCTACAGTTAGTGTTAGTGTAGAATCTGGTTCTCCATTGGGCGGTAATCCTTCCCCTGCATCACCAGAGCCTAAATCAATAAAAATAATACATTAGTAAACACTTGGAACACCTGAGTTCACCCCCTGGTTTATAATGAGGTTTGTGTTGCTCGATCTTTAGTTTTCTGTGTTATATCTTGTAGATCGTTGTTTCTCCTTTTGTTCTGTTTCCTTTGACCATTGTGTAGTCTGTCCTTCTATTTATGGCTTCTGATTACTCCTTTGGTATCTTAGATTGATGGCTTCTGATTACTCCTTTGGTATCTTAGATTTACGGCTTCTGATTACTCCTTTGGTATCTTCTATTTACGGCTTCTGATTACTCCTTTGGTATCTTAGATTTATGGCTTCTGATTACTCCTTTGGTATCTTAGATTTATGGCTTCTGATTACTCCTTTGGTATCTTCTATTTACGCCTTCTGATTACTCCTTTGGTATCTTAGATTTACGGCTTCTGATTACTCCTTTGGTATCTTCTATTTACGGCTTCTGATTACTCCTTTGGTATCTTAGATTTACGGCTTCTGATTACTCCTTTGGTATCTTCTATTTATGCCTTCTGATTACTCCTTTGGTATCTTAGATTTACGGCTTCTGATTACTCCTTTGGTATCTTCTATTTACGGCTTCTGATTACTCCTTTGGTATCTTAGATTTACGGCTTCTGATTACTCCTTTGGTATCTTAGATTTACGGCTTCTGATTACTCCTTTGGTATCTTCTATTTACGGCTTCTGATTACTCCTTTGGTATCTTCTATTTACGGCTTCTGATTACTCCTTTGGTATCTTAGATTTACGGCTTCTGATTACTCCTTTGGTATCTTCTATTTACGGCTTCTGATTACTCCTTTGGTATCTTCTATTTACAGCTTCTGATTAATCCTTTGGTATCTTAGATTTACGGCTTCTGATTAATCCTTTGGTATCTTAGATTTACGGCTTCTGATTACTCCTTTGGTATCTTCAAACTTTTCTTGTACTAAACTAAACTTAATAAAATTCATATAAAAACACATTATTAATGAAATATTTGATTTGTTTTCAAAACAAACAAAATCAATACTTACGCAGCTCTACATTTACTCTATCTGTAGTTGTTCTAAAAATAAAATGTGCCTTACTCATGCTAGATCCTAGATTTTCAATGCCATGTGTCATCGTTTTTTCATGCTCACTGATTTGAGATAAGAGATGATTGTTCATTTTCTTGATTTCATAACTAGTTGGCTTGTTTGATGGTGTTTTAAAGCCACTTTCAACGATATTTCAGTTATATCGTAGCGGTCAGTTTTATTGGATGAGGAAACCAGAGAACCCGGAGAAAACTACCAACCTATCACAAGTCACTGACAAACTTTATCACATAATGTTGTACACCTCGCCCTGATCGAGATTCGAACTCACAACATCAGTGGTGATAGGCATTGATTGCATAGGTAGTTGTAAATCCAACTACCATATGATCATGGATTCTCATAACTAGTTGGTGAATAACTAGATGCACAAACAGAAAACTAATAAAACAATATATATAGTTTATTGCCTTACCATTTTTGAGGTCTAGATAGAAGACTCCTCCATCTTGTCCACTTATTTGGAACATATAGACAGAGCCTACACTTTTAACCATAGACTCAGACAGTACTGTCTTTACAACACCAATGAACTCCCTAGGTGAGGGTATATTATGTAACAGTTCATCATCAACCCCGGCTGCCCCACTGTCAGGTACTACAGTTACAGCATCAGGAATCGTTGGTATTGCCATATTAGTAGCATCTCCACCTATAAAATTACAGATATGAATAAAACAATTCCTTTAAAAGTAAGAAATAATGTGACAGCATCTCACTGTAAGATATTCAGTAGCACCCCACCAAACCCTCCCCTTTATCAGCAGGCCATATTTCTGATGCACTGAGATATTAAAATACTACTAATTTATCACCCTCAAGAAAGACCATCACTCTTATAAGGCCACTTTTTGATTGTAGAAGGTGAGGCCTTATTAGAATGGAACTATCGTAGGCCTTATTTCAGGCATTACACATTTACTTCTACTCCTAAAATATCCAATGAGGGCAAAGTATATCATGGTAATAGTGGTAAATTTGCATTTCAGAAGTTTTGGATTAAAGTTTTGACTACAAGATTAAATAAGATAAGTTTGAAGATACTAAAGAGGTTATCAGATACAACAAACACTGCATAGAAAACTAAAGATTGAGCAACTCCACAACAAATCTGGGATGAATTCAGGTGCTCTCGACAGGTAAGCAGCTTCTGCTCCACTAGTGGCACCCATCATGTTTATTATCTTGTTACAAACCAAGTGATAAGTTATGAATGAAGAAAGGAATTATTCTAGTTATGTGATCTTAAAAAGAAATGCTATACTTAGTTCAGAAAACCTCCTTCACATTGTTACACATACATATTTTACTTACTAGCAGATGCCTGTAGAAATGCTGAAGCAAGCTGTTGGAATGTTTGTGGTAGACCAGCTGGTAACCCAGAATTTGTTTCTGGTCTCTTTAATACCTTTATGGGTGATCTATTAATAAAGATGATGAAATCTTTTAAATATAGTCCTACTATTGTTGTATAAATGAAAAATAAACACCAAACAATGCCATGTAACAGTCAACAATCCCATGAAACGGTCAACAATGCCATGAAACAGCCAACAATCCCATGAAGTGCTGTTGTTCATTCAATGAAATGATGGAAATGTCCGCTTTGTAGTAGACCAACACACTTAATTGGATCTTTGTAGTGTTAGCTCACTGAAACAACAGTCTGCGGGTAGATATGTTACTCCACAAGGACACATTACCCTGATTCTGACCTAACCGGTCTATACTCTTGCTCTTTAATGATGCTTGATTAGTGGAAAAGCAGCAAATACTAATATTATAGTCTTTGGTTTGACAGAACCAGGTCTCTAAACCCACAATCTATCACATTTAAGGTGAGTACACTAACCATTACACCTAACAGTGTCACTGACTATTAACAAGTGGTGTTATTAACACGATATGAATGTCATATATTTCCTACAGGAAATTCAAAATACAAAGAACTTGTAATATAATATTCTGTTCAGGAACATTTTCACCACCATTTGCACAATAACCTTCATTATCATTAAACAGGTAAAATGCACTTACAATCTGACTTAGTGTATGATAGTGCCCCAATCTTAAACACGTCATACAATAACCTACATTACTGATAAACAAGTACTTACAATCTGATTTCGTGTATGATAGTGCCCCAATCTTAAACATGTCGTACAATAACCTACATTACTGATAAACAAGTACTTACAATCTTTACACGTTGTACAATAACCTACATTATTGTTAAACAAGTACTTACAATCTGACTTCGTGTATGATAGTGCCCCAATCTTTACACGTCTTATTACTGCTTTCCTAAAAATATACACAAATTATATTCCAATCAGTATAGTTGAATTGTTCAATTCATCTTTTAAATTTGTTCTTTATCAATTATTTAGATGCTAAAACATTCTGCAAGACATTACATTGAAATGAGAATTAAATTACAAATGTAGTATCAAATACTGTTTACAATTAATATGTAAGATACTGGGTATTTATTCCAGATCTCAATTAGAACCATAATGTTGATGATAAGGACATATTTTAGTTAATCAATCTATAGATTAGTCAGTTTGAAGGTCAACATTATCGTAAGTATCGCAATGAGACTAGTGACAATGTTATCACATTGAGTCCATAGAACAAGTTGCAATACTCGTGATAATGTTTGTCAAGTTCTTAAAACTGACGTCATAATGTGTTTGCCATCACTCTGACTGATAATTTTCAGTATCAGGAAAAATGTCCAAATTACCAATAAATGAATATTATTTTGACCAAAGTATGTGAATTTTTTCTCTTTTCAATTGAGAGGGTAATTGCATTTTGCAGATTTTTGTGGATATAAAATTACTGAAAGCCAATAGAAATATTACATATGTTATCTTACCACAAGATTCGAATGAAAAACTAGAAATGCTATTTTTTAGTGCAGACACTTGTCTATTTCAGATAAAAAAAATTGCCAAAAAGGTTGGTTTCAATTTTTTTATTTTTTACCTACCAAAATATTACCCACAATTCCTAATTTATCAGCTTCAATTTCTTGTAGACTTCTCTGTACAAAATTATTTTTCAATGATGACTGTAGGAGGAGTCGCAGAGACTGGTTCATGTCTTGTATACTAGTGATATACTTCTCTACTGATGTTATCTTGTAGTATATGTCTGCTCCTACTTCTATTAATCCTCTGTCATAAGTGATTAACTACATATAATGATAAATAGGAAACAAATTTAGACATTTATTCTGAATACAGTCAAACCTGTATGTAAAAGGTACTGAAGGTAACCTGAACATGTGCCCTTTATCAACCTGTAAATGTGCCCTTTATCAACCTGTAAATGTGCCCTTTATCAACCTGTAAATGTGCCCTTTATCAACCTGTAAATGTGTCCTTTATCAACCTGTAAATGTGCCCTTTATCAACCTGTAAATGTGCCCTTTATCAACCTGTAAATGTGCCCTTTATCAACCTGTAAATGTGCCCTTTATCAACCTGTAAATGTGCCCTTTATCAACAGTTATCCTTTATATACAGTATGTATATACATTAAGTAGTGAATATACAGGTTTGTAGATTTCATTTTGATTTTTGGTGTTTTAACACAACTTTCAACAATATTTCAGCTATATCATGGCGACCCATTTTAGTGGTGGAGGAAGCGGGAGTACCCGGAGAGAACCACCGACCATGGGCAAGCAACTGGTAAACTTTATTACTTGCGGCTGCGAGTCGAGTGCACCCTTTTTTGTAATTTACAAAGCCGGGCGCGAATCCACGCTGTATTGGTGATAGGCTTGTATGAGTTGCTAGATCCAACGACCTAACTCATTGAGCCACCCGGGTCCCTTATACCTGTAGAAACATGACAGACCCAACAAAGGCATGGATAGTGAAGATACATTACTAACTAAAAACACGTTTTGTAAGATTTAGTATAATTGATATATTTAGGCATAATTTCTGTATTTTATGCAAATGATGTTGAAACTGTGTAAGACAAGATGGGAACACACAAATTTACTCTGTAGTATACACAATCATGTTCAAAAGAGTCTTAAATTTGCTAGAATGTTATTACTTAACAAATAAGACCAATACTCACATGTTGTGGGGGAACATTGAATGCTCTGATACGTAAATCCACTCGTTTCACTTTATCTATACATGGAATAACAAACACAACACCTGTAAAAGACAAACAAATATTCAAAACATTTTTCTGAAAAATTAACTTTCATTTTACATCCTATAAATAGAAGTACAAACAAATTCCTAGTATATAACTTATAATTTGCTTCTGAATCCCATTGAACTTTGTAAATATATAAATAT
Source organism: Bathymodiolus septemdierum (assembly GCA_963383655.1). Classification (NCBI taxonomy): domain Eukaryota; kingdom Metazoa; phylum Mollusca; class Bivalvia; order Mytilida; family Modiolidae; genus Bathymodiolus; species Bathymodiolus septemdierum. Next base: position 18,956,447 of record OY726521.1, read on the forward strand.
TTGAATAATTGCATGCTGAAATTTCATGAAATAAATATTGTTTAAACTAATTTCCTAGTAAACAAAAATTGTGACATTATTGGAAAATACGATTTCATTGAATGTATATTATTATATGTAAATGTATGTAAATTTAAACAAAAGATTGCATTCTAAAACATCTAAAAAATGTGAGGTGCATAGCTATTCTAAGTGTGCAAACATTTTAATGATCTGGATTAAAAGTGAAAGCATATTTGTTTACTGGTACATGAAATAGGTACCAGTTGTTGGAAATCTGAGATAGATCTGGAATGCTGCAAACGTGAGGTGAACAACTTAAGTAAGTATGCAAACCAGGGATCTGCACTGAAAACTGTGGGAGGATTAATAACACAAAATGGGTACAATACATGCACTCACTGTCGAAAATGTTATGATAAATGACTACCAGTGTGCAGAAATGGTAAACTATTCTTAAATTATTCTATAATACAAAATGCACAACTTTCATGCATGTATGCAAACACTTTGCAAAATTTTAATGGCATCGGGGTGAAAACAGCAGGAAGAGTTCATTACACAAAATAGGTATCTTTTCTAAACCCTGTCATTCACCATATACTGTAACCTGGATTTACAGTCCAGACAGCCACACCAAAAATGTAAAAATATATACCATGATCTTTCACTGGTAACATTCTACCAAGTCTAAGAATCACAATCCTTTCCTGATGCGAAACTTTCTGGAAATAAATTGTTCATATATTAGTATTTAAATACAAAGTCAAATAAACATCATAAACAAAAGTTAAGCCTGTATATGATTGCATACAAGTATGGACTTCATGAAAATTTTATATCCATAATTAGTAAATTGAGAAAGGAGTTATTTCCCAAAGCACGAAGGTCTGAGTGTAATAACTCTTTTGAAATGTGATAATTATGGATACATGTATAGACTTTTAAGCTTTTGTTTGTTTGTTTGATGGTGTTTAACACCATTTTCAACAATATTTCAGTTATATCGTGGTGGCCAGTTTTATTGGTGGAGGAAACCAGAGGACCCGGAGAAAACCACCGACCTGTTGCAATTCACTGACAAACTTTATCACATAATGTTGTACACCTCAAGCTGATCGAGATTCGAACACACATCAGTGGTGATAGGCAATGCATAGACATTTAAGATAATGGTACCATTATACAGTACTAAACTGCAGAGAAGCAACAAACAAAAGTTAAAGGATTGAAAATGTGTTTGTATATACTGAATGCACTGTGCAAATAACCAAATTCATTTTCAGTTAAAATTTTAAATACAATAATCAGCGAATACATTTGTATTAATATATCTCACTTAAAATGTGTCAGAGATTAGGTTTTATTCATGGTTTATTGACATGGACACGGAATTCACAACAGGTTGGTTTGGTTGGTTTATGGCGTTTAACGCCACTTTCAACAATCTTTCAGTTATATCGTGGTGGTCAGATTTATTGGTGGAGGAAACCCAAGTACCTGGAGAAAACCACAGACCTATTGCAAGTCACTGACAAACTTTATCCCATAATGTTGTATCAAGTACACCTCATCAGAGTGGGGTTCGAACTCACAACATTGAAATTCACAACACATCCACCTAGACCTAAACTGTATGACCATAGTGTGTCATTTTTAGTTTGTTTATAGACAGACAATCAAATGGAAATCACCACTTATTAGGGCGACGTTCGGTTGCGCACAAAATTCCCACAATAATTTTTCTCTACGTTCATATTCCATAAAAGTTATATGCACTATGTGCATTATGCAGCAGGAATAATTAGCTATTGCCAGAGTATGCAGTCAGTATCCAGTATAATGTAGACCTTATTTACTTACCTTTATGCAGAACCAAAGTGAAACAGGACATGTCAGTATGATCAGGATAACAGCAAGTCCTGTCAATATCCAGTGTAATGTCTTACCAAGGCAAGTTTCTTTAACTGAAATTTATATTGAAAACATTGGTAGGTCTCTTTGGTATATCTATATTTGGCAAGGAATTAATCACTATGATAATAAACATCAAAAAAACTAAATTTATATACAGTCAAACTTGTATTAAGAGGTCACCTTTGGGACTAAGAAAATGTGGCCTTATTAGACAGGTGACCTTCATATGAAATTTTCTATGACATAACAAGAAAAAGGTGACCTTTTAATACAGGTGACTGCTTAATAGAGGTGACCACATAGGCAGGTTTGACTGTAGTATATTGTATACCAGTTTTAGCAAGGAAATATACATTTCTCTTATCAGAATGAAATAATAACTTGGACAAGACCAATCTAAGTATTCATCTATTTTTTATAATGGTTTTTTTTGTGTTTAGATGAGAATATTGAAAATGTTACAAACTTCCTTAACAAAACTAGAGGCTCAGTGGGCTGAGCCTGTGTCGCTCACCTTTCATTCTGCTTTGAGGAAACTTAATACAGAACCTTCCATACATGTAGATGCTTCCTACCAAGTTTTGGTTCATATGGCTAAGCAGTTTCAAAGAAGAAGATTTCTTAGAAATCGACCAATCAGAAACAAGAATTGCATGTGGTGGCCATATTTGCTCACCGATTGGGACGAAATGAGTAAACTTCATAGAGGACATTCCATAGATGCTTCCTACCAAGTTTCAGTGGTAGCCATGTTTGCTAACCGATTGGGATGAAATGAGCAATCTTCATAGAGGACATTCCATAGATGCTTCCTACCAAGTTTCAGTTCATATGGCCAAGCGGTTTCAGAGGAGAAGATTTTTTTAAATCGGCCAATCAGAAACAAGAATTGCCTGTGGTGGCCATGTTTGGTAATGGATCATAACAAAATGTTCACTCTTTAGAGAGGACCTTCCATAGATGCTTCCTACCAAGTTTCAGTTCATTTGGCTGAGGGTTTTCAGAGGAGAAGATTAAAATGTGAAAACGGATGACAGACGATGGCAAAAGCTCATATTGCCTTTGGCAAGGTTTGCTAAAAAGAATATTAAAATGTGAATACCTACTTGTAATGTATAGAATAAACATGTTACACTATATCAACATTAGTTAATTTCTAAGGGAAATAATGGCAAGAGTTATCTTTCTTTGAACAGAGGAGAAGATTTTTTAGAAATCAACCAGTCAGAAACCAGAATTGCCTGTGGTGGCCATGTTTGTTAACCGATCGGGACAAAATGAGCTTCTTTAACCAAGTTTCAGTTCATTTGGCTGAAGGGTTTCAGAGCAGAAGATTAAAATGTGAAAAGTTAACAGACGACGAACGACGGACACCAAGTGATGGCAAAAGCTCACATTGTCTTTGGCAAGGTGAGCTAACAGACGATGGATGTAAAATGTAAACAGTAGATCACATGATACTTGAGTTCAGCAAAAAATTATTTTAATGAAAGTTGCTTCCAACTTACACAGCATTAACAGTAAATATAGTGAATCTATTATTTATAAGAAATATATCCATCTTACTGAGGGACATTGTCAGTCTCAACCAACTGAATATGATACCCAAAATTATCTTTTGTGACGTCAACCACATTATGACGCTACCTGCAGGACTCATTGCGATACTAGTGTTAATGTCTGTCTCAACCCTCACTACTGATAATAATCTATATTTAGATACCTTGAATATGCCTAACATCGGTTCGTCCTGCATGAGGATTCCAGTCTTTATAAGTAAAGGCTGATCTATAATCCCCACTAGCTGATCTCTCATAGCTGTTTTCCCCACTATAAGTAAAAGCGGACCCAAAATCTAATTTGACTTCTTCCATTGGATCAGAACTTGGCAAACGACTGTATTTGGCATTCATTTTTATATTAATGTTCTGTTCTATTTATAGAATATCTAATATAATGTTACTATTACTGGTGACAGCAAACTCTTCATCATTTTATACTGAAAACTGTATTAATATGATCACTACCTAAAATTTAAAAAAATCAATAAATATTTTATTTTAAATCATGTCCATTTGAAGTAATTGATATATATATATATATATATATATAAAAACAGTTATTGTTCATATTGTAAATAAAATTGAGTACAATAAATTAGATATCTACGTTTTTTATTACAACAGTTTAACCGATCACAAAATAATAAACCGATTTGTTTACATTTTGCTGATTTTTACATTGGAAGCCTTCTCTTTTTATATTGCACAAGACACTATATTCTTATCATTCACTAAATTACATGAATTTTTTTCATTGACATGCTGCCCCCACAAAAAAAATCAACCAATCAGATCTTAGAACATATAGAAAAGAGTAGTCCTTTTTAAACAAAAAAGTTCTTTTCTCTTTGTAGTTTTTTTTTATTAAGTATTAAGTGGAATTCATAATTAAAATTGGTAACTGAAGTTCTTCTACTTCTACTGTATAAGAGGCCACCTTTAACTAACTGAAGATTCTGCCAATTATGTTGGGTACTGCGCTTCAGGCACTATAATTAACAAGTTAAATATACAAGGATTATTTAGAGCCCAAATTTGATGGATTTAGTTGTATCTTAATACATTTATAGAGGGCTTGATGCATGACATATTTATATTGTTGTTCCATTGCTTGCCATTTCACTGTAAGACTTTAAACATGGCATGATATTTTGACAGAAAGTAGAGGAATCATGTACGTTTCAGAAAATATATTGCCTTGGAAAGGTTAAACTTATGACAAAATAGCTAGGTACAAAATGAAGGCTCGGAAAAATACAGATGTAGTAGAAAATGTTAAAGAAATTAATTAGTGGTTTTACACCCCGAAACATATCGAGATATTGTAAGTCAGACTAATTGATATCGTGTTTAGTGCCTGTGGCTGTGGACTGTGAGGAATTTTCATTGATATAATGTCTGGTGTCTGTGTACCATGTCACTAATACTATCGTCACGGTATGTGTTTTCGTATCATCCATTTTATTTTGATTTCCACAGCGCACGCATTATTTTTGACATGTCTTCCGGTTTTTATCTAAGGAACGTAAACAGGACTACAACGTGACATCTGTAAAAAATGTTCAAGTTTGCTTTTAAAGACGTAAGTACCAAAAACAGTGAACCTACCTACTGAACCATACTTTTTGTAATGCTAAAAATTAACTTCATTTATAAAGTAGCTGGAAAAAAATCCAGAAGGGCTATATAAAATTGAACTATCTCGTCTGCCTCTCAGACACCGGCTCTTCCGGTCATGTAACTGTCATGAGGTCACTGATCGTACTTGTAAACAAAAGAGCTGACTGAAATGTGCCTGTTTCTTATATAAAATACATGTCACTTTGCAGTGCATTGTGGTTTCAGCACTAAAAAAAACATCAAAAGTAAACACAATTTTGAAAGCGGTCATTTTCAAACATTGTTATTTTATTTAGATGTAGTATGATTTGGTAGATGGCCAGAACCATGAAATTTTAAAACCAGCTATTTCCGGATTATATATTTGTTTCCATCCCTTATATCGGCCCTGTTTTTACTTCACACGAAAACAGATGATGCCATTTTAATGACAACAAAAGTTGCCAGATAATCGAGAGTATATCAAAATACAAGAATGGCTTTAAAAACAATCTTATGTACAAATAAATATTTAACTAGCCATTCTTTGAAAATTCCAATTGTCATATGAATGAAGGGTTAACACTGTTAATCCCTATATCGGAAAATCGATAATAGTACGAAAACCGATAACATGATGCTAATAGTAATGTGTCCAACATGTAGTGATGATGTACTGCACTCACAGGCACTTGTTTCTGGTAAAAAAAATATACCTAGATACCCTATGTTTCTGGTAAAAAAAATATACCTAGATACTATATATATATATATAGTATCTAGATATATTTTGTTTACCAGAAACAAGTGTCTGTGACTGCACTGTAGTCGTAGATGTCGATCACTTTACTTCTTCTTTTCATTTTGTTTTTTGTTCTAAACGTTTTACGAAGCATGTAGTTTACCTTTTAGTTTTACTTATAATTGTAATGATACGTATGATTGCAAAATAAATCGCCTTGAAATCATATTATATGATATTCCCAAATCCAGTTATCAGATTTCGACATTTCCAATGTAAATAGGAAGTCCGTCGAAATACGATAGTTTCGGAATATTACCGGGACAGAGAAGTTTTTACGGGTTACATAAATGTCATGATCATCAATAATATTGAAACGACTCTAACTTTTTTAATTATCAGATTGATTTATTTCAAATTTGGAAATAGACTAGAGATGTTATCCTATATTTGTAGATAATTGATGAACATATTGTATAATTGGTTCAAAGAGAAAATTATCTGAATAAACTCAATAATTTTGTAATTACGCATAATACATGTACAATAACTAGAATGAGGAGATCCCATATGTACATTGTTATTTGTATTTGCTCACCTTCTTTCAAGTACAATGTCTGAAGGGACAACCGCAGCAATATCAGACTTGAAATAAAAATACATAGTTTTGGGCGTTGATCTCTTTGCGTCGCTCGTATATTTGAAATGATAAAAATTACAACAAATTTGTTGAAATACTCGAGAGGTGACTTTTTCAAAGTAATCAAACTGCATAGGACAAATAAAGGATATTTTTGTAAATATAATAGAACTAATATATAGAATAAACGACAAACCCCATCGAGCAAGCTCTACTTATCCGCGGACATCCTGGTTCGCGCTGATCATATATATCTAGGTTTGAGCCATGGGAACCTTCACCAATACGCAGCAAAATAAAGGGCAGGGATATAAAACAAATACCGAATAACCGGTAATTTCTGCGGCTACCAAATTTCCGGTAGGTCTTTTTACCGCCGACCACCCATAAATGTATGAAAATACGTGTTTTATTATTATTTCCTTTGCTTTCATTGGGTTTTTTTTTGTGTGTGTTTCTCTCTAGTATTTTAGTGATTTTTTTGGTTATTTGTATTTTTTCCGTATTATATATATATATATATATAGTAGGGTCATACTAAAAAGCGCCCGGGAACAGCCCGGAGCAGCACGGAACCGCCCGGGTAGTGGAAATAATGCCCGTCGTATTGGAATATTGTTTAAATCGAATTTTTGTCGAAATTGTATACGGGTATATAATTGTTTTAAATAAAGTGTTATTTTAAAATTATGTTGTTAATTTTATATATTGTACAAGCCTTGACGTGGCGTGAGGGCTCTTCCATTATAAAATAATGGAAGCCAACTATGAACAGTAAACGGGGTTTTTGCTTAAAATGTATTATTTTGTTCATGCATTTGCATGCATGCGTGTAATGTCATAACCGAAGCGTGTGTCGGTAATTCATTTGCTAATTACCCAATACACATAAAGATTTTATACAAAACTAAAAACAACAAAGAAAAAGACAATAAAATATAGCAAGTTATATATAATAGAATTGAAATACTCCCGGGCGCTTTTTAGTACATAACGCAATGCAATTTGCCAGTATGCATTCCATATAAAACCACAGTTTTCCAAAAAAGAATCGAAGTTATATCTGAATGGATTTTTACAAATTGAAGAAGAATAGAGACAAAATAATGAAAAAATAAAGAAATGAAATTCAGATAATTCTGTGTCTTTTGTTGTAAAGAAATCCATGCAGTATGGTTTTATATGAAATATATAGCGGAAACTGATTTTGTCTTGATTTTTTTTGTATTTGTGTTTTTTTTTTTTTTTTTTTTTTTTTTTTTATTTATTTATTAATTTTATTCTTGTGTTTTTATTTTAGGCAATGATAATTGATAATTATATTATACATTACTCATTATTGATAATCAGCCTATATCTGTATACATAGGATGATTGGATTAAATCACTTTCACACCTTGTTTATAATGGCACACTTTTTGCAGGTGTGACTCACAGCTTTGTATATTTCAATAGACGTCCTGTAGCCCTTTTCACAAAAATTCGTAACTATAGTCCTAACTTTTTCACTTAAGATTATCTTACGACAATTCCTAAGTCCTTTTCACAAAGATTATCTTACGACAAATTTTAATCTTACGACTAAAATTACACTTACGATAAAAAATTCTTCCTTGGGTGTACTCGATACAACATTATGTGATAAAATTTGTCAGTGATTTGCGACAGGTCAATGGTTTTCTCCGAGTACTCCAGTTTTCTCCACGAATAAAACTGACCGATATATTGTTGAAAGTGGCGTTAAACACCATAAACCATCTTCCTTAGCAACCTAGTTCCATTTCCATAGCAAAACAAAGCATTTTTTTTAATAAAATTATTCTATAAAATATCCCCGGCACTAATTTATAAGCAGTTTTTATGCTATGATGTGTTTGTATGTGTATATTGAATTTTTATCTAATACAAACAAATGTATATGAATCGGTCGCCAATAACTGCACAAAATATGAACGGGTATGATTTTCGTATCGAGGAACATTTCTAATGCATGTAAATTAAAATGATCTATAATAATTATCATTACTTGGAGTTGTGCGTCATCATCCACGCGTGGTTACTTTTGGTAGAAGTATTTTCTAAGGGAGTGCATCTGTAGCCCTTTTCACAAAAATTCGTAACTATAGTCCTAACTTTTTCACTTAAGATTATCTTACGACAATTCCTAAGTCCTTTTCACAAAGATTATCTTACGACTAAAATTACACTTACGATAAAAATTCTTCCTTAGGTGTACTCGATACAACATTATGTGATAAAATTTCAGTGATTTGCGACAGGTCAATGGTTTTCTCCGAGTACTCCAGTTTTCTCCACCAATAAAACTGACCGATATAGTGTTGAAAGGGGCGTTAAACACCATAAACCATCTTCCTTAGCAACCTAGTTTCATTTCCATAGCACAACAAAACATTTTTTTAAATAAAATTATTCTATAAAATATCCCCGGCACTAATTTATAAGCAGTTTTTTATGCTATGATGTGTTTGTATGTTTATATTGAATTTTTATCTCATATATGAATCGGTCACCAATAACTGCACAAAATATGAACGGGTATGATTTTCGTATCGAGGAACATTTCTGATGCATGTAAATTAAAATGATCTATAATAATTATCATTACTTGGAGTTGTGCGTCATCATCCACGCGTGGTTACTTTTGGTATAAGTATTTTTTAAGGAAGTGCATCTGGAGTGTGAAAAAAAACCTATTCATATAATTCATTTTATCGGATATTTGTCAGCAAAATATTTACCCCCTTTTTTCAAATTAATCCCATCCCACATAAAATTAAACGCTTGTTCTTTTACTAATGAAAATTTATCCCGATTTTTCTGAGATAACCCAAATTAAGATGTGTTTATCATCTATCAATCACTGCATGAAGACGAATAAATATCCCTGTTATATATTAATATTAATATTAATATAACAGAAGAATGTACACAAGTTTATGTATTGCCAGAGTGTTCGATGATCATCGAAGTTGCCAGAAATTAATAGATTATATTACTAATATAAAGGCAAAATCAAAACGATATCATTGGATCCAGAAAATTCCAGTCCTAAAGCGGCTGTTCATACAAAACTTTTGTAAGCGGAGTAGATGTCTAGAAGAAAATCCCGTATTCCTGTTTTTATCAACAAAAAAAATATTAATGAAAAAAAAAATTCTCCCCAAGTTTGCAAGTAGTCTTTTCGATTGTCGATCGTTCCCAATTTGAAATCTAAAATTAAAAGATTTATCCTGAATTTTTTGGTCATGTAAACGATACACTCTGCTGTATTGAAAAGGTAAATGTACGGAATGCATCGTTAGAGACTCTGTTATTAGTCACGCCAAAAAGGAGTAAACAACAATGTCATTTGTAGCGTCTGTTTGTATTAAACCATATTCATTTCAATAAACATTTATCAATATGTGTAATTAGGTTTGTCATACGGTCAGAGAAAATGCGCTAACGATGAATTGCTCTCTTATTTTCAAGTCGAAGCGCCAATACATCGTCCACCTTTTTTTTTTTTTTTTTTTCACTTACGATAAAAGATAAGACCAAAATTTCTCTTACGATCAAAATTTTACACTTAGGACAGGGTAGTTTTACACGTAAAGTTAGAACTATTTTTACACTTAAGATTATCGTAAGTATTTTTGTGAAACTCTTTTTAATCTTAGTTTTACACTTACGACAATTTTTTATCGTAAGAATTTTTGTGAAAAGGGCTACTGAAGTGTAAAAAAAAAACCTATTCATATAATTCATTTTATCGGTTATTTGTCAGCAAAATATTTTTTCCAATTAATCCCATCCCACATAAAATTAAACGCTTGTTCTTTTACTGATGAAAATTTATCCGATTTTTCTGAGATGACCCAAATTAAGATGATGATGTGTTTAGCATCTATCAATCATGAAGACGAATAAATATCCCTGTTATATGTTAATGTTAATATAACAGAAGAATTTACACAAGTTTATGTATTGCTAGAGTATTCGATGATCATCGAAGTTGCCAGAAATTAATAAATTATATTACTAATATAAAGGCAAAATCAAAACGATATCATTGGATCCAGAAAATTCCAGTCCTAAAGCGGCTGTTCATACAAAACTTTTGTAAGCGAAGTAGATGTCTAGAAGAAAATCCCGTTTTCCTGTTTTTATCCAAAAAAAAAAAATGAAAAAAAAAGAATTCTCCCCAAGTTTGCAAGTAGTCTTTTCGATTGTCGATCGTTCCCAATTTGAAATCTAAAATTAATGAGAATTATCCTGATTGTTTTGGTCATGTAAACGATACACCGCTGCATTGAAAAGGTAAATGTACGGAATGCATCGTTATAGACAGACTCTGTTATTAGTCACGCCAGAAAAAGGAGTAAACAACAATGCCATTTGTAGCGTCTGTTTGTATTAAACCATATTCATTTCAATAAACATTTATCAATATGTGTAAATAGGTTTGTCATACGGTCAGAGAAAATGCACTAACGATGAATTGCTCTCTTATTTTCAAGTCGAAGCGCCAATACATCGTCCATCTTTTTTTCTATTTTTTTCACTTACGATAAAAGATAAGACCAAAATTTCTCTTACGATCAAAATTTTACACTTAGGACAGGGTAGTTTTACACGTAAAGATAGGACTATTTTTACACTTAAGATTATCGTAAGTATTTTTGTGAAACTCTTTTTAATCTTAGTTTTACACTTACGACAATTTTTTATCGTAAGAATTTTTGTGAAAAGGGCTACTGGTGCCGCTAACAGTATACGGTATATCATTTCGAAATGATTTGACTGCTCGGGATACACAATTTTCATGTATATTTACCAAAATAATATATAGAAAGTAAGTTTTTCAGTGACCGGTCCCAGTTTAATGTTAATTATTGATAAACATGTTCTTGTCCTGACTACAGCTGTAATAATGCTGGTATGAAACTAGGGAGTATCTCCCTCGTGCAAAGCTCTGTCTTTAGATGATTTTGGCGTAACTTTAAGGCCCTTTATGCTATTTGTTCTCTATAAGCTCTTAAACATCTTTTGGTTTTCTGGTATTCCAAATTTTTTATTTCATCTGCATTGAAGAGACATAAATTGTCGAAATGGCCATCTGCAGAACTCAAATTTGCTGTAATTTCGGTATTTTGTTATTTTATCTTTCCTGTGTTTAAATTTTGCTATTTCTGAGCCAACCCCCGTTCATTGTTGAAGGCCTCACGGTGACTTCAAGATGAAGAACAACAAGCGTTGTTTACCATTGTGAAGAGAAGATAACAGGAAACCCTCACAATGACAGAAAACTCCAATCAAACATCACCCACCAACCAATGAACCCCAAAACAACCATAAAGCATAGACAACAAACAAACATATATAACGATAGGAATTCGGGATAGCCAGGCTTGGTACCAGCACTAACAAATGCTAGTGGTGGGGTTGAACCGCTTTACGGGTATCCATGTATTAATTGGGATTTTGTCTCGTGTACATTTATCATATATATATATATATATATATATATATATATATATATATATATATATATATTCATGGTCATCTCATTGACATTTACCCAAACTCTGACCGCACAGGTGTCGAAAATAGCTGTATACATCTACTGTCCTGTTTGTTGTATTTAAATAAATAAAATATGTTCAATATGTACATTTATTTACATTGTAATTTCATTTATATGCAAAAGGTGTTAACATAATTAAAACAAATAAAATCATTATTCAGTCATTTTTCATATTTACATAACAAAACACATTTATATTTACATAACAAAACACATTTATTTACACTCTATCTACGTCTTCGTGCTCTCTCAGTAATTTTCCATTTTTACATAACAAAACACATTTATATTTACATAATAAAACACAATTATTTAGAATCTATCTACGTGTTCGTGCTCTCTCTGTTGTCGGTCTTTTCTTCTGACAGGGCTTCTTTCCCTCTTCCTTCTAATGTCCTTCAGAAAGGTGTAAAATACCTTTTCTTTCTCGGCTGCATCTTTACATCGCCAAACCTGATCTGGTATGTAATAATGTTTCTGGGTTGGTGTCAGTTGGTAGTCACCGTGTCCATGTAGACTGCCTCTAAGATGAAGAAATTGATTCCTCACACAGTCGTGTAATTTATTAACAAGGTCCGGAGTGGTCTGCGGTTTCCAGTCTATCGCTCTTTTAAAGATGTGATTCACACTCTCGGAGTTATTGTTGGTCCATAATTGCTCACCAAACTCGCGTTGATTACCTCTGGGTGCAGTGACAAAGGACTGGATGCGTGGCTTCATTTACTTTTCACAGTAATTGCAGAGGGACGGGTGGTCTTTCATCTCATCTACAACTTGTGTTGATTTCTCCTTGAATAAGACGGATGTATCTGCATCAGCCAAACCCTCTGGACCAAATACAACGTCCATTAAACGCTGTCGTTCCTTCGTGTGTATCCCCACTTTATCCTGCATGTAGTGGTTAAAGTTGTCTTTAAGATGCTTTGTACATAGACGTTGGGTTGCAGATGGAAAAGCGTCTTCAATGGATTTTGTTAGGACCTTCTCGTCGTCAGAACCGAAGTACATGTTTTGTGGCAGTCGTAGCTTGATATCACCTAACTTGATCTCTGTGGCAATGTATGCGAAGAAGGAGTAGTAGGTTCTGTATGAGTCATCTTTGTGCAGTAGTAAGAGTCCTATGAATATTGGATGGTCCTTGGTGTCATTCTTTATAACTCTCGGGTGTTTGTAGACCAAAGTAGTAGCAAAGAAATGGCCTAAATTAAAAGTTCTATCTACTCCTACTGTTCCACCATGTCTGGACAGGAAAAGTTTGAAGTCTATCATCTGGTCTTCTGTGTGGCATATTACTGATGGAATTTTGTCTTTTTGTGGATCATCTGCTGCACGTATGGATGATTGTTTGTCATATTAATGACTGCTAATATTTCGTCGGCAATGTTTGTGGGCTGTATTGTCCTCTTTTTCTCTCTGTACTTAGCGTTCTTTATTTGTTTGATATTTTTTGGTGCCTCCAGTGAGTTGTTAAGGTTCATATCAGTATACATCTGTTTTGGTTTTCTGGTACCGGTTTTTAGCTTATCGATGACTTTTGGATTGGTCATAACATTTTCGGATGCTGAGAGGTCATATGTTCCTAAGTATTCATACAATGCAGTGGCGTGCAATGAACCGTCAGTGGCAGAAGTGAGCCAGCTAACATGCTTCTTGAATTCTGGATTCGCTTTGAGTGCTGTTTCATAGCGGTACATGGTAACTATTTCCTTTGGTGCGGGTGGTGGGTCAATAGGTATGAACACAGCCTTTCCCTTGATTCTCTGTCGGGTGCAATACTCATTATTCTTCAGGAAGATTGTCTTGAAGTTATCAATCAGATGATAAGGTTGGTCATGGCATCTGCCTTTGCTGCTATCCCAAACACCACAATCGACTGCTCTGTATTATGAATTTGTTGCAGAGTTTCATTTGGATCATCATTGACGGACTGCTCTGTATTCTGGTATTGCATACTTGTATCAATGACAGATGGTTCATGTTCTGGTTCCTCAGACAGGCTTTCCTCCTTTACTGTTGATGCATCCATTGTAGGTTCTACCTTAATCTTTGCATGGATATGAGAACTGTGGTATGCTGGCTGGAACATTTGGTCAGTAGATAGTGTGGCTGTGACCGGAACAAAGTGATTAGGGTTCCATAGACCCTTTACTCCCCACTGAGTGTTTGTCCACATAATGGCTATGGTGCGTTAAGTTTCAGTTTCACATGGCGAGTAGGTGGTGTTGATGGTCTGGTAGGCCAAATGTCATTTACCATACATTGGTGGGTAGTGAGTCTTGATGGAATGTCCTATTACGTCGGCTAGAGCCATAATACTCCAGGCTGATGACCATGCTGAATCTGTAGCGCAATCTCGGCAGGCGTCCTCGAGGGTTGGAGACAGCAATAGTATGTTCCCTGCGTCTGGGCTTAAGATATCTGTCCATGTTGTTGCACATCTGTATGCAAGTCCTTACTCTTAGCTCCCTCGCCTTATCTTCATGCCCGCATAGAAGAGTAGAGATGGAGTTGAATAGGCAATTCCCATCAGCATTCACCCTTAGTGGAGTTCCAATAGATAGGCCAAGACTCTGTAGGTACATTACGCTGACTGTGTCTACTGGTTTTGAGCGCAGAGGAGGAAGGTTGTCTGGGACTGTGAATGCAGGCATCGGCAGTAATTCCCGGCGGGCAGCGTGACTCAAAGCAGCCTAAAACACACACACAAACATATATTTTGGTCAGCGATTATAGTGTTTACCACATACATGATATAAAAAATAGTACAATCTATTTAAATTTATAATATCTTAAACTATAAAATGCATTTTGACTCGCTTTCAAGTGGTCGGCTGTAGTTTTTAGGTGGTAGGCGGTAAAAAGACCCACCCCCTAATTTCTGCTGTATTCTGCGGTCAACTCCGGACCGCAGAAATTAAAATCGCAGAATATTATATGTAAAATAAATTTGAATGTTACCAAAGAACTAAATATGTGTTTACTTCTAAGCACCACTGTAATGTGCACCCGTTTTTTTTATCGTCAGGGGCGTAGCCAGAATAATGGAGAAGTACAGGCACTAGCTGTTTCAGCGAGGGTCTGACAAGGCCACCAGCGGTTCCAGGACAGAGCCTTGGGGCGCAGCCACGGAAGCTCATTTTCCCCACTTGTATAAGTTTATGTAAACTCAAGGCACCGATTCCTTCTGTTAACGAAGTCATCAATATTGATATCTAAGTCGACTTGCAGATGTCTGTGTATATCCATAAGTGATAAGTTGGTAAGTCACTCATCACCCATAGTCGACCTTAAGTAGAATTTTACGCGTCTCATTGCACTGTTGCGGCTTGTTGCCGATGACACGGACATTGTCAGTAAGATACTGTATATAACCGGGTACATGTCACGGTTTGTTGCATGTAGAGTGTGGAGTTTGGTTTATCATCTACAAGAACCCACCTGATTTTCTAACGCTCAAACCTCATCCACAAAATCATGGAACATATCTTCATGTGTACTTCAGTAGGAAAGTGGATTAATGATTTATACAACAAAAACAAACAATTGTCAAATTTATGTATAGACACGCGCCTACTTGAGCCTAACGTAGCTACGCCCCTGATCGTAACATCGCTTCAGTTGTTGCTTCCTGTAATACAAATAAAATGTTTTCGGTGCCGAGATTTTCAATCCGCAAAAATTAAATGTCTTCTTTTTAGTCCAAAACCGCAGAAATAACCAGTTCATGATACGGTATGATAATCAGTATAATTTCAATAAATAATGAATAAAGAGCTTTCAAAACATAGTTAATAAAGGTATCATTTCAATATTAATGGTTATTGGACAGGAATAGTTTTCTTTGTTCAAAACATCTGCATGCATAGGCGGATCCAGAGGGGACAGTGCCCCCGTTCTGCCTGTCCAACACCAGAAATTGGATTTTCAACGTCATGTCGCCGTTTTTTTGTTAAATATACAATGATTTGAGGTGAGAGCTGATTGTTCGTTTTGTTTTTGTTGTTGGTTACATTGGTGATATGGATGACCATTACTGTGTAAACTTTCTTTTCATAAAGGTCGATTCAGTTTTTTCCCAAAGGAATTCAATGGGACAAAATTGTTAAAAATCGGACTTAAAATACAAATTAGAAAGTTATGATTTTGGGTCTCTTTGACCCCATCTATGACGGAAATCGTAATTATATAAGGTGCAATAGACATTTTAAATGGTTCCATAGATTAATAAAGTAAATGTTTTATAATCGCAAACTTTTAAAGTTATTTTTTTACCAAACATTTCATTTCGTAGATAGTATACTTCCAGAATCTTCCATTTACACAGAATGACCTAATGAGGACATTGGAGTATATATCGTGTGAAACGTACTTGATCACTTCATGTTGGGTCATTTATTTTGGTGAAGACTCATCAGGAGACCTTCAGGTGATTTAAATTTTCACATTGTGAACTTTCCTTTTATATGTAACAATATTCCAGCAGCGTCTGCATATGGAGATTTATAGAGGGTTGCTGATAACCAGGAAACTACTGTGCCATGAAGAGTTCCTAAATGTTAAATTGAAGTCATCACTTCGAAAGTTTTACAGTGGCCACCATGACTTGGTTAACCATTACGAAATATCTGTCATAAATGACAATGGATTTGTTCCGTTTGTCGTAATCACAATACGGTCCTTTCCTCATCTGTGACTATCACCAGATTTGTAACAAGAGTCACACGACAGGTGCTACATGTGGAACAGGAACTGCTTACCCTTTCACTCCCGGGTTTTAGTATGGTTCGTGTGGATCGATCTTTGGTTTTCTGTGCAGTGTTTAGTACGTCATTGTTTATCCTTTTGTTCCTTTTCTTGTGGCAATTGTATTGCATGTCCTTCGATTTACGGTTTCTGGTGTACCCCTTTGTATCTTTTATTTCTAGTGAACAGTGACGAGACCCCACCCATTACCCTTTAATTTCAAAGCCTGAAGATTTTTCAAGTCATTTTGGACCTTCTTTGACTCCCTTTATTGAGGAAGCCATTAGAACTAAGTCAAATCTATTTGAAAAATACAGACAGGAAATTTCATATAGAATTCAAAGTAGAAAGGAATCCCCATCAAAATCCGATATATAATAAAAATTACAAATTTTGGATGTTGTTTCCTTCATACCTTTGAAACAGCAATACTGTAAGATGGTCAACACATCTGTTGCTCACTTCAGACAGGTATTTTTTAAAGGAATTAAATGGGAGAAGAGATGCAAATCGATCATTCTGGTTGTTGGTTGCTTTTTTTTTTACTAAAACAGTAAAAACTAGGTAAAATCTGTTTGAAAAACGTAGGCTGGAAAGTTCACGTGGAATCTAATAGAGAAAACCTATCAAAATCAGACTTAAAATAAAAATTCTAAAGTTTGGGTGTTAGCTCCATATTTGACCCTATTAGATTTTGGAAACAATATGAGCAAGAAAACCATCAAAATTAGTTAAAAAATAAAGTCCAAATAACAGAAAACACCATTTTTTCCACCTTTGGGCTTCTTGCGTCTTTACCGGATTTCCCATGGGAAAAAAACTTTTTTAGAGGACCATCCAATGAACCCGTTGATCAAGTCTATTTCCAATTGGCTTAGTGGTTTTGCAGAGGAAGATTAAAATGTGGAAAGTTTACAGACTGACAGATGCAAATTGATGTTATGCGAGCCGATAAAAGGTGCAGGACTTCTGCTCCTGCAAAAAAATGTGCAAATTTGGTTGACTTCTGCCGAGTAGTCTATGAAAAATTGCAGATTATACGTCTACCTCCTCTCCACAGCATTACAAATCACTGTTTGGCTCTGGTAAACTCCAACAAGAGCACCGTCCACGGGTGCTGGACGCTAGACTTTTTCGTATCTGATATTAAACTGCAATAAACAAAAACAAAACAAAATTTTGGGGGGCATAATCTTTTCTTGTAACACTATTTTAGTGCATATGAAATAAAAATAAAAAAATATTATTTGGGGGGCAACGGGAGGGGGTTGTATGTTGGGTTTCATTTTAATGCCTATCATAGTTTATATTGAGAAAATTGTATTTTTAGAAAAGAAAATGCAAGTAAAAAAAAGGGAAATAACTCAAATAAAATGCTGGATAGAGTTGTCTTCTCTTGCCAACAGAACAGTGTAAACACTTTCTTTCTAAAAGTGTATTGAGTTTCAAGTTAATAGCTTTGATAGTTATTGAGAAATTTTAATTATACTAAAACAATATCCCAAATTTCTATGTACTATGCCAAAACAAGGGCAGATAACTCTGGATATACAAATCACAGGGTCACCTGCCTTGTTGTAATGGGTTCCCCATTTGATAATGAACAGGTATGTCAAGTTTCCTTTCACTGCCTATCATAATTATTGAGAAATTGCATTTTTTGAAGAAATTCTAAGTTAAAAAGGGGGAATAACTCAAATAAAATGCTGGATGGAGTTGTCTTCTCTTGTCAACAGATTGGGGTCAACACTTTCTACAAGTGTATTGAATTTCAAGTTAATAGCTTTGATAGTTATTGAGAAATTTTAATCTTACTAAAAAAATATCCCTAATTTCTATGTCGAAACAAGGGCAGACAAATCTGGATATACAAATCACAGGGTCATCTGCCTTGTTGTAATTGGTTCCTCTTTTGATAGTGAACAAGTATTTCAAGTTTCAAATGGATACCTTTGATAGTTTTTGAGAAATGAACTCTTGACAAAAAACTTAACCAACCCAGACGCTGACGCTGACATGACGACAATAGCTCAACTTTTTTTCTTCGAAAAGTCGAGCTAAAAATCATTGTTAAAAAAATTAAATAGCAGATACATAATTTCAGTATCTGTAAAAAATAATGTGCAAGTTTAGAGGTGTATCAAGAGTTGTGGATTAGAATTGAGTACCCTCCTCTGCACCACATTGACATAGCTCTGGGAAACCTAAGAAATCAATGTGCTGAAAAATAAAATAAAATAGCAGATGCACTTCATTCCTTGTAAAAAGAAAATGTGCAAATGTGGATAGCTTGTGTTCATTGTATTTATGAGAAGTTGCAGATAAGAGATGTGTAGAGATTTTTCTGTAGGCCTGTGGTTATGATATCTCCCAAGAGGAATTGTTGAGATTCTGTGTAACTGATACAACCAATCTGTTGAAATATCTAATACAGGATGTTGATTTTCATTGCTTCGGGGCTGGACTAAAATCACACTATCAGTTGTGTCATTGCAAAATGTCAAATTTGATTTAGCATATCAATTGAACACAAGCTTCAAGCAATATTAAAATATAACACATGTGCATTTTTAACTAATTAAGTCCCAGAAGTGTTTACAAAAATATGCACCACATTTCTGTGTCTGTTAAAAGCCAGGACCTGGATTTCCAACATCATATATCATTGTTTTTTTTTGTATTCAGTGAGCTCCGTCAAATTGAGACAATTGTTTGGTTGATATTGGTGGAATTGAAGACCATCATAATGCCTCTCTTCTCCATTTGAAGAAACTGGTGGCCTATTTGTCTGCAAATTGCTAACGTTCCAGAAAATATACAACCTTGAACTAAACTGTTTATTGCTGTAGGGATGAATTATCTTATAAAAAAAAAGTAAGTCACTCAAATAATAAATGTGAGCTTTTTTTTAGTGTACAATGTATATGATTTTATTTTGACAAGATCAAGTTACCAACACTAATGGAAGGATATGAGCTAGATAGATATTGGTAGAGGGAGGGATACAAATTCAGCAATTTATTGTCTTCCTAGCGCTTGTTTTTAATTTGTTAAGACTTGATTACATTTTTTACTGTTTTTGTTCTGGTTTATGACATGTTTTTATAAATTAATCTGTTTCAGGTACATGAACTGAGTACAAGTGACGGTTCCCAGAGTTCAAACCATCGAGCAGCTCAACACATCAGCATGTAGTAGATATGGGGTGCCTTAAAGAGTAGGCACATTGTAGCCACTATAAAAGATTAAATTTATCGCCCCTATCCACCTTTTCATCCTTCTCCAGCGGCAGTTAAAGGTCATTGCCCGAGTTAGTCCATCCCCCACATTTCTATATGCATTGTAGTTTTTTTTTATTATTGAACTTGTTTTTGTCCTGAATATAGCTGAAATAATGCTAGAGGTGCACATTAAGTATTAGAACCTAACATATGAAAATGCTGTATTTTGATTGGATAATCAGTGTGTACTATTTTTGAACAGTACACTTGACAACGGGGGACTATACCTAGCGACTAAATCAAACGTTTTCCCGCCAGCACTATACCTGTGGCAAAGATTTTCCCACGTAATTTTTATATATTTTTGTCAAGATTTATCTCCCTTAAAATAGACTCTCGCTGTAGTCTACTGTCAACATGGCCAGGTTTGGCAATGCAAATATGTTACATTGTAAATTTTATTATTATTATGTTGAATTTGAGGGTGTTTTTCTTTTATGTCTGGAATGGGATGTTATGTACTAAATATAGTATTGTCTTCTCCCTCGAGAATAGTTTTCATTTAGTGTTGTCTGGTGAGGTAGTGTCCTCGCCGTTGGCTCAGGCACTATACCTCACCAGACAACACTATAGGAGAACAGTTCCCTTAGGAGTAGAAAATAATAGAATAATAATCAAGCAATCAATCAAGGTACATGAAACACAGATGAATCATCAAGGTCACAATGTTAGTAACACTGTGGGGTCATTAAGGTCATGTTAGTAACACTGTGGTGTCATTAAGGTCATAATGTTAGTAACACTGTGGTGTCATTAAGATCATAATGTTAGTAACACTGTGGTGTCATTAAGGTTATAATGTTAGTAACACTGTGGGTCATTAAGATCATAATGTTAGTAACACTGTGGGGTCATTAAGGTCATGTTAGTAACACTGTGGTGTCATTAAGGTCATGTTAGTAACACTGTGGGGTCATTAAGGTCATGTTAGTAACACTGGTGTCATTAAGGTCATAATGTTAGTAACACTGTGGGGTCATTAAGGTCATAATGTTAGTAACACTGTGGGGTCATTAAGGTCATGTTAGTAACACTGGTGTCATTAAGGTCATAATGTTAGTAACACTGTGGGGTCATTAAAGTCATAATGGTAGTAACACTGTGGGGTCATTAAGGTCATGTTAGTAACACTGTGGTGTCATTAAGGTCATAATGTTAGTAACACTGTGGGATCATTAAGGTCATAATGTTAGCAACATTGTGGGGTCATTAAGGTCATGTTAGTAACACTGTGGGGGTCATTAAGGTCATAATGTTAGTAACACTGTGGGGTCATTAAGGTCATGTTAGTAACACTGTGGTGTCATTAAGGTCATGTTAGTAACACTGTGGGGTCATTAAGGTCATAATGTTAGTAACAATGTGGGGTCATTAAGGTCATGTTAGTAACACTGGTGTCATTAAGGTTATAATGTTAGAAAGACTGTGGATAAATTATAATAACAACATCAGATTCTGATACAAAGCATTTTTATTACAGCACTATTAATTATGTTTGAAATTAACAATCCATAATTATCTTATTATAAAGAAGTGATGAACACCACATCAACTTTGAAACATTCACTGAATTTTCTGAGATTTTCATTTATGAATTTCTAATGACAAAAACCTGAAAACCTGTTAATATCTTATATGTAATATTAGTATACTTCAAGTAAGTACACAACATTTACTGTTTTATGCTCTAATGCAAACAAAAACAAAATAAATATATATGGTTTAAAAGTAACATATTAAATTTTAACATCTTTGAATTATGCCTTTTTTTGTAGAGCTCCAAAGTTTTTCAGATTAGAAGTAAGAGTAATGAAATGTATGAACAATTATCTAAGATGTTGAGATCAATTACAAGATATATAAATAGAAATCAAATGAATTGGGCACAAATAAAAAAAAATGTTTTTCAAACATTAAATTTTCCCTAACATGATTACAATTTGATAACCATTACCCAAACTTCTGTTTTTTAAATAGTACATATAGACAATAACAGTGCATTGACTTGACATAAAATCGATATACGGATGAGGCTTAGAATCGGGGAAAATGCGAGGGTTTCCCCGATTCGTGCCGAATACATATATCGAATTTTATGTCAAGTCAATGCACTGTTATTGTCTTTATACTGCAATCATTAGTGACATTATAGGATTAAACACTGTTTTTTTGGAAATTATCTATGTATAAACACCGGCAGCTCACTCACAAACTGAATATGTAAAGTTTGTGAGTGAGCTGCCGGAGTTTATACATACATAATTTCCTAAAAACAGTGTTTAATCCTTATAATTCTTATTCTTGGACATCGTGTTTGTTTTCGACGCTAAATACTATTAAAAAAATACCCAAGGACATACAATATACATACGATTGTAAACTGAAAAAAATCTGTGAAATGTTATTGACGACTTTGGAACATAACCAACATGACGTCATATGAAGACTTCCAGTTTGAAACGTAAAGATTAGACGTTATTTGGCTTTGTGTACGCTTCAAGTTTGATACAATTTAACTAAAATAAGTTTTCAAGGTAAGCTTCTTAATTATTTTACTACCAATATTCAAATTATTTAAAAAGTTAGTTACCCCCAAGAGGTCCCAACTGATTTTGGTCAAGTAGGCGTGGCCTAAATGTTATAAATGGTCAGTGACCGTTTATCAATTGTAAATATACTGCCAACGCATTTTGACTGCTCAAATAGAACGATTGCAGTATAAATAAATATTCAATCTCAGTGGACATTGTTTAGCCTTTGTATATTCAATAACAAACATAAATACAAAGCCTTTTTAACTATTTCACTGATTCTATAACATTATAGCACTTGAAAATACTAGCCTTTTTTCACTACATTCATCAGACTTTTGACACAGTAAAATCATACATACAATATTTTGATTACGAAACTTGTCAATTATACAAAATAACACCTTAAATTGTTTGTTACCTTTAAAGAAATTGACATTTCACTTTGGCAGTAAAAAAAAAATAAAATATAATCCAGTCAAATTTTGAAAATAGTGATTATTGGAATAAAATATAATATATATCAGTCAATCAATATAATAATGTGAGTACAAATGTAATTGTTCTATTAAATATTAGGTTAGTTCAAATTACAATTCAAATTGCATAAAAAATCCTTCAGTATGAGAGAAAATCATTCATTAATTTTTCATAAAATTAAACTCTGCTGATGCTATCATTAAAGATAAACATTCCAAAACATGAAACCAATTTAAGAATTTCTTTTTCTGACTTAATATACCCTAGACTGCAATAGTTCATAAATTTTGAACACTTATACAATACTGATATGTTAGCAGAAAGAGACATATTTGAAACAGAGGAAATTCTCAATGCTGTTGAAATAGTTATATCATTCATTGCACATTATACAATTATACAGATCTTGTTACTGACTTGATCCACCATGTACTTCAGGGAAAGTTATCTCCCCTGGGTAAGTTATTGACTTGATCCACCATGTACTTCAGGGAAAGTTATCTCTCCTGGGTAAGTTACTGACTTGATCCACCATGTACCTCAGGGAAAGTAATCTCCGTTGGGTAAGTTACCATATTTTTCTCAGATATGTAGGATTCAATTGCTAGTTGACATCCCTGGAAAAAAAAAAGACGTGATATTTCAATGTTTTTGTTTTTATTTCCACACATACAAATATATAAGAATATAACTATTCATAAAGTATGGAATATAGCTATACCAAACACTTGATAAATGAAGGGTCATGATTGATTGATTGATTGGTGTTTAATGCCAATTTTAACAGTATTTCAGCTGTATCGTGGCATGAACAAATTATATAATTTCTTCAACTACAAGACTCTTAGATATAAAACACATTTGTGTATAAAACAATTGGGTTATATGTACAAATAAAAGAAAAATTTAAAAGATAAAACCATTCATTTGTCATATATTTAGAACGTATGTTATATTTTAGTATATAAATTTCAAAATTGTGTCGCGTGCAACATTTGTAAAATGTAAAATGTAAACAAATCAGATCAAGTGTTGACAAAGTAGACTGTCTGACTAACATCAACATCTACACAGTTGATTAAAATATGTTTCAGTAAATAATTGGAATTACAGGTCACAATTGAAAACAGGACACTTGCTCAAAATGTTTATTTAGAAATAGCTAGTTTCTCAATTTCGTTCTCTCCCCATACTGATCATACTACTTTCTATCTACAAAATTTCACCTTATAGCCAATATTCTATAATAAAAATAAATAAATATGAAAGTGATCCTGTGGTGCTTATTTTATTATTATTCTGAATTTTAATTGGAATGTTTGTTCCAATGTTTGTATATGATACTGTACTTTCAAAATAAAAATGTAGATATATCGAATCTAGTCTGCACAACACGTTTCTAAAATAACCTTTAGGGTACATTCAAAATTAATAGATTGGGAAGCCAAATAATTGAAAATCTTTGGAAGCAAGAAAAATATAAGTGTCTAAAGAGGATAGGCAAAATCGATTATCAAATACAGGGGTTTCAAAGTTTTTTATAATAGGAGGTACTTCTTAAATTTTAGGAGGTACCTAAAAAATTAGGCTGAGGGCCGTAAGAGGTCCAGGCGGGCGGAAGCTCCTAAAATCTAGCATTTTGTGGACCAAAAAATGTACTTCAGAGACTGCAAAACATTAAGTGCTTTTGAAAGAAAAATCCCATTAACTTTAGAGTTCAGATTTCACCAAGAGTGAAGACCATGCATAATGCCTGGATTTTTTCCCCCCAATTTCTTTATTGAATATTTCAGTTTACAGACTTCAGCCAAGATTATTTATAGATAGTCTGCCATATCTTAAAAAAAACCAAAAGGACCATAAAGAGCTACGGTTCCACAGCTAGGCTTGACCAAGCCATTGTTATCAAAGCTTAAAAATCTCAAAATTCTTTTGTTGGCTTTGTCCTTTTCTTTTTCACAATACCTTGGCTTGTGTGGTTTTTTTTTTACTTTATTACCAGTAATTAAACTCATCAAAGACCATTGGCACGGATCAAGACATACAAGTGTCATAATTAATGAAACATATAAATTTAATTTGCAATCATCCATCTTTAATAAAATTTATAATTTTAATAGATCAATACAAATATAATTAAACAAAAACAATATTATATATATATTGTTACTTTCACAAGTTTGTGCGAAAAAAATGTTCGAACAAAAATGATTCGCGGGAAGACATTTATTAACATTTGAATCACAAAAGTTAAATTATTTTGGGAAAAAAAGTGGGGCCGGCGTTTTGACATTACAATGTAATTCGTATTTGAGCCATGTCCGGTCCTTTTTCAAGATTTCTAGTAATTTTCTATCCCTTATCTCCTTGTACCCCCTTTTAAAAATGTTTTTCAGCACACTTTCATTTCTGTGAACAACCGCGGTAGGGCCCGTCAAAATATGTAAATAAATTAACCATAGGTTTTTATTTTTGTATACCGGCAGTTAAGCAACAAGACAGTACGCCCCAGAATGATTCGAACCTGGGTTTTAAATGGATAAAACAAATCGCACAAAATATTGTGTAGTCATATATTCATAATACATAATGATCATACTTACATTACTGAACATTACACAAAATTGTGTTTGAACATAATTTGTAATCGGTCATTTTTTACTTTGAAATGATATCAGCTTTGTTCCGGTCCGAGTTTTACACAAGGATGAAACGATATTGGGGCGAAAAATATATCTATTTACCGCATGCGCAAACTGCTATTGACGATTCTAAGGTAAAGTTATTTCTAAAACAGGGAATATCCCATCAACTTGGTCGTGACGCAGTTGTTCGATTTGAATGTGAGAATTCATCAATTGATCATTATTTTTTTATGAAAAATATTCTACAAGCCTATCAACCATCGTACTTGTGGTTTTCACCACCGCTAATTTTGGGGGGTTCAGTAATTTCTGCCGGTACATATACACGATCTCAGACGGGTAAAAGTACCGGGTACCGGCCCACTTTGAAACCCCTGCAAATACATATTGTGTTTTAGTTTATTTACATTTAAAACACAGACATGACAGAAAACACATTAAAAATGTGGTCTTTTCATATTTCTTTGTTCCTGTAAATGGGTTAAAAACAACACTGCCATTTTTGAAGTGCTCGCAAGTTACAATTTAAGATTTATGGGTGTCTACCACCAATCTTAACTTTATAATAAACTTTCATCGAAGTCGTAAATACTATATTACATTGAAACGATCACAACTCTTAAGAGTGCACTTGCGTCTACGTCTACAATTTACGACCTATAGTGAAAAGGTCACACCTTTTTTTCATGCAGGGGACACACAATAAATGTTGAACAAGATCTTCAACATAGTTGATGTAAGCTCGTTGTATATATTCCTAGTATCTACTGACTTACTTCTTGGACAATTTTTTGGAATTCTATTGCAGCTTGTTCAGAACTGAACTGAGCTCTAAAGTGTCGCCTTACTGGTTCATCTGTTGAAAAATCAATTGGAGACCACTGGCAATCTTTTTTATTTCTGCAATAAATAAATAAATAAATAAAGGGATACAAAATATTGGAGAAACAAACAATCACAAGATCCTCTGTTGAGCATGATCAGAAAACTTACTCACAGGGGAGATAATTCAAGCAATATATTAACAATAGTCAAACTCCCATTAAGAGGTCACAAAGAAAAAGTGGCCTAATAAGACAGCTGACCTCTTAAAAGAGGCTCAATTCATATCAATTCTATGACAGCAACCTTTTAATACAGGTGACTACTTAATATAGGTGACTCCAATTGCAGATTGGAGGATACCTGTATTATAAGGTTTGTAAATTTGCTATGATAGGAAAAGAAAAAAAGTGACCTTTTAATACAGGTGACTGCATGGGTAGGTTGGACTGTAACGGGTTCCTTTCGTGAAAGGAATATTATGAATCACCATCACCTACCAAAACTAGATGCTCAGTGGGCTGAGCCTGTGTCGCCCACCTTTCATTCTGCTTTGAGGAAAGTTCAAACTTTATACAGAACCCTCCATAGGTGCTTCCTACCAAGTCTGGATTCATTTGGCCAAGCGGATTCAGAGGAGAAGATTTTTAGAAATCGACCAATAAGAAACAAGAATTGCCTGTGGTGGCCATGTTTGTTAACGAATTGGGACGAAATGAGCAGTCCTTATAGACGACCTTCCATAGATGCTTCCTACCAAGTTGCGGTTCATTAAGGAAAGTGGTTTCAGAAAGAAGATTTTTTTAGAAATTGACCAATCAGAAACAAGAATTGCCTGTGGCAGTCATGTTTGTTAACGAATCAGGATGAAATGAGCAATCTTTATAGAGGATCTTCCATAGATGCTTCCTACGAAGTGTTGGTTCATTTGGCTCTGTGGTTTCAGAGGAGAATTTTTTTTAGAAATCAACCAATCAGAAACAATAATTGCCTGTGGTAGCCATGTTTGATAACGGATCAGGACAAAATGAGCAATCTTTATTGAGGACTTCCATAGAATTTTGGTTCATTTGGCCAATCAATTTCAGAGAAGATTTTTAGAAATTGGCCAATCAGAAACAAGAATTGCCTGTGGCGGCCATGTTTGTTAATGGATCGGGACTAAATGTGCATTCTTTATAGAGGACCTTCCATAGATGCTTCCTACCAAGTTTCGGTTCATTTGGCCAAGCATGTAATGGTTAGCATGCTAGCCTCGAGTGCTGTAGATCATGTGTACGAGACCTGATCAAGTCATATTAAAAACTATAAAATTGGTATTAGGTGAATCTCTGCTAAGCACACAGAATTAGGTTAATGTGTCCGAGTGAAGTTACATGTATTCCCACGAATTGTTGTTTCAGTGAGCTAGCACTATGAAAATCTAACTGTGTGTTGGTCTAGTACAAACCGACCATACCCTCATCTCATCAAATGTGCCTTGTTCTCTCCATGCTATAGGTGAATATTTGATCACAATTGCATTAAACAACAATCACTCACTGTACATTCAGAGATATTTAAACCTTCAGCTAATCAGAAACAAGAATTATTCATTGAGGAAATGTTTTTACTGGATCAAGCTGAAACAGGAAAATATTGCAGAGGACCCAAACAAACATTTTGCGTTAAAATGTTCATTCAAGTAACGTTGTGAAGCTGTAAATACATGACATTTTAAGTTAGATAATGGCAACTGTTTCAGTATACAACATACTTACACTACTACTGATGACTCTTTAGCTACTAAATGATTACAGACCACTGTCTTATTGTCTAATTCTACCATAATTCTGTTGCCATTTACATCTTCATCATATATAACTTTTAAAGTTCCTAGTCCTACAGCCTACAAAAAAACAGGGGAAATATAATTTTGTTGAGAATATCATCTTTATTTTGCTTAGTAAGTAATTTCATTAGCATTGTCAGTAACCCACATCTGATCATACTCCGATTACTCTCCAGTCATCACAAATTGGTCAACTGGCAGAGAAATTCTAGTTGTGTTAAAAAAAACCTATTAATTCATGTAGTTACAAATCAAAATCATTGTTTGATATTGTTAATCTCTTTCTTTGAGGTGAAAAGCTACACAGATTTCTCTGACAGTTTGTTATGAGTAGAGAATAATCGAGCGTGATCAGCTGTGGGTTACCGATGATGTGTTCTCATCTTTTTTAAATAGAAACTTTTTTTTACCAACCTGGGTAAATATCATACATTAGAATTAAAATAGCCTAATAGAATATCAGCCGAGAATGGTCATTCAATGACCTTTAATTGATATATAAACAATAACATGTATGTTCTACATGAACTTTTCTTTTATCAGTAATTAAATATTTGACTTTGTTATATTTGAGGAGATAGGTTCAACTTTTCTGCACAAAACTGTTGGTTGTTGGTCACATCTGAATAGTGCTCATTGGTGAGAGACAATATGATACTGAGCTAATACTAATGGTTTCTGCTTGTACAAACCAGGTGGTCATTGGTGAGAGACAATATGATACTGAGCTAATACTAAAGGTTTCTGCTTGTACAAACCAGGTGGTCATTGGTGAGAGACAATATGATACTGAGCTAATACTAAAGGTTTTTGCTTGTACAAACCAGGTGGTCATTGGTGAGAGACAATATGATACTGAGCTAATACTAAAGGTTTTTGCTTGTACACACCAGGTGGTCATTGGTGAGAGACAATATGATACTGAGCTAATACTAATGGTTTCTGCTTGTACAAACCAGGTGGTCATTGGTGAGAGACAATATGATACTGAGCTAATACTAAAGGTTTTTGCTTGTACAAACCAGGTGGTCATTGGTGAGAGACAATATGATACTGAGCTAATACTAAAGGTTTCTGCTTGTACAAACCAGGTGGTCATTGGTGAGAGACAATATGATACTGAGCTAATACTAATGGTTTCTGCTTGTACAAACCAGGTGGTCATTGGTGAGAGACAATGATACTGAGCTAATACTAAAAGTTTTTGCTTGTACAAACCAGGTGGTCATTGGTGAGAGACAATATGATACTGAGCTAATACTAATGGTTTCTGCTTGTACAAATCAGGTGGTCATTGGTGAGAGACAATGATACTGAGCTAATACTAAAAGTTTTTGCTTGTACAAACCAGGTGGTCATTGGTGAGAGACAATATGATACTGAGCTAATACTAAAGGTTTTTGCTTGTACAAACCAGGTGGTCATTGGTGAGAGACAATATGATACTGAGCTAATACTAAAGGTTTTTGCTTGTACAAACCAGGTGGTCATTGGTGAGAGACAATATGATACTGAGCTAATACTAAAGGTTTCTGCTTGTACAAGCCAGGTGGTCATTGGTGAGAGACAATATGATACTGAGCTAATACTAAAGGTTTTTGCTTGTACAAACCAGGTGGTCATTGGTGAGAGACAATATGATACTGAGCTAATACTAAAGGTTTTTGCTTGTACAAACCAGGTGGTCATTGGTGAGAGACAATATGATACTGAGCTAATACTAATGGTTTCTGCTTGTACAAATCAGGTGGTCATTGGTGAGAGACAATGATACTGAGCTAATACTAAAAGTTTTTGCTTGTACAAACCAGGTGGTCATTGGTGAGAGACAATATGATACTGAGCTAATACTAAAGGTTTTTGCTTGTACAAACCAGGTGGTCATTGGTGAGAGACAATATGATACTGAGCTAATACTAAAGGTTTTTGCTTGTACAAACCAGGTGGTCATTGGTGAGAGACAATATGATACTGAGCTAATACTAAAGGTTTCTGCTTGTACAAGCCAGGTGGTCATTGGTGAGAGACAATATGATACTGAGCTAATACTAAAGGTTTTTGCTTGTACAAACCAGGTGGTCATTGGTGAGAGACAATATGATACTGAGCTAATACTAAAGGTTTTTGCTTGTACAAACCAGGTGGTCATTGGTGAGGAAATCGTATAATAGGAGGATTACAGTATAGAACTCAGGAACTACAACAGGTATATTAACCAAATTCAAAATCTGACCTGTGGATTGTGGTATAAAAAAAATGTTTAATAAATTTGCTTAAGGTGAACTCAAGTTATTTAACCTAAGAGACTGGTATTTTTAAGTTAACAAAGGGGTAAAACTTCTGCAAAGAATAAAGGGCTATGCTGGTATTATCATGATACAAATTCACAACTTCAGCAAGTTGGCAAAAGCTTCCTCCTGCACCCGTTTTAGCACAGTCACATAAACAACTGATAGAGGAAATCCACTAGAATACTACCTGAAATTCTTGTTACAATCACTTCAAAGGAATGAAGAAAAAAACACACAAAAAAAAACACAATCAAAATTAGAATTTGAATTTGAATTTTGGTGTTTAATGCTACTTTCAGCAATATTTCAGCTATATCATGGGGACCAGTTTTAGTGGTGGAGGAAGCTGGAGTACCCGGAGAGAACCACCGACCCTGGGCAAGCAACTGGTAAACTTTATCACTTGCGGCTGCTTATTAGATGAAATATATAAATTGTGTATATCTTCCACAAAAAAAAAAACCTACACAAATTGGATGGAAAATTAAAAAAAGTTTGAAATCCCCCTTGCATTTTTGTCCTCTTTAATACCAAAAGCAGTAATAGATACCCAATAACACCATGCATTGTTCTGTTAGGAATTTTCCTAAGGAATTAAATCTTTTTCAAAACTTCCCAAAAAAAGAGAACAATAAACTCTTCACATACTAAAACAGTCTTTTTTTGCACCTTGGGCCTTTTGTTTGGAAACAGGTGGGGCTACAACCCCCCCCCCCCCCCTCTCAATCATTCCCAACCTTTATTCTACTGTCCCAAGGATCATGTGTAAAATTTTCAGAAAGATCGGTCAACTAGATAAAAAAAAATTGATTCTAGACGGATAACAACTAAAACTAGTATTACTGTGAGCACAGCTCACTAAGATATACCCGCCGCTCCCCACATCTGTCCAACCTATTTCCATAACCATTACTGATTGTTCTGACCAAAAATGAAAGGGACCCTCCTCTCTTCACCGGTAAGCTGCTGATAAAATTTCAAAACATTCTGAGAAACACTACTCAGTTATCTCTGGAATGGCAAAAGTGAAAATCGTCAAAAATGAAAGGGATCCTCCTCTCTTCACCGGTAAGCTGCTGATAAAACTTCAAAACATTCTGAGAAACACTACTCAGTTATCATACGACATAGGGTAAAAATCCTTTTTTCCGTCATATCAAGTCCAATAACTCTGGAATGGCAAAAGTGAAAATCGTCAAAAATGAAAGGGATTCTCCTCTCTTCACCGGTAAGCTGCTGATAAAATATCAAAACATTCTGAGAAACACTACTCAAGTTATCATACGACATAGGGTAAAAATCCTATTTTCCGTCATATCAAGTCCAATAACTCTGGAACGGCAAAACTGAAAATCGTCAGAAAAGAAAGGGATCCTCCTCTCTTCACCAGTAAGCAGCTGATACAATTTTAAGAGATTCTAAGAAACACAACTCAAGTTATCGTACGACATAGGATTTGTCTACAAACGGACAGACATGGTGAAACCAGCATACCCCCCTACAACTTCGTTGCGGGAGGTATAAAAATAATACAACCACAGATTTGTGCAGTCGCAAAAAAAAAATAACAAAAAAGATTAACCTTCCAATCATCATCTTTGCTGAAAAACGTGATTCTTTTATCAAAAAGTATTTCTTCTTCCTCTGTTGTGTAATCATCATCATCATCATCATATTCCTCTTCTTCTTCATAATTTCTGCTGACTTCTTGTTCTGTTGCCACAGTGGCAGGTATCTTAGATGCATCTGTTCAAATTGAAAATATTTATTATAAGAATTGAACACACCATGATTGATATTTTAAAAATACTTTTACCCAAATGTCCAAGGGTAATAAATATATCTCTCAAAAGATTTTCATAAAACTCATTGCCTTCAAAAGTTCTTAGCCAGAAACCTTACACAGACAGACAGACAGTGAGTTTCATATATATCCCCCTTGGGCTTAAGATAGAGTTCTATACAGGACAAATACAATTACTTAGTTGACAGACATTTAAGGACATTTTGCAACCAGAATATCCCAAAAATGAACTGTGAGAGTATGATATACAACACATTAATATTTTTCAATGACTTACCTCCCTTTTCTGTCGTTGCAGCATTTCTTTCTCTCAATTCTTTCTGACATTTATCTATGGTATCTTTAAATTCATGAGCTAATTCTATTGTCTGTTAATATAAAGAACCATTTGTACATAATAATCTTCAAATTTATTTATCACAACGTGAAAATTTAATTTAAACATCAATGGATTCCTTCATTTAATTTCTATTCACACAAATTATATCATACTTTGATGTTATATGAAAGGAATTCATTAAAAAACTAGAGGCTCACCTTTCATTCTGCTTTGAGGAAACTTAATACAGAACCTTCCATACATGTAGATGCTTCCTACCAAGTTTCGGTTCATATGGCTAAGCAGTTTCAAAGGAGAAGATTTTTAAAAATCGGCCAATCAGAAACAAGAATTGCTTGTGGCGGCCATGTTTGGAAATGGATCATAACAAAATGTGCACTCTTTAGAGAGGATCTTCCATAGATGCTTCCTACCAAGTTTCAGTTCATTTGGCTGAGGGTTTTCCCGAGGAGAAGATTAAAATGTAAAAAGTAAACGGATGACAGACGACGGACACCAAGTGATGGCAAAAGCTCATATTGCCTTTGGCAAGGTTTGCTAAAAACAATATTAAAATGTGAATACCTACTTGTAATGTATAGAATAAACATGTTACAATATATCAGCATTAGTTAATTTCTAAGGGAGATAATGGCAAGGGTTATCTTTCTTTTAACAGTTTAGGCAAGAGTTATCTTTCTTTTAAAAGAGGAGAAGATTTTTTAGAAATCAACCAATCAGAAAAAAGAATTGCCTGTGGCGGCCATGACTGTTAATGGATCGGGACGAAATGAGCAATCTTTATAGAGGACCTTCCATAGATGCTTCCTACCAAGTTTCAGTTCTATTGGCTTTGCGGTTTCAAGGAGAAGATTAAAATGTGAAAAGTTAACGGACGACAGACGACGGACACCAAGTGATGGCAAAAGCTAAAAAAACCTTATCAAAATCAGGTGAACATTAAATTCGCCACATAAAAAAAAACAAACAAAAAAAAAAACCCAAAAACAACTTTTTCAGCACACTGGGCCTCTTGTTTGAAAACAGACAGATCTACAATACACCAAATATATCCAAATCTTTGTTCAGTGCCAATGATCTTTCTGCTAAAAATTCAGAAGGATCGGATAGCTAAAATTTATCACACAGTGACTATTGTTTCTACAGATGGACAATGACCACAAGACCCAATCAGGGGTTAAAAAAATCTGCTGGTCCGAGGTCAGGGACCGACAATTTGTGGGTTCGGTCCTAACATTTTCTAATGCTGTAAAGACTGACGGACCAGTTGAAACTGTCCAATTACGGACTTGAATTAAATAGGAGGTTAAAAGTCTGAGTGACAGATGTACTGCATAATTTTATTTCAACATTGATTGCCTCTTTTAATATTGTTAACATTGGATTACGTAATCTGAAATAATTCAAGATTGTTTTAGTGCTTTACCAAGTGTGCTTTGTTCCGTATGATCCTCCGGTAATTAACGGAGCACATACACCCAGGATGGTTATAACAGAATAACTCAAGATCAGTTTTGCGCTTTACGGAAACGTTAATTCTTTCGATAATACTTAAGCGTATTAGTGAAGCAGTTCAAACATAAAAATGGCCCGTCATTGACCAGTTTTTTCTTAGGTTAACGGAGCGGCTTGTGATACTGACAACAATAAATTACATAATGAAAAAACACAACTAACAAAAGGTCAAAGATATGATAGGCTTGAACGGAAGAGTACATTTCAAACATTGTGGAAGGAAAAAATTCCTTGGGTTGAGGCTAACAGTAGGCTGACAACCACAGCGATCTAATTTCGTTGAAATTAAACTTCCAAAGACATTTTCTGCTCTGTGTCTTTGGAAGTCTAATCTCAACGAGATTACCCGCGATCATGTAAATATGTGGGGTAAATACTGTAGAATCTATCCAGAATTTGCACAAAAAACAGTGCTTTATATTAAGTACTGTACAACCAATATACGAAAATCGACTGTTTGATAGCTCAGACAAAATGAAAAGCAGGTTTTATCAAATTAAGTGTACAGCAGCATCTGATCAGGTATTAAATTGTCAACCTAAATAATATATGTCACTCAGTTACTACTACATAAAGTAAATTTTGTGTTCAACAAATTTTATTTCCTCCATTCCGATATTCAGGACCAGCAGATTCCTAGTGCTCACTGGTCCAGGACCAGTGAACTTTTGGGAAATTTTTTAACCTCTGCCCATAACATAATACAATCGCAAAAATTTTGCAGACACAAAAAGCTGGATGAAAAATAAAAATTCAATATACATTGCAAGTATGCTATATTTCGGAATTTGGGTCCCTTTTAGATCCCTTTTCAAAATAAAATAGCTACATCTTTTTATGCACCATAAATAAATCATAAAGATGATCATGTTGCCAAAACAATGCATCAAAATTGAATGAAAGATCAACAAGCTCAAATTTTTGAATTCCCTTTTTTTTTTGTTCCCTTTTATGACAAAAACGATAATAGTCAAATTATAACAAAATAAATTCTTCCAAAAGGGATTATCCTAAGGAATTCATTAAAATTAAATCAGATGAACAATAAGCTCTCCAAGTACAAAAAACAGAAATACCTATTTGTGCACCTCGTGGCTATTTATTTAGAAGTGCTCAGGGTTCACATCAGTCTCAACCTATATTATGTACCAAGGACAATCAAGCTAAAAATTCAAAGAGATTGGTCTAGAACTATATTTACCTTATGGACACCATTGTGTCTACAGACTCATAACATAATACCACAGAGAATGTTTTGCAGTCATATAAAAATGACAAAAGAAGATAATAGAAGTATAGATACCTTAAATTTGATAGCCAGTTGTTCTATGACTGGTTCATTATCACTGAAATCTTGTCCTACCCAGCACCAGGATGTCTCTGAGGTAGGTAGTGGTTTAAATGATATATCTTGTGTTAGCCACTGATTACATGCTATCTTAAACACCTGTTCTCTCCTCAGTATAAGTCTGTAACGTCCTACAGATATACATATCATTTCAAATTATATTACAAAATACATATCATTTCAAATTATATTACAAAATATAACAAAAACAGCAATACATGTACTAAAAAATTAAATGTTAATCTATGGAAGAAAACTTCAATTATTGTTTGAAAATGGTTACTTTCCAATATTTAGAACTTGAGCATAACTGATGAAGGTTATTCCAAAAACATGTCATCCACACTAAATTAGCTATCTGCATTGTTAATACAACCAGAAACATGTCATCCACACTAAATTAGCTCTGCATTGTTAATACAACCAGAAACATGTCATCCACACTACATTAGCTATCTGTATTGCTAATACAACCAGAAACATGTCATCCACACTAAATTAGCTATCTGCATTGTTAATACAACCAGAAACATGTCATCCACACTAAATTAGCTCTGCATTGTTAATACAACCAGAAACATGTCATCCACACTACATTAGCTATCTGTATTGCTAATACAACCAGAAACATGTCATCCACACTAAATTAGCTATCTGCATTGTTAATACAACCAGAAACATGTCATCCACACTAAATTAGCTCTACATTGTTAATACAACCAGAAACATGCCATCCACACTAAATTAGCTGAAGGTTATTCCAGAAACATGTCATCCACACTAAATTAGCTCTACATTAATACAACCAGAAACATGCCATCCACACTATGTTAGCTATCTGCATTGTTAATACAACCAGAAACATGTCATCCACACTAAATTAGTTATCTGTATTAATACAACCAGAAACATGTCATCCACACTAAATTAGCTCTGCATTGTTAATACAACCAGAAACATGTCATCCACACTAAATTAGCTCTACATTAATACAACCAGAAACATGCCATCCACACTATGTTAGCTATCTGCATTGTTAATACAACCAGAAACATGTCATCCACACTAAATTAGTTATCTGTATTAATACAACCAGAA
This sequence comes from Bathymodiolus septemdierum, assembly GCA_963383655.1. Classification (NCBI taxonomy): domain Eukaryota; kingdom Metazoa; phylum Mollusca; class Bivalvia; order Mytilida; family Modiolidae; genus Bathymodiolus; species Bathymodiolus septemdierum. The sequence continues at coordinate 18,993,223 of OY726521.1, forward strand.
ACATGTCATCCACACTAAATTAGCTCTGCATTGTTAATACAACCAGAAACATGTCATCCACACTAAATTAGCTGAAGGTTATTCCAGAAACATGTCATCCACACTAAATTAGCTCTACATTGTTAATACAACCAGAAACATGCCATCCACACTAAATTAGCTATCTGCATTGTTAATACAACCAGAAACATGTCATCTACACTAAATTAGCTCTGCATTGTTAATACAACCAGAAACATGTCATCCACACTAAATTATCTCTGCATTGTTAATACAACCAGAAACATGTCATCCACACTAAATTAGCTATCTGCATTGTTAATACAACCAGAAACATGTCATCCACACTAAATTAGCTATCTGTATTGCTAATACAACCAGAAACATGTCATCCACACTAAATTAGCTATCTGCATTGTTAATACAACCAGAAACATGTCATCCACACTACATTAGCTCTGTATTGTTAATACAGCCAGAAACATGTCATCCACACTAAATTAGCTCTGCATTGTTAATACAACCAGAAACATGTCATCCACACTAAATTAGCTATCTGCATTGTTAATACAACCAGAAACATGTCATCCACACTAAATTAGCTATCTGCATTGTTAATACAACCAGAAACATGTCATCCACACTAAATTATCTCTGCATTGTTAATACAACCAGAAACATGTCATCCACACTAAATTAGCTATCTGCATTGTTAATACAACCAGAAACATGTCATCCACACTACATTAGCTCTGTATTGTTAATACAACCAGAAACATGTCATCCACACTACATTAGCTCTGCATTGTTAATACAACCAGAAACATGTCATCCACACTAAATTAGCTATCTGCATTGTTAATACAACCAGAAACATGTCATCCACATTAAATTAGCTATCTGTATTGCTAATACAACCAGAAACATGTCATCCACACTAAATTAGCTCTACATTGTTAATACAACCAGAAACATGTCATCCACACTAAATTAGCTGAAGGTTATTCCAGAAACATGTCATCCACACTAAATTAGCTCTACATTGTTAATACAACCAGAAACATGCCATCCACACTAAATTAGCTCTGTATTGTTAATACAACCAGAAACATGTCATCCACACTACATTAGCTCTGTATTGTTAATACAACCAGAAACATGTCATCCACATTAAATTAGCTCTACATTGTTAATACAACCAGAAACATGTCATCCACACTAAATTAGCTCTGTATTGTTAATACAACCAGAAACATGTCATCCACACTACATTAGCTCTGTATTGTTAATACAACCAGAAACATGTCATCCACACTACATTAGCTCTGCATTGTTAATACAACCAGAAACATGTCGTCCACACTAAATTAGCTATTTGTATTGCTAATACAACCAGAAACATGTCATCCACACTAAATTAGCTCTGTATTGTTAATACAACCAGAAACATGTCATCCACACTACATTAGCTCTGTATTGTTAATACAGCCAGAAACATGTCATCCACACTAAATTAGCTCTGCATTGTTAATACAACCAGAAACATGTCATCCACACTAAATTAGCTATCTGCATTGTTAATACAACCAGAAACATGTCATCCACACTAAATTAGCTATCTGCATTGTTAATACAACCAGAAACATGTCATCCACACAACATTAGCTCTGTATTGTTAATACAACCAGAAACATGTCATCCACACTACATTAGCTCTGCATTGTTAATACAACCAGAAACATGTCATCCACACTAAATTAGCTATCTGCATTGTTAATACAACCAGAAACATGTCATCCACATTAAATTAGCTATCTGTATTGCTAATACAACCAGAAACATGTCATCCACACTAAATTAGCTCTACATTGTTAATACAACCAGAAACATGTCATCCACACTACATTAGCTCTGCATTGTTAATACAACCAGAAACATGTCATCCACACTAAATTAGCTATCTGCATTGTTAATACAACCAGAAACATGTCATCCACATTAAATTAGCTCTACATTGTTAATACAACCAGAAACATGTCATCCACATTAAATTAGCTCTGTATTGTTAATACAACCAGAAACATGTCATCCACACTAAATTAGCTATCTGTATTGCTAATACAACCAGAAACATGTCATCCACACTAAATTAGCTCTGTATTGTTAATACAACCAGAAACATGTCATCCACACTACATTAGCTATCTGTATTGTTAATACAACCAGAAACATGTCATCCACACTAAATTAGCTCTGTATTGTTAATACAAACTCTTTTTGTTGCATTTTTGTCTGAAACCAAAGAAGCAGAAATGATAGACGATGAAACCAAATTAAAATAAATTTCCCGTGGGGAACATGTTAATTAAAATTCACTATTGACTTTTTAAACAATACACATCAACTTACTATTTTCTTTATGTTGTAGTATTTTCATCTCTCCGATTCCTTTTTCTTTCCACTGATTCGCCTCTTTATCAAATCTAAATAATCTAGATCTCTGACAGAATAATTTATCATAATCCTCTTCACCTAAAATATTATCACATAGTTCTATATGAAAGTGCTGTAAGAAATTCTTATTGTAGTCATGTACAGATGGCAGGCCTCGACATTAACGTTGGTCCGATACCAGTGAAAACTGACGTCAGACAAGTACATCTTGTGTATCTCGATTGCCCGAAGGGACAAGTGAAAAAATGACTGTCCTACCTTTTGAAGGTTATTTTCTATGATAAAAATGTGTTGCTTTGCCATTTTAACAGACTTAAACTTCGTAAATAATTATTTTAATGTGCTTAAAAATATCGGTTTCCATTGAAGAACACTCACTAATTACAACGATGAACCAAGAGATTTTGCGAATATATACTTGATGCGTATCTTTTCAGCGACTTCATTTAAACGACAACTGGCATTAAGTAAATATAATGAAATATAAATAGATTTGTTTAGTGTTTCCTTCCCCTACACAATAATTCCCTGGAAAAGTAATTACCATGCCAATCGTCATGGATCTATATCCCTTGACAGTGATCTTAGAAAGTACGGATATACAACAAGCGGCAGAGCTCAATTCAACCAAAAATGTTAAGGCATCCAAAGTTAATTTCCATTGAGGGGCAATTCAGTAGCTGATTTTGATACACAATTTGCATTCAATAGATGGCAAACAACGACGTTCAAAGCATCCTGGATTCTATCCACATTATACGATTACCACTTAGATGGGCCTGCTATTCAAGAACCAAACTTAGAAATTGATGATTAGACACTCATACCATGATGACATCGCTTGATACCAATGACTTCATGTCTAACTTCTAAGTGTATGTTAATTTGTTGATTAAAGATGTCATAATCATAATGTCTGTTAGTATTAATAATGACAGAACGAGATAATGTTTGTGAGACAATAACCAAAACATTATACACAAATTGCTGATAATTATTCCCTGGTTTTTATAATTTTTATCAAATTTTTTTGGGACAACTAAAAGATTAAGTCGGACAAGTACTTTATTTTAGTTAGTTGTCCGAAGGGACAAGTTAAAAAATTTTTAATGTAGAGGCCTGGATGGTTGAGTAAAACCAGCCATAGCAGTTTGTAAACAGAGTACTCCATAATTCAGAGTACATATTGATTGCCACAAAGTTATAAATAGTCCATTGGTGATTGTCCCTTCCGGGTTCTCTCAACGTTTATTTACTAGCAATGGGTACAATACTATAAATATTAGATTAAATGCAAGAAAAGCATTGTAGAAATAATGGCAAGTGAATTAAACAATTACTACTTTATCTTTTATTGCCTGGTAATAATACAGTAACTACTCGTTCTTGTTTAAGATAAAAATGACAGAAACATTTAAGTATATTATATAATATAGACAATGTTTACAAATGTAATTACCAGTTTTGACATCCACTAAATCAGGAAGGTCAATAATAGGTTCATAATGTGGATCATAGGTGGCACCACTCTCATCACCGTCCTCGACACTTTCATCACATTTACCATTGTCACCACCACCTCCTCCAGAAAATAACTTCTGTCCGGTACCAGTCCAAGTAAACTGCTTATTGTCATCTGCGGTAAACAATGTAAAAATTAAAAAATATTTGTAACACCACAAGCATGTCTCTCGCATATTCTTTATCTGTTACATTGTATATGATTTAAACTGTATTGAATATTGTAAGAAAGATATTAATGATCTAATTAAATAATTTACACATTTCTTCATGGTCACAACCAGCCAAGCAAAGTTGCACTCATTTTTTTCTTAACTAGTACAATAGCTATTGACTTGACACATCCATTTTAAAGTGTGAAGTTTTTTGTGACTTGATGAAAATTGCATCTCACAAGATACACCTTCAAAAATATTTTGATCACATTGGTCTAATTCAAAATTGCAAATAAGACTGACGATACATGTATTTTGGTGTTTAATGCAACTTTCAGCAATATTTCAGCTATATCATGGGACCCAGTTTTAATGGTGGATGAGGCTGGAGTACCCGGAGAGAATCACCGACCATGGGCAAGCAACTGCGGTTGCGAGTCGTGTGCACCCTTTTCTGTAATTTACAAAGTCTGGCGCGAACCCACGCCGCATTGGTGATAGACTTGTACGAGTTGTTAGGTAATCCAACTACTCAACTCATTGAGCCACCCGGGCCCTTACTAACAATGGCTGTTGAATACAAGTTATTAATTTACCTTTAACTTTGAAGCCAGGTGATGTAGATGAATCAGCTTGCTTAGCCAGCTGTGAGAAAGAGAATCCTCCTCCTCCAAATATTCCCTCTCCAGGTGATTCTGTTTGTTTAGCAACAGATGTGAAAGATAAACCTCCTGAAGCACCTCCACCAAACACTCCACCCTTCACGTCTGTCGTACTCACAGACGTTTCTGAGGAACCAAATAAACCTCCTGGTTTTCTGGAATCTGTTGATAAACCTCCTTCTGATTTCTGTCCAAATAAGCCAGGCTGGGAACTCTGTCCAATAATATTTGGCATGGCATTGGCTGTGCTATCAACTAGACAAATTAAAATAATAAAGTAAACCAGGAAGAACTGTTTTATATACCTAAAACTTATGTCTCCCCTTAATGCAGCCATCTGTACAACAATAAGTTACACATTATGAGTTGAACGATACTATTTAAAAAACAATTATTTGATTTTGAGGTCAAAGGTCAAGGTCCCACGAAGGTCATTATGGTACACGACACACACGCCTTATGGTCATGCACCCACATACCAAATATAATTGACCTATCTGGAAAGACAAACAAGTTATGGTCCGGACAAGCTTCGTTGAGAAGAAGCAGAAGCGGAAGCAGAAGGAAAAATTAAGACTAACACAATGTTTCCCTTCGTTCGAAGGGGAGACATAATAAATAGATATTCAATACTTTATCCTTAGGGTTGTTCCAGTAAAACATACATGGAAACTGGGGGAGGCATTGTTAAATCACTATCATGAGTGGGAGTCTAAATCACCTTTGTCAAATGCAATGTTGCAGAAAAATGAAATTGCTACTGTGTGATCTTCCCTGGGTATCATGTATGTTTAAATGGAACAGAAATTACAAGAATTAAGGTCAAATTTATTATTCCAAAATTATGCTGAAATATCCGCAGAGCAATAATGAACAAAGAAAATCATTCAAATAAATTACTGCAAATATCAGAAGAATGTTTGAATTACTGATCATGTTCTCTATTTTATTTACATACTTGATTAGTACTATAATGTGTAGTTTTAGAATGGTATGGGCAAGTGATTTTATGGTCCTTGGTTTGACTCAACCAGGGCTTTACCCTATGATCTACTGGACTAGAGACATGGTGCTACTGCTAGCTGCCACACAGTAAGAAGAACACGAAAACCATTTCCTGTTGATGCATTCGATTATATTATGAAAAATGACAATATAAACATTGTTTTAGGTCTTATTTCTTATTAACCATTCTCAAAAATAATCTTTGTGGCAAGATTGAAGATGCATGTTTTTATCTTTTTCTATAAATGATGGTCATTCTTTGTTTAACTTTAGTTTTATTTCTGTGGCAGAAATATGAAACAAGTACCGTCAAACCCATCCACAGAATTTTTTCCAAGTAATAGTCATTGGCTATTTGTAGCTGTCTATGTTAACATGTGTACATTTAATCACACAATTGAAGGGATTTACTATAAATTTGAGTATCAAATAAAACAATTTTGATATGACGACAGACGTTGGAGAAAAATATTAGAAAACATAGTAATTTGTTTTTACTCTTTCTCAACATAGTGAATGGAAAGTCATGTGTAACATTTAGCATTTATCCCACATATATATTTATATATATTGCTTTTTCTTTTAAAATTCAAATGTCACTTATATTGTCTTTAGTTTCATTTAATTAATTTACTAATTCTGTTACTTTTATGCATAAATAATGATAACATACGAAAATATATGAAAATGTAAGAAAAAAAAACATCTTCAAAATCTAAATCCACTAAGGGCTTTTCCAGGAAAAAATACCCGGTAGGGTCGGAACGCCATTCATTTTTTTTTATCTAGGTGGGGGGCGTAAAACGTATTTCTTTTCTGGGAGTTGTTGTCAAATTTCTATTTAATTAGTCGCGGTTGTCAGTATTTTTACTATTTCGGTATATTAAAATAGAACTACTTGCCGGCAAGTCGTGTCACTGTGTTGTTCATTAACCGGTGTATAATATTCGGCTGTATGTTCCGTGATTTCGCTTCTTTTGCATGATTTTTAAGCCAAATTGTCTCCCTTTATCTTCCGAATGATGTCATGTAAAAGATGGAGAAATACGAATGATAAACTGGTACTTGGTTCTTTTATTTTCGTTCCTGGGTTCCGAGATAAAAAGTACCAGTCGAAAACGAAACGTGGTAAAATGCCGAAATGGACTGGGATAATGAACAAATTTGCCACTGGTTAACAGCTGTGGGCCTGGGGGAATATGTTCAGGTGTTTAGAGGTATGTTTGTCAAACTAGGTATCACAGGAAAGGAATCGTCTGCTTTCGACAGTTTCGCTTTTCTTTTTCAAATTTAATTTCTATTTTCTTGGTGGGGTCATTTAAAGTATTTCTATTTATGTGGTGGTACCCTAAAAATAATTAAAATTTAAGAGTTACGATCCCCCAGGTATTTTTTCCTGCAAAAGCCCTTAATATTGTGCTTGGTTTTAATATTTAATTAAGTTTACCTTTCTCTTTGCCTTTAGGTTTTGGCGGTGAACATATTTTGCCAGGTTCATAGTCCTCACACCCTATACACCCTGGACAAGGTGGCACCAATTCATACAGGTAGAAGTGATCAGGAAGCATGAACTTTCTAGCCATTTTGATTTGATCGTCTGTTGCTTCATCCACACGGATGATTTCAATCTCATCAGTCCTTATCGCCGACCGAGGAACTGATTTTTCTTCCGTGTTTTTAGAGGGAGATCGTTCAGAAGAATCGGCATGTACAAGTTTATCTTTTGCATCATCAAAGGTTTTTTTGAAATTAGCAGCTATTTCTTGATTTTTGAACCTAATAGCTAACTGCTGCATTTCAGGTTCATTATCTGAGAAATCTATGGCAAACCAAATCCACGCTTTACCATCTGCGTTTGGCTTAGGTTTTAACTCAAGTTCTTTTGATAAGTAATGATTTAAACAGATTTTCAGTATCTGCTCTCTACGCATCAAAAGTCTGACTTTTCCACTTTCTTTATTTTTAGAGATTTTGATGTCTCCTAGCCCTCTCTCTTTCCATTCTCCATTAACAAATCTAAATAGTTTGGCTCTATGCTGGAACAAGACTTCATCTTCTTCTTCTCCTGTAGCTATGTCTACTACACTTGGTAACTCAATGACAGGTTCAAAGTGAATATGGTCATCTTCACCATCTTTATTTACATACATTCCATCCGCATCAGTAATGGGAGACTGAGGGTTTGTAGCACCCCCCTTGGTGGGTGATAATGTAAAATTGAACCCACTGCTACTTTTGCTGGGAGTGTCTGTTTTTGTAGGTTCTAATGTAAAGTTAAAACCTTTAGCCCCAGAATCTGGTTTATTTCTCTCAGAATCTGACATTGTTGGTGTGAATCCAGCAGCTGGTTTAGAATCTGGCTTATCTTTTGTGGTAGTAGGTGTAAAACTAAATTCAGAATCTGATTTAGAATCTGACTGACTGGATGCTCCAAATGAAAATCCACCTTTTTCACCAAATGAAATCGTACTTCCACCTGACCCAAAGACAGATTTACCAGTATCTTTTACATCCTCTTTCTTAACTCCTGGCTTAAGAGTCTCACATGCAGGACATTTCAAAACATCAGAACTGTTTGACATTAGACAGCCATCACATTTCCAACTGCCTTCCTTTGACTTAAACAAGTCGCCAAAACCTTTCTGACCAAATGCAGACCCACTTCCACCACATCCTGCAGCCTTTGCATCCTGCTTTGACACTCCTGGCTTTAGGGTCTCACCAAATCCTTTTTTGTCCTCTTTTTTGGTTGGCTCTGGTTTGGCAATTTCTGTGACTTTTTGAGATGTGGCTGTAGCTATTGGAGTGCTAGGTTTAAATACAAATGTTGATGCTGGCTTGTCATCTTTGGCATCATTCTTTGTTGGTGTTTCTTTAGGTATAACATTAGGTTTAAATGTAAAAGGTGATGCTGGTTTATCTTTAGATACTTCTGTTGCTGTATGACCTCCTCCAAAAATAAATCCAGACGGTTTACTAAAGGTGGAAGATTTGGCTGAATCTGTCGCAGCTTGTTCAGATTTTGTATCCGTTGTGGATGTTGAACCAAAAGTGAATCCACTTGGTTTTGTTTTGTTTTTTTCAGTCTGTGGTAGCTGCCCAAACTTAAATCCAGCACTAAGGGGAGGTTTACTAGTATCCGTTTCTATCGTTTTTGTTTGTTGTCCAAATTTAAATCCACTACTAGCAGCAGAAGTACTATCTGGTTTTGCTGCTTCAGATTTATTTTTTTCAGTTACTGTTGTCTGTCCAAATTTAAAACCTCCAGGTGACGAAGGCTTTGTTCCAGACTGAAAGATAAAACCTGATCCTGTTGATGGTTTTTGATCCACAGTAGTATTTGCAATATTAAAACCACCTGAAAAATGATGAAAAAAAAAACAGAGGTAAAAAATTGTAATATGTCTCACATATCATGTAACAATATAGTTTAATTGCAGAAGAACGTCATTTTCAGATGATTTGAAGCAAATATATGGTCCCTTTGTAGAAGTAATAAGCTTTCTATACCAACATGTTTCAAGACAAAGCAACAACAAAAAATAGAAATCACTTTTCATGTATTTATATACTTTCAGAGGTATATTGTTTGTATAATTGAAGAGTGTAGGAAATGGATATTTTGATAGAATACAATATGTTGCCCAAATTCTACTAATAAATTATGATATCCAATTTCTTGAAGCGAGAGGTCCTATTCTATTTTGTTTATACTGTTTGCCAAAGACAATTTTGCACTTAAAATTGAAACTTCACCACTACTAGGAAAATAACTAGTTGTCTGGAACATTATGATAATAGGTTGCATTACACAAGAACACTATTAGTAAATATAACTGGTAACCTTTTATTATGGACAGAATTAAGGTGATGGGTGTTTTAACACCAGATGCAACAATAATTCAGTTATATTTTAGTGGTCAGTTTTATTGGTTGAGGAAACATGATTACCTAGATAAAACCAGACCTGTTGCAAGTCTAATACAAACTTTATCATGTAATGTACAATCCAGTACACCTTGCTTTGTGCGGGAATAAAACATAAGTGGCTATAGGCATTTATTGCATAGGTAAATATAAATCCAACTACGAAGACAAAAACTATAGCTGAACTTCATTATCTAGAACTCAGATAACCAGTTTCCTATAATATATCCCTGAGAACTGGACAAGCAGTACAGTTTTACCCTTTTGAGCCCCTTCTATGTCAAAAACAGTAATAGTTACATATATCGTTATACATTTTTCTGAAAGGGATTTTGACAACGAATTCATTGAAAAAAAACACCAACATCAAAATCAGATGAAAAAGAAGCTCTTCATGTACAAATAGCAGAAACATCCATTTTTGCAGTTAAGGGTTTCTTCTTTTGAAGGACTCTTAATATCCCAAATCAATACCAACTTTTATTCAGTGTTCAAAATTCAGAAGGATCTGTCTATTAGAATTTAAGGTATTGCACGAAAACCATTCTGTCTACAGATGGACAACAACAGCACCATAACATAGTACAAACGAAAATTGTTTGTGGTCGCACAAAAATACACAAGTGTAAATATATATGCTACAGAACTCCTAATTGTGACCATACAAATGTATTTTGGGCTGATTGTGCCTTCAAATAAATCTGCTTTGGTCCATTAAAGAACTTTTATTTAGCAATGGTGCCCATCTTTGATGGAATTCAGACATATCGGATACAATATATAATGTAGAATGAGGATCACCAAAGACCTTCCCTGCCCTGTTTAATTTAATTTTGGTTTCCGAGGATAATATTCAAGTGTGCAAAGCTAGAGAATTAGAGATGATGGATAGCCATAGAAGAGTTTGAAGGTACCAAATGGGTAATCGGAATCCGTATATCGAAGAAGAACAGACAACACAATGGCCAAAAGAAAAAGTACAAAAGGACAAACAACGATCTACAAAACATACATATAAAACTAAAGATCGAGTAACACGAACCCCACTAAAAACCAAGGGTGAACTCAGGTGCTCCAGAAGGGTCCCGTAAGCAGTTCCTGCATAGCTCATTTTAGTCAGGGGAGCTCACAACTAATTACGGTAAAAATACACATCTAGTTATAGTACTAGAAGCCATCTTGGATGGAGAGGGGTCTTGGTGCTAAATTTAGCTTTTCCACAAAAATTAGTAGGCCTGAAAAGTTGGAATGGTGAGCAAGAGATGTTACTTCTGTATGTGGTCAGACTCTCTCTGATATAACAAGAGATATTACTTCTGTATGTGGTCAGACTCTCTCTGATATAACACAAACTCTCTCTGATACAACACAGATTCTCTCCGATATAACACAATACTCTCTCTCTGATATAACATTCTTATAACAAGAGATATTACTTCTGTATGTGGTCAGACTCTCTCTGATATAACATTCTTATAACATGAGATATTACTTTTGTATCTGGTCAGACTCTCTCTTATATAACACATACTCTCTCTGATACAACACAGATTCTCTCCGATATAACACAATACTCTCTCTCTGATATAACATTCTTATAACAAGAGATATTACTTCTGTATGTGGTCAGACTCTCTCTGATATAACACAGATTCTCTCTGATATAACACAATACTCTCTCTCTGATATAACATTCTTATAACAAGAGATATTACTTCTGTATGTGGTCAGACTCTCTGATATAACATTTTTATAACAAGAGATATTACTTCTGTATGTGGTCAGACTCTCTCTGATATAACATTCTTATAAGTAGAACAACTGTTTAACAAACCTGTAGAAGCACCAAAGTTGAAGGAATGACCTTTAGTTTCTGTTTGTTTAACATCCTTAACTTTTACACCTGGCTTTAAAGCTTCACATGATACACATTTTTGTACATCAGCTTTATTATTAATAAGACATGCATCACATTTCCATGAACCTTCCTCTTTCTTAAACAAGCTACCAAGGGATGGTTGGCCAGTTGATACTGGTTTCGATGGTTCTTTCTTTGGCTGGACAACTTTATCAAGTTCAGACTGCAACTTCTCGAAGGTAGATTGGAATCTTGAAGCAATGTCTGGATCTTTAAAACGTACAGCTAGCTTCTCAACTTGAATTTCTCCATCCGAGAAGTCTTGAGCATTCCAGCACCAAGCCTTGTTAGAAGACTGCATGGGAGAAAGCTTCATGTCCTTTGTCAAGAAATGATTGGCACAGATTTTCAGAACTTGATCTCGTCTCATCAATACTCTAACACGCTTAGTTTCTTTATGACGTAAAAGTTTCATTTGTCCTGTTCCTCTTTCCTTCCACTGACCATCATCAAACCTGAACAACTTAGCTCTCTCACAAAACATAGATTCTTCCTCTTCTTCTCCAGTCTTTGTCTCCACAAGGTCAGGTAAATCTATGACAGGTTTGAAGTCTACATTTGGTTCATATTCATCTATATGATCATCTCCAGTCTTAGAAGGTGACTTGACAGGGCTAGCTTCTCGAGATATCGCTTTCCCTGCAAATATATTTTCTTTTTGTGGTGAAGAAAATATGTTTGCACCAAAACCAGGAGTCATGGAGGAATTTTTCTGGGGAGAGGTAAATATATTCACCCCAGTTCCTGGAGTTGTTGATGATACCTGTCCAAAACTAAAGGGTGATTGGTTACCAGTCATTGAAGAAGTTTGACCAAAAGTAAAAGTTCCTTTAGGTGCCACTGAGGTTACCATGGTGACAGGAGGATTTGTAAGTGGTTTATCTGGTGATGTGGATGCAGCCATAAGACTGCTTAATAATGGCATCGTATTTGGTGTATTTCCTGATGAACTGACATTTCCAAATACTTGGGTGGAAGGTGAAGTGCCAAATATAGGTTGCTGAACATCTGAAATTGAATAAAAACATCTGTTCAAAAGCTATAAAATATAAGACAATCCCATGATTCAATACACTTGTTAATGATCTCTTTGTAATAACTCGATCTCTCTTATATCTGTTTGAATTTACATGTATTGAAACAAAACTGTGAAAGAACCGGATATAAAGCAAATTTTAGATTAAATATTGAGTGAGCGATTATTGTTCAATGCCAAATAAGCTATATCATGGCCAGAACAAATTACTTTCGATGAGATGATAATGATATCTGCTTTGTACTAGGCCAACATGCTCAGTTGGATTTTTATAGTGCTAGCTCACTGAAACAAAACATTACTGGGACATATTATCCTGATTCCGAGCCAACCAGTCTTTGCTCTTTCTCCTTAATGCTTCGTGCTTAGCAGAGAAGCAACAAATACCAATTTTTAGTCTTTGGTTTGACCCAATGAGATTAAATATTAAATATTTAACCGGGGCTAGAACCCACTGTCTACCACATTTGAGGTGAGATTAAATATTAGTCTTTACAGTTGTTTTATGATATATCATTATACAAAGAATAACAAAATAAGACAAACTAGTTGTTTATATCAATTTAATGTCATCATTTCATGATTTTGTTTTAGTTTGTTTAAATTAATAAAGATTTCCTTGTTCTAACATAATAGCTGTAATCCTTATTTTACTTCCTTGTTCTAACATAATAGCTGTAATCCTTATTTTACTTCCTTTCTCTAACATAATAGCTGTAATCCTTATTTTACTTCCTTTTTCTAACATAATAGCTGTAATCCTTATTTTACTTCCTTTCTCTAACATAATAGTTATTGTTGATATTGGTGGAATTGTTTAAACTTTCTTTTCATAATTCCATAGAAGGAAATAATAGCATTTTTGTTACTTGTTCTTCATTTTGTTTATTATAGAATCTCAAGTTAAAAATTTGCTGTTTTCAGAATATATATAATATTTACCAGATGGTTTTGATAAAAGTGGTGTTTTCTTTTCTGTGGAATCTACTTTAGGTGGTGTTGAGTCTGTTGCTAGTAATCCTGCTAGTTCTCCCTGCTGTACTTTATCAGGGATCATGGAACCAGTCTGAGTCTGAACAGGGAACATTCCAGGAACTGTAGCTGCCGGTTGCGGTTGGACTATCTGACTTCCTGTCCCAGGAAACACACCTGGTACTGCACCTGGCACTGTTTGTGGCTGGGTACCAGGAAACATGCCTGGACTTACAGACTGTGTAGTTGACATAGATAGCATACCAGTGGTCATCATTGGGGAACCTTGTTTACCAGCCTGTCCTGTTAGTAGTTGTCCTTGCTGAAACTGGAGAGCTTGTCCTCGTAAAGCTTGGGCAAAAAATCCTGCTGGGGGCATCTGTTGTCCTTGTGTAGAATAATTCATAGCATTAGCTCCTGAAAGAAAAATGAAGAAGACACATTGATATGTACAAAGTATCCTCCCACAATACATGTCAAGTCTTGGTGAGGAAGTTCAATCACTACTCATATTTCATAAATAATCTATCTCCAGTTTAAATTTAACTGCATTCAATTCAAAGGAATCAGTCTTCTAGTTATTATAAGAAATTTCTATTTTTAATAAAAGCCTCCATCATTGATGTAAATGGGGGGAGAGGGTTGTAAATCAAGTTGCCAAAATTAACACATTATATCATTTACCGTAAAAAAAAAAAGAGTATTGATTAAATTAGCTAAAAAAAAATGTTGGCTTGGCAGATGGTGATATGTCAGGCCTCTACATTAACATATTTTTCAACTTGTCCCTTGGGACAACTAACTAAAAAAAAGTACTTGTCCGACTCAATCTTTTAGTTGTCCGAAAAAAATTAATAAAAATTACAAAAACTAGAGAATAATTATCCAGGGCTCCCACTACTTTCAAATTAGAGGGAGAAGTGACTTCTCTTTCAGAGAGCTCACAGGGAGAAGTGGGAGACAACAGAGAGAAGTGGGGAGACTTCTGGGAGAAGTCAATTGCGATTAATCGAAACATTGTTTCGCGACCCCTCCGAGGTTATCCTACCCAAATTTAGTAAATAGTTAAAGCTGCCTGAACTGATTTCTTCTGTTTTTTTTTATTATTTATAACTACCTTAAGGACATATATTCAATGTCACATTTTTATTTCTGTCTACCTTGAATGGAGTCTTGCATACCAGTGATTTTTATATGTACCCCCCCCCCCCCCCCCCACCCACCCCCTTTTCATTTTGAAATATTACTGTGTTGTGATCCAATACCACACAAATTGTAATAACTCATATTTGTGTTATATAAATCCTTATTTCTGGTAAAAAATATATATACCTAGATACTATATATACTAGTATCTAGGTATATTTTTTTTTACCAGAAACAAGTGCCTGTGATATAAATAAAGCAAAATACAGTCAAACTTGTCATAGCGACCCCCTCTATATAACGAATTCCTTTGTTAGCCTACCTTATTTATTCCTCCCCAGCTTTTTCCCGTGCATTTGACCTTTATATAACGACCCACTGTCTAACGCGACTAACAACCGTGTTCTTTGGGTAAAAATCCTTCATATAATGACTTATTAGAGGATTATTATCAAACCGGAAGTTAGATAATAAATAAACATACAGTCCCGACTTTGGAAAAATGTCCGTTTTGCCAAGCTGATGTACCAAGTTTGGTAAAAATTCATTGAAGTGTTCACAAGGATGTTACGGAAGGATGGACGGACGGTAGCGTTACTATATCCCTTCGCAACTTTGTTGGCGAGGGGATAAAAAAAAGCTATATGCAAATTCAACAGTCAATGCTGTGTAAAAATGATACCAAGATCAAGTAACACATGGCTAACTGGCATGTACATACCAGAATGAGTGAGAGATTTTTGTTTAATGCCAAATGAGCAATATTTCAACTAATAGCATGGTGAGAACAAGTTACATTCAATGAAATGATGATGATGTTCACTTGGTACTAGATCAACACATTTAATTGGATTTTTATAGTGGTAGATCACTGAACAACAGTCTTCTGGTAGACAAGTCGCTTCACTTGGACATATTATCGTGTTTCTGAGCCAACCAGTATTTGCTCTTATTCCTCAAAGCTGCATGCTTAGCAGAGAAGCAGAAAATACTAATTGTCTTTAGCTTTACTTGACCAGTGCTCAAAGAAACAATTTACTGCTCTTCAGTAGAGTATGCTAACCATTACATCATCGATATGGTTAATTTCAGAATAACCAATTTAAATTGACCAATCATGTGTATTAATGAGAAACATAATACTTCTTTAAAATCACTCTCTGATCTCATATCTAGAAGTATAATATCCACTCTGAACATAGTACAATGCTCATACCTCAAACATATAACACATACCTTCTAATCCAGGTTTATGGTTCACAGTCCAACCACTACAATCAGGTCCGTACAACCCATGTCCATCATCCTCGTAAAACTCTCCTTCATAGTACTCCTCATCAACATCATTCTGTGGTGTAAACTGACTGACTCGGTTGTTGATACGGCTAGGTATAGGACGACCTCCTGGACCAGGTGACATAGGCATGGAGTAGCTATAGGCAGGCTGAGGCATCATGGGTGGTGTAGGTTGATAATTATAGTGAGATGGGTGTGGTGGTGGTGGTGGCCTGTACATTGATCCAGCGTATGGTGAGGGATACATCTGTTGAGGTGGCTGTGGTCTTTGATTTATAACTAACTCCTACACATAAACAGAAAATGGCAAATAAGAATGAAATTAGATAGATATTACATGAAAAAGAACATTGTGGACAAAATTAAGAGAAACAAGAGGTTCTGTGAGCTAAACTCAAATGATACTCCCGGCCTCTGCATTCATTTTAACATATAATCATGTGTTTTTTTGTCCCTTCATATACATGAAGCTTAATATTGTGGATCAAATTAAGATGTAAATGTCTCTTCAGTATTTTGAGAATGTCACTCTGACACTTGAACTGTAACAGTACATTTATACAAGTGGTTATAAGTGATACTTTGTATCCAGATTCAAGACAAAAGTTTAAGACACAATACATTTTACACTCTTGTGACAATACAAACATCTGCCCTTTGACCATCTAAGCTCCACCTTTTTTAATTTTTGGTGATTTCACATTTCTCTTCATGAATATGGCTGAAATACAACTCAAACAAGAAGCAATTAATCTAATCCTGGTATAACTTCCTCTAATTTTTGCATTGGTATGACAAACATAACAGATAATGAGTTAAACCAAGTGTGATCCTCAGAACAACATTATATAAATAATCTGTTTAACCTTGAACTTGATGACATATCATAATACAGTAATCCCCCTTTTATAAAACCACCCTTTCTGCAATGAAAAGTTAACCTTATAGGAGGATGGTCTCTCTTAAAAAAGGGGGTAATTTACTTACCTTTACTTGTCTAATCAGATCTCCATATTCATCCTTCAGATCTTTAACTGCCTGTTTTAAGTCAGAATTCTGATTTTTCATGTCCTGTACTAAATCTATTACTGTTTCTTGTTTCTTCTCTAAAGACCATATTCTGGCTTCTAACCTCTCAGGACTTGGACGTGCTCGCTGACTTACCTACATAATATATATATGTAGAATAGATAACTATTGAGCTTTGCTGATGTCTACAAGTACATGTACAAGTATAACGGTAAGTAGACAATTATGTGTTAACATTACATTCCAATTTATAAAAGGAGAAAATATAAATAAAAAATAAAAAAGCAAGATAGGCATGCAAAGCAATACTTGTCCCTTCAGTTTGACATAACATTGAGCATAGATACGGACGACTGACTCAAGAGTGATGTTAAAAGTGCAGTTAACTTTTTGCTAGATGAGCTAATAAAAAAAAATCCATTGTCAAAATAGAATGGTCATGCCAATAGATACATATATAAAATTATCACATATTAAAATAGCAGAGCCATGGCAATAGGTACAGATATATCTGTAAAATGCTGTCTTACCTCCATACTAAAGTGGAGTTGCTTTGATCCTGGAGATTTACTGGGTGTTCTTGATTTGTATGCTGGAGTACTAGCAACAAAACTGGGGGATCCTACTGATGGATTAGGTAAGAAAGGTCGTTCTCCTCCCTGTGATGTATTAAAGCTGACATATTCTTCCTCAGAACCATTATCCTCCTCCTCTTCCTCAACAAAACCTTGTTGGTTGGACATCCCATTCATTCCATTGCAGAAACTATCAACCATTGCTGAAACACAATACAATAATAACATTCATAATCTGAAACAGCTGTTTGTTCATTACATTTAAACATGGTTTTCATCACAAAATGATTAAATTATAAACTAGTTGTAACAGAAAGCTTGCATTCTGAACAACTTCATGTGAATAAACATTGTCATAAATATAAATTCAAGATTTAAATGTAAATTTTATACAAGTCAAATATCAAGTTAAGCTTCAAGAATAAGCAAACCATATGACTACATTTGCATATTACTTCATTTTTTAAATTAAAATTCTAATATGACGTCCTTCAAATGCTGTCTAAACCCGTGGTAAAAATAATATTAATCTAGGACTGATTAAATTTATGACGTCATCGACAATTTATAACGATATTTTATCAATTTTTACATATTAGAATTGAAATAATTCATGGAAGCCATATGTATATATTGTTTTTACTACGGGTAGGCCTTTATGTCAGCTTTTTACCCTTCGCTAACGCTCGGGGTAAAACTTCGTGACATAAAGGCCTACCCATGGTAAAAACAATATATACATATGGCTTCCATGAATTATTTCTTAAGTATCATTTTTTTTCTGCAATATCAGTGAGTGAGTGAGTGATTGTTGCTTAATGAAGCAATTTTTCAGCTATATCATGGCAAGAACAAGTTAATTTTCAATGAGATGATAATGAAGTTTGCTTTGTACTAAACCAACACGCTTAGTTGAATTTTTATAGTGCTGGCTCACTGAAACAAGTCTGCAGATAGACATGTCGCCCCACTCAGACACATTATCCTGATTCTAACCCGACCAAGTCTTTGTTCTTTCTCCTTATCGCTGTATGCTTAAAAGAGAAGCAACAAATACTAATTTTATAGTTTTTGGTTTGACCCGATAGGGGTTCGAACCCATGATCTACTACCACACTCGAGGCAAGCATGCTAACCATTACACCACCGATGTGGTTAGCTTAAATACTAATAATACAATTACCACTGTTTGGCATTCGGAGTCTTTCTAATTCATTGACAACATCATCTATTTCAGCAGGTACAATCTGCTCTAAATCCTGTCAAAATATAATCATGTTAATTGTTCAAAAAAGAAGAAAAAATATATAAGGTAGAATTTTTAATATTTAACACTCCAAATAATTAAAAGATACTTTATTTTCCTCATGTCGACAAGTTTCGTTGAAGTACATAAATTGGAAAGGTTATAAATGATATTTAAATTTAATTTATGATGGTTACAAGTGCTTTAATATGCATACAGCGTAAACATATTAATATTCATTGACTACAATGTCCAGGAAACCGTCACTTCCCTGATGTCATTTTTGTAATCTTGGCCTTTATATATATATATATATATATATAATACTTTTTCAGTTCTCTATATATATATACATCTGAAAATTAAACCAAACAGTGTTAGAATTAGTTTTTAGAGCTGTCAAATTTTTGTTCTTCCCTCGACGGGATTTGAACCCACACCATTGATACACTGCAGCACCATTCGCTTAGCCTTACGTCCAGCGCCCTAGACCACTCGACCACATCCACTCCCTATATATATAATACTTTATCAGTAAAGTTTCATATTGATGGACCATTGGCTTTAGTGTAATACAAGTATTACTTTCATACTAGTGGATACTGTTCTCACATCATAAGTCACAGGGGGTCGCCATTGTCATGATCGTATATTAGTTGGATTTACAACTACCTGAGCAGTCAGTGCTTATCACCACTAAAGTTGTGAATTTGAGCCCTGTTCATGTCGAGGTGTACTCGATACAACATTATGTGATAAAGTTTGTCTGTGACTTGCGACAGGTCGGTGGTTTTCTCAGGGTACCTCCATCAATGAAACTGACCGCCACAATATAACTGAAATATTGTTGAAAGTGGTGTTAAACATCATAAACCAACCAACCATAAGTCACAGATAATCATATTTTACAATATCGTCTACATGTACATGTACAGTGTGAAGACAACAAGAAATGAATGTTAACATTTCTACTAAAGATAAAATTCTTTAATGTTCTATTAGAACTTGATATATAATATAGGGTGACATGATTTTGTTAATCATTATCTTATGGCTATGAGGAAATATGATGAAGTGGTGTTTAGGCAATCTGTTCAATGTAAG
Organism: Bathymodiolus septemdierum; assembly: GCA_963383655.1. Classification (NCBI taxonomy): domain Eukaryota; kingdom Metazoa; phylum Mollusca; class Bivalvia; order Mytilida; family Modiolidae; genus Bathymodiolus; species Bathymodiolus septemdierum. The sequence continues at coordinate 19,013,269 of OY726521.1, forward strand.
ATATAAAGTAATCTTACATGATTTTTATGGAGTTTTAATCTGTCCAGTGTAAGATATAAAGTATCTAATGTTCTCTCCATCAATGTCAACTTCTCACTGGCTATATCATCAGAGTTAATCTGGTCAGACATATCACGGAAAATCTGAAGAGAAAAACAGAATCAATGTCATGTACATTTCCTTCGACCTGTATAGGGGTGCTTTAATTCTCTTTATATTATATTGCATAGGTGTCAGTAATAAATTCCATCGAAATTCCAATTGAATATTGTATGGGTGGTTGGTTTAATAAAAAACAAAAACAAAAAAAAACAACATTCACCCAAAAATTTTCCATTTATTATCCTGATAAAGTAAACTAGAGGCTCAGTGGGCTGAACCTGTGTCACTTACCTTTCATTCTGCTCTAAGGAAACTTAATACAGAACCTTCCATTGGTTGCTTCCCACCAAGTTTCGGTTCATTTGGCTCAGCAGTTACAGAAAAGAAGATTTTTAGAAATCAACCAATCAGAAACAAGAATGGCCTGTGGTGGCCATGCTTATTAACGGATGGGAACTAAATTAGGAATCTTTAAAGAGGACCTTCCAAGGATGCTTCCTACCAAGTTTTGGTTCATATGGCAAAGCGGTTTTAGAGGAAACAAATTTTTAGAAATCAACCAATCAGAAACAAGAATTGTCTGTGGCAGCCATGTTTGTTAACGGATCGTAACTAAATGAGCAATCTTTATAGAGAACCTTCCAACGATGCTTCCTATCAAGTTTCAGTTCATTTGGCCAAGCGGTTTCAGAGGAGAATTTTTTTTTAAATCAGCCAATCAGAAACAAGAATTGCCTATGGCGGTCATATTTGTTAATGGATCGGGACAAAAGGACCTTCAATAGATGCTTCCTACCAAGTTTCACTTCATTTGGCTGAGGAGAAGATTAAAATGTGACGACGGATGCCAAGTGATGGCAAAAGCTCACAATTGCCTTTTGCCGTTTTGGCAAGGTGAGCTAAAAATGAAGAAATGAAATATGAATCATTTTTGTATCTTTTAGAAACTAAACTAGAAAATAATATATGTTAAACAACTAATTACCATAAATATAAATACTCTTAACTTTTGATTATAATCAATCATAAGCCCAACTATACAGTCCGACAAAAGTTAAGCACCACCTGACTTGTTTCAATAATATCTTTTCTAATAATGATTCAATGAACTTATTTCAAATCGGTTTGCTGTTTTCGTTACCTGTACACACATACTTACCTGTGAAATAGGTTATTTATCGATTTTTATTTATGTGTATATGACAGGGTGTGTAAAGTGCCACGTGTACTTTTCAATATTTGTGTTTGTGAACGAAAGCTGATTTTTTTTGTGTAGAGTTTTAAGTTTCATTTTATATTGGTTTGGTATGGTGTGGCAAAAATTAACCATACCAGAAAGGTGGCAAGCTGTTGGCATGCATAACGGTGGTTTTAGCCATATAAGGGTGGCAGACCACTTCAGGGTTAACCATTCCATCATTGTACGACTGATGCAGCGTTTTCGTCAAACGGGGAATGTTACTGACCGTCCACGTGCAGGTAGACCTCGCAAAACGATGCCGAGAGAGGACCGGCTCATATCCAGACGGGCGCGGCAACGGCCGTTCAGTACAGCTGGTGCACTTCGTGGTAATTTAGCGTTTGGAGGCCACATTAGCACACGCACTGTAATCAGATGCCTCCACCATCAGGGAATGCAAGCGTGACGACCCATAAAACGTCCACAGTTGACATTACGTCATCGCCATGCTCGATTTGACTGGTCACATGATCATTTGGGGTGGACTATTCGTACATGGAGACGGGTCCACTGGGGTTGTTTTTCCTTTGACTGTAAGTTGGACTTGTACGTTCTTGATGGTAATCTAACAGGCCAAAAATACTGTGACAATGTGCTCGCTCCACGCGTAGTCCCCCATTTCGACAATCATGCGTTGGCCGACAGGCCAATGTTCATGGACGACAACGCTAGGCCACATAGAGCCGGAATTGTACAACATTTTTTACAGCAAGAGGCTGTTCAGACAATTCCATGGCCTACGATGTCGCCAGACATGAACCCTATAGAGCATGTATGGGACTTTATTGGCAGAAAAATTAACCAACGCAATCCAAAATGTCAAAATATTGACGAATTAAGAACTGCTATCTTACAGGAGTGGCAACAGTTCCCCCAAGAACGGCTTAGGCGTCTTGGGCGAAGCATGACGAGACGTGTTACAGAACTTCACAATAAACACGGTGGATATATTCGTTATTGATTTTTATGCCTTACACATACGCACAATAGATGCATTTAAAACTTCTTAAAATCTGAAGACTGCATTTTAATGCAATGTTAAAAACTTCCATCAAAGACAAACTGGTTTTACGTTTTTCCAGCGCCTGTTTTGAACCCCATTTTTGCCACGTCTTTCAGGATGATAAATACTTCGTAGATTGGTGATTTTAGAGCCCTTGGTGTAGTCTTTTAAGAAGTGTAAGAAAAATGGTGATATCTATTTTATTGTTTTAACAGTATTGATGTAAAAAAATATATCGATAAAAATATAGGGTGGTGCTTAACTTTTGTCGGAGTGTATATAATAAACCCTATATAAAACAAACTTTTGCAAACATAATTAAGAAGTACCTTGGATAAATAGTAAGATGCCCATGGTGTTTGTATGGACCCAAACATTTCTTTAGCTTCTTCAAATCTCCCATTTCTCATGGCAACAGTTGCTAAAGAGAAGGTGGCTTGATCTTTAACAGTAGGGATCTGGTTAGTATCTAGTAAGCCATAATCACCATCATCAAACAGTCTCTCTTTTGGCATCCTCTGTGATACTTTTCTGTAATTGATATACACACATATGTGGTTAAAAAATGTTTTTATATCTTATATGGGATCATCATCATTCATTTTTGGCAAAAAATTCAACTCATACATTCTAATTTGGCAAATAGTGTACAAGTGATTTTTCATGGGTAATTACTTTTCGCTATATTCGCAATATATTTATTATCATGAAAATAAAGATCATTCATTATTCTGTATCTTGTTCAAGTATATTTTCATTTTATTTATATTTCCTAATTAAATACTTTTATGTTTGTCAGTATCCAATAAAATAATGTCTAAAGGGTGCTTTTTCTATGTGCACAACAATTTTTCTTAAAAACAACAAACAAACAAACAAAAACAAAACAAAAAGAAGAATAAAATTTACCAAGTAAACTGTAAACTGTTACAACAGTATATATGATTCTATTGTATATGCCACCAATATGTTGTTAATACTTATAAGTTATATATACTAGTTGTAATATTTCAACAGTAACAGCCATACCTTTCTATTCTGTCCAACATATATATTACTTCCTTCCAGTATGCTGCAGACCTCATATAGTAACATCTTAGTCTGTCTTGGGCTTGATCAGTCTGATTTCTCTCCAAGTCTTTTGACTAAAAGGTAAAGAAAACAAAGTTTTATATTTTTCTTTAGATATGAAAAAAAAAAATCATCAATCATTTGCATATTGCCATTTGCCCATCTCATTGACAATTCACTAAATCTGCAATTAGTCCTCACTACCACTTAGATTGACCCCTAACCCATCCCACAAAGAATAAAAATACCCCTGACTGAAGCACGAAATATGCAGATTTGTATCAGTTGACAATATTTATTTTTAGACTTCAGAGAAATTTACTCCTATGATAAATATTTTACACTTAAAAAAGAGTGGTTTGTTTTAGTCGTAGACTTATGACAAATTTTGCACTTACGATTATCATAAGATTTTTTTGTGAAACTCTTCATGATCTTCATTTCACACTTACAATAAATATTTATAGCACACATTTTTGTGAAAAGGGCTGCAGCTTTTAATCTCACCTGTTTGTCTTAATTTCCCCAAAATGGTTTCAGAGATGAATATCAAAATGTCAAAAAACACTCAACAATGATGGATGAAGGGTAGACAATGAATCCTTCATAATGGTAAAAGTTCACATGGCCAGGCAAGATACAAGTAGTTATTTGTATACAGTATACATACCCTTTGATCAAATGTCCTAGCAATGTTGGCAACAGCTACCACAGACAATCCATGAGTGCCTTGTAATCTGATCACCTCTAATCCTCTCTGTAAGGTTGATCTCAATTTGGGGAAATTCTCTTTTGCTTTACCAGTACAGAACTTGTACATAGCTGACCACCATTCAGCTTGCTGACTTGTACATAAACTTGGACACAGACAAGCCGGTAGTATATATGGTCTGAACTGATCCTTACGTGCAATATGTTGCTGTTCTTCATAATTAATGCTGGCACATCTAACAGATGCCATGAAGAATGCCTGAAATAGATATCTAGATACTAAAGCCTCCCTAACTGATTGAACCCTGCCATATTTGTTGTGCCTGTCCCAAGCCAGATAGGTGTTTTTTTGTTGTTGATATTGGTAAAATTGTTCACAATCACTGTTAAAAATGTCTTTTCATACTAATATTGTCCTGTGTGAGTGAGTGATTATTTTGTAACATCAAGTCAGCAATCTTATCATTGTGAGAAAAGGTAAATTTATTACATGCAATATAAAGATCATGTTTTATTTGTACTAGCCCAACATGCTCGGTTGAATTTTTATACTGCTAGCTCATTGAAACAACAGTCGACTGGTAGAAATGTTGATCAACTCGGACACATTATCCTGTCTTAAGACAACCCAGTCTGCTTTTATTCCTTGATGTTGCATGCTTAGAGGAGAATCAGCAAAAAACATTTGTTAGTCTTTGGTCTGTCCCATCCAGACTCGCACCCCACAAGCTACCAAACTCGAGGCACAATCTGATAACCATTGTAACACTGAGGCTAGTTTGTCCTGGGTGGTCTGCACATGACAATAAATGTGACATGTATTTAAACTACTGTTAAAATGTATTTGTCATATCTCTACATCTCCTGAAAAACAAATCATCTTAATTAACAAACCTGTATATCAAGCTGACATAACGACTCTAATGAACAACCATCAATATTATCAGCACTGAACTGAAATTTGTTGTACACATCCATTTCATCTACAATATGTATAAAACATATATCAACAAGATATGATTATAATCTAACGATTATGAAGTCTCCCAAACCGGCCACTGACACTATCTACCCACATATCAAATTTTGATGATATCGGACAATGTTGAATTTTTACCCCCCATTTTTATGCCATGTTTTGGCAGCCATTTTGAAAATGGCAGACATCTTGAAAATTTTGAAAACGCAGAATTGCTCCTCTAATGGTGACCTATCAATATGTCAAATTTTATGTCTCTATCATTATCCAGTTAGAAGTTATCAACATTAATGTATGAAATTTCAAGTTTCCCATAGGATTCTATAGTAACCCCCACCCCCTTTGAACCCCCAAAAATATGGCTTTGACCCCCTTTACCACAAATCTGAAAACTTTATGATCAACTAGAAACATATATCTATAACTCCACCAAGTTTCATGAAATTCTGTCCTGTAGTTCCTGAGATCTGCCATGGACAAGTTCATGCTTCGCGGAAAGAAAGAATAAGAATAATAATAATAAAAATAAAAATAATAATAAGAAATGGAGCAAAAACAATAAGTCTCCAAACGTTGTTTGGGAGACTTAATTAGGGAAACCCTACAATTCCAGTTATTGTTGCTTAATGCCAAGAAAGTGATAATTCAGCTAAAACAGGTCATGATCAATTTATTAATGAAGCAGGGCTCTACAATTCATACCAGTCCCCACTAGCCCTGGCTAGTAAGGAAACATTTTTTACTCGCCATCAAAAACATGTTACTTGCCAGATTAATAAATATACCAATTCGTACTATACAACTCCAATATGTATTTATTCGTGGATAATTAATTTATTAATGCCCTGAATGAGACAGAAGATGCTTAGTTGAGGAATGGGCTTTTAAGTTTTGTTGATACCATATTGAAACATTTTTCATTTTTCAGATTTTTATTTAATAAACAAGACTTTCACGTTTAAACTTTTTCTTTCCGGTAACAAATTAGGTTTTGCCGGTAATATCTGGGCCTGTGTTTCTGCAAACATCACAATACATAACATTGTTACTGGAATCATCAATGAGCCACAAAAACTCTGACATCCAGACATCGTGGAATTTGCACATTTCAGCTTTAGAACCCGAACCTTCATCACTATTTTGGCTTCATACTTCAGTCAATTTTCCATCAGAAAGACCAGCTTCATGATCAGTTCATTCAACCAGTTTATTTTTACCAAAAAATTGTGTATGAAGGTTTTGTTTTTTGCTCATCATGGTCACTTGCAAGCACTAAAAGTATGTGATTTAAAACTTTTATTTCTGAGTCAATTGTGCGTTTTAAAATACCGGATAATCAATGTCGGAATTTAAATTGTGTCGCTCACCTTTCATTCTGCTCTGAGGAAACTTAATACAGAACCTTCCATAGGTGCTTCCCACCAAATATCGGTTCATTTTGGCAAAGCAGTTTCAGAGAATAAGATTTTTAGAAATCGACCAATCTAAAACAAGAATTGCCTGTGGCAGCCATGTTTGTTAATGGATCAAAACGAAATGAGCAATCTCTATAGAGAACCTTCCATAGATGCTTCTTACCAAGTTTCATATCATTTGGCCAAGCGGTTTCAGAGGAAAAGCTGTTTTAGAAATCAATCAATAAGAAACAAGAATTGCCTATGACGGCCATGTTTGTTAATGGATCAAAACGAAATGAGCATTTCCCATAGAGGACCTTCCATAGATACTTTCTACCATGGTTCAGTCCATTTAGCCAAGCTGTTTCAGAGTAGAAGATTTTTAGAAATTGACCAATCAGAAACAAGACTTGCCTGTGGCGGCCATGTTTTTTAATGGATCAGGACAAAATGAGCAATCTTTATAGAGAACCTTCCATAGATGCTTCCTATCAAGGTTCGGTTCATTTGACAAAGCGGTTTCAGAGGACAAGATTTTTAGAAATCGACCAATTAGAAACAAGAATTGCCTATGGCAGCCATATTTGTTAATGGATTGGGACGAAATGAGCAATCTCTATAGAGGACCTCCCATAGATGCATCCTACCTAGTTTTGGTTCATTGGGCCAAGTGGTTTCAGAGAAGAATTTTTACAAATCAACCAATCAGAAACAAGAATTGTCTGTGGCGGCCATGTTTGTTAACGGATCGGGACGAAACGAGCAATCGTAACAGAGGACTTTCCATAGATGCTTCCTTTCAAGTTTCGGTTCATTTGGTCAAATGGTTTCAGGAGAAGAATCTCAAAAATCAGCCAATCAGAAACAAGAATCGCCTGTGGCGGCCATGTTTGTTAACGGGACGGAATGAGTATTCTTTATAGAGGACCTTCCATATATGCTTCCTACCAAGTTTCGAATCATTTAGCCAAGCGGTTTCAGAGGAGAAGATTCTTAGAAATCAACCTATTAGAAACAAGAATTACCTGTGGAGGCATTGTTTGTCAATGGATCGGGACGAAATGAGCACTCTTTATAGAGGATCGCCCCTATATGCTTCCTACCAGGTTTCAGTTCATTTGGCCAAGCGGTTTCAGAGGAGAAGAATTTAAAAAATCAGCCAATCAGAAACAAGAGTCGCCCGTGGCGGCCATGTTTGTTAACGGATCGGGACGAAATGAGCAATCTTTACAAAGGACCTTCCATAGATGCTTCCTACCAAGTTTCGGTTCATTTCGAAAAGCGTTTTCAGAGGAGAAGATTTTTTATATTCAGCAATATCTGGATAGAGATAACTGCATTTTGAATACAGATATCTATATTTAAACAAGAGTTATCTTTCTTTTAACAGAGAAGATTTTTTTTAGAAATCAACCAATCAGAAACAAGAATTGCCTGTGGCGGCCATGTTTGTCAACCGATCGGGACAAAATGAGCAATCTTTATAGAGGACCTTCCATAGATGCTTCCTACCAAGTTTCGGTTCATTTGACCAAGCAGTTTCAGAGGAGAAGATTTTTAGAAATCGACCAATCAGAAACAAGAATTGTCTGTGGCAGCCATGTTTGTTAATAAATCAGGACGAAATGAGCATTATTTATAGAAGACCTTCCAAGGATGCTCCCTACCAAGTTTCGATTCATTTGGCCAAGCAGTTTCAGAGGAGAAGATTATTTTAGAAATCAACCAATCAGAAACAAGAATGGCCTGTAGTGGCTATGTTTGTTAACAGATCGGGACGAAATGAGCAATCTTAATAGAGGAACTGCCATAGATGCTTTCTACCAAGTTTCGGTTCATTTGGCCAAGCGGTTTCAGAGGAGAAGATTTTTAAAAATCGGCTCATCAGAAACAAGAATTGCCTATGTTTGTTGATGGATCGGGACAAAATGAGCAATTTTTAGAGAGGACCTTCCATAGATGTTTCCTACCAAGTTTCTCTTCATTTGGCTGAGTGGTTTCAGAGGAGAAGATTAAAATGTGAAAAGCTAACGGACGACGGACGACAAGTGATGGCAAAAGCTCACATTGTCTTTGGCAAGGTGAGCTAAAAATACGATCGGTGAGGGAACGAAAATATTCTGGAAATATCAATTCGCCATCTGGCTATCAATACAAAATTTTTACTCGCATTTTACAAAAGTAACTCGCAAATGACTGTTTTGGTCTCATTGTAGAGCCCTGTGAAGTCATAATGCTACATTCTTTGTACAACATCAAGACATGGAACTGGTTTCTTACAGTCTGTGCCAAAAACATTTTGACAAACTAGCCCAAACAGCATTTTTGAAAATTTGTTTTTATTTGGTTAAGCATATTCCATGCAATTTTTACTACACTGGGGCATAGGGCTAGTGGTTTTTGGCCCAGACTGTTCTTAGCTGACCAAATTATATATATAAAAATAAACATTTTCATAGGAAACAAAGCAAATTTTGAACAGTTTCAAATGGAAATGAAACTTTATTTCTGAATAATTTTCATATTCAATTTTGGATAAAAATTTGTAATTTGAAGCTCTTTAACACATTTTTATGCTTGAATTGTTAAACTCATAATTAAACAAAACTTACAATCAGAATGAACTTGATCTTTTATTGAGTACTTCTGTAAAGCTAACCATACCAACTGATGTAAATTATCAGCAAATAAATCATGTACACCTATACGAAAAATGTAAATTACCAGTAAAATAAAAGAACATGGTACACTTAATACATAAAAATGTAAATTATCAGTAAAATTAATTATGTACACCTATACGAAAAATGTAAATTATCAATAAAATAAAAGAACATGGTACACTTACATAAAAATGTAAATTATCAGTAAAATTAATTATGTACACCTATACGAAAAATGCAAATTATCAATAAAATAAAAGAACATGGTACACTAACATAAAAATGTATATTAAAAGCAAATACAATTTCACAATATATATATGAGGATTGGCATTTTACTCACTCGTGGTAAACACTTACAAGGCTGCATTATTTTACTAAGAGGGGATGCTTGGTTTAATAGGAATAGTTCTAACCCTGCATCTTTTTCTTAAAGTACCTGTACCAAGCAATTAAAGTGAGCGGTCGTGTGTTTGTGTGTTAGAGATATCAATTTTATCTCTTTCTACGATATTTCGATTGCATTTTGGAACTGTGGTATTTTTTTGTTTTTGTTTTTATTCCTTTAAACATGTAGAATAAAGGTAACATTGTATTGAAATTTAAGGTTTGGTTTATGGTGTATAACTCCACTTTCAACAATATTTCAGTTATATCGTGGTGGTCAGTTTTATTGGTGGATGACACCGGATTACCCGGTGAAAACCACCAACCTATCGCAAGTCACTGACAAATGTTATTACATAATATTGTATCGAGTACACCTTGCCATGAACAGGTTTCGAACTCACAACTTTAGTGGTGATAGGCACTGATTGCACAGATGGTAGTAAATCCAACTACCATACGATCACGACCATGACGGCCCCTATTGAAATTTAAACTAACACATACATTAGGATGTAATACATGAATGGAAATAGTGTCAATAGGTTTGTAAATTAGTACACTGTTTTGTAAAATGTATTGTACATTAGCATGTGACTTAAGTTTGTGGTTAGGAGTGTTTAATAACGATATTTCAGTTATATTGTGGTAGTCCAGTTTTATTGTCTAATATAATAAATGATTAGAATGAAGGGTAAAAATTACTGAAGCTACACAAGTCTTAAAGTTTACATCTGCATGTCAGCATCAAAATAATTGTTTTTCAATGTATTTCACAGAACGTATGCAAATAGAAGTGTGGTGTGCATTGGTAGGGTATTTTCAGAAAAGCTGTGGGTATTTTTTCTTTCTTTTTATACAACAAACTGAAAGGTTGTTAATGTTGATCCTTTCATCTTTCAAAAAACAAATTAAGGTTCTAACCTGCATCATTTTCAATGACCAACTTCTTTGAAGGTGTGGTAATTTGAGCTGTACAGAAGCTATCAGACTGAATGAGGTACGAGTTGAATTTTGTTTCTCTCATATCTCTCATTGTGAACATAATATCGTAAAGCTTGTCTCTAGCCTGTACTGTACGAAGCTGTTGTTTCTGGGCATTTAACTGTGCTCCAGCATCCCCCTTCATCAAAGACATTATTATATATCCTGAAAAATATATATGAACCTCATCAACATCTTATGAAATGCTAGAATGATAACATATACCCCTTTCAAACTGTAGTCTAGTTAGATATAGGGTTAGTTCAATATATTTTAGCAACATCCAAAATTCTACTAAATAATATATTAAATGTACCATAAATAACCATGTTATAAATTATGCTGATATGACCTACCCGATAATACAAACTAGGTACTGACCAGGTAAGTGAGGAAATTAGTCAAATTTTAACTTGAATATACAATGTTATCTACTACACCACTACCAGTGTTGGCAATTATGCTTAAAACCTTTGGGAAAATATTGACATACTTAATTTTTAAGACAAAATTAGAACAGTCATGTTTGATGTATTGATACACGTTTATATTGCTCCTAATTAATTAATGGGAGTTATATATGTTACATTCCTTTATTTATAGATAAATAGCTTTTTGTCAATTTTTTTAAAGGGTCACATCCTTGAACCAATATAATTGGTAGACTTTGTTTAACATATGTAGTACATTTCAACATGATGTAACTGTGTTCAAACTCACAACTTTAGTGGTGATAGGCACTGATTGCATAGGTAGTAGTAAATCCAACTACCCACAAATAAGGCTCAGCCTATAACAACAACCCCTAGGTTTTGACAAATTCAGACTGTATGTATCCACCATCTAACTATATCTATGTAAAATTGGTATAGTAGTCTCCCTGTTATAAGGTCACTTCCACCAAAGGTCATCCCTCGAATCAGGCCAGATATCAGATGCACTGAGATTGTAAAACACTAGTAAATTGTCCCCTCCCCCCTAATAAGGCCACTTTTGAATGGAGAAAGGATGGCCTTATAAGAGGGAGACTAATGTATTGTAATAGAACTTATGAACCTGTAAAATTTATGTCTGTGTACCTACCAGTTTGACTGAGTCTATAACAACCAAACAAGTGGATTCTGGCATAGAACTTGTGTAGTTGTACTGTTTTTGACTGTGTATACCAGGATGATATCTTATTTATAGCAGGATAATTACTGCTTAGCAGGAAGCAGACAAGGGAAAATGAACTAGCATCTTTCCAAGACAATTGTCCCTAAAATATAAAGCATATACCAATAATAAAACTAGAGGTACTGCTGTATGCAGGAGTCCCGCATTGATACATAAATGGAATAACTTAACTGTCCGCTACGCAGGACTAATACCCTCCGCATCCCCATCATCTTAATTGAGCCAAAACATATTTGGAACACAACTTTTAGACTCATAATTCTGGGAAAACTTGATGGACCAGGATATACTACTAATGTGCACATCTTCATATTAGGATCTTGCAATGTACAAAGTTTCATGAACTTCTGATTAATCATGTAGGAGAATTTGCGATGACAAAGTGCATACTGAATTGTCTCAAAATTTCCAAGTCCAAAGAAGCATAACAGGGGTAAAGCGCAATGGACCAGGATATCCTACTAATGTGTACATCTTCATATTAGGATCTTGCAATGTACAAAGTTTCATGAACTTCTGATTAATCATGTAGGAGAATTTGCGATGACAAAGTGAATACTGAATTGTCTCAAAATTTCTATGTCTAAAGAGGCATAACAGGGGTAAAACTCACTGGACAATAAAATCCTTTATACTGCAAAGTTCACACACCATGATCTTAAATTCCACAAAGTTTGGTGGAAATCGGACAAAAGATGTGGAAGTTGGTCCGGTCAGAAGGACAGATGGACAGACAGACAGGCCGATTCCTATATACCCCCCAAACTATGTTTGCGTGGGGTATAATTATAACAATTTATAAAATAGTAATCACTTAAATACATCAATTGACAAAATTTCAACAGAAAAAGTATGGCTAAACTTTATAAAAAGATAATGAAAAAATGCATTCATATGATGCAGAGGCCCTCAATTCCAGCTAAAATATACAGGTATTTTTTGACAAATCAAGGAGTTTATCTCTAAACTAGAGGCTCAGCACTGAGCAGCCTGTGTCACTCACCTTTCATTCTGCTCTGAGGAAACTTAATACAGAACCTTCCATAGCCTATAGGTGCTCCCATCAAATTTTGGTTCATTTTGGCAAAGCAGTATCAGAGAAGAAGATTTTTAGAAAGCGACCAATCTAAAACAAGAATTGCCAGTGGCAGCCATGTTTGTTAATGGATCAAAACGAAATGAGCAATCTCTATAGAGGACCTTCCATAGATGCTTCATATCATTTGGCCAAGCGGTTTCAGAGGAAAAGCTGTTTTAGAAATCGAACAATAAGAAACAAGAATTGCCTATATGACAGCCATGTTTGTTAACGGATCAAAACGGAATGAGCAATTCCCATAGAGGACCTTCCATAGATGCTTCCTACCAAGTTTCGGTCTATATGGCCAAGCTGTGTCAGAGTAGAAGATTTTTAGAAATTGACCAATCAGAAAAAAGAATTGTCTGTGGCAGACATGTTTGTTAACAGATTGGGACAAAATGAGCAATCTTTATAAGAGGACTTTCTATAGATGCTTCCTACCAAGTTACGGATCATTTGGCCATGCGGAATCAGAGGAGATTTTTTGAAATAGACCAATCAGAAACAAGAATCGCCTGTGGTGGCCATGTTTGTTAATGGAATTGGAACGAAATGAGTACTCTTATAGAGGACCGCCCATAGATGCTTCCTACCAAGTTTGGATCATTTGACCAAGCGATTTCAGAGGAGAAGAATTTTAAAAATCAGCCAATGAGAAACAAGAATCGCCTGTGGTGGCCATGTTTGTTAATGGTTCAGGACGGAATGAGCAATCTTTATAGTGGACCTTCCATAGATGCTTCCTACTAAGTTTCGGATCATTTGGTGAAGTGGTTACAGAAGAGAAGAATTTTTTAAATCAGCCAATCAGAAACAAGTCGCCTGTGGTGGCCATGTTTGTTAACGGATCGGGACGAAATGAGCAATCTTTATAGAGGGCCTTCCATAGATGCTTCCTACCAAGTTTCAGTTCATTTAGCTGAGGGTTTTTAGAGGCATATTTATCTGTAATTCAATTCATAGTATCTATATTTAAATTAGATTTATCTCCCTTTCCACACAATTTTTTTTTTTTTTTAGAAAGCATACAATCATAAACATGAATTGCCTGTGGCGGCCATGTTTCCTACCAAGTTTCAGTTCATATGGCTGAGGGGTTTCTGAGGAGAAGATTAAAATGTGAAAAGTTAATGGACGACGGGCACCAAGTGATGGTAAAAGCTCACATTGTCTTTGGCAAGGTGAGCTAAAAAAAAAAGTGGTAAAGTCTAAAATAGAAATTGGCCTTCTTTAATGGTCACTGACCTTGTATATGAATTTCAAATGATTTGGCTAATGGGAACTCAAATTACCGAGTGGAAATGTACTGACAGACGGACACGAGTAAAACATAACGCCCTGGTGCATAGCGACCAAGGCATAAAAAACTTGAATTTATCTGTGCTACAGTTCATTTGCTTTTTGAATCAATGAGCATACAATAATAGAACTGCCCTTCCTCTCCCTGCCAGACTTACGTATTACCTTATTTGCTCTCTTCAACAGAAGTAGTCCACACAGGAAGTAATACATTCCCTGAACTTCACTCAGTATGGATGTCCATTCTGGTTTCTGAGATTTCACCTTCATAGCTTCCAATAACTGTTGGTCTAACCTTAAATTGAAACATCAAGGTATCCCAACAATTAACATATTCTGATTTACAATAAATAAAATAATTTATAAGGAACAGCATTGTTAGACATATTTTCATCCATGTAATATTATTATTATTTTTTTAATAAAGCATATTTCTACAAAAATGAGACAAAGTTGTAGTAGCTTCCATTATTCAGTATGTTAGTTTAGAAGAAAAAAAGGGGGAAAATCATAAGGTTACAATGGCATTTGATTTTGAATGAAGAGTACCCATACAAATTTTCAGTTCTTTAGAGAATTAATTTTTGGTCAAGTCTATATAAGAAAGGAGCTAACTCACAAGATGCTGTCTGACCATTTAAACAGAAATAAGGTCAGCTTGTTGAATTAAACACCTGACATTTGAAACACGTTTTATTTCAACATTTTCCACATGTACCAATAGTAGTGTACACAAAAAAATTGTTTTATGTGTGAAAGCATCTCTCAGAGGTTAAGGTCAAAATCACCAAGAACAAAAAAAAATTCTGTCTCAAATATGACCTCTTAATACAGGTGTGACTGTAATTACAATACACAATGTATGTATACAGTCATAGTCTTATCTTATACACAATGTATGTATACAGTCATAGTCTTATCTTATACACAATGTATGTATAGTCATAACCTTATCTTATTCACAATGTATGTATACAGTCATAGTCTTATCTTATATACAATGTATGTATACAGTCATAGTCTTATCTTATACACAATGTATGTACACAGTCATAGTCTTATCTTATACACAATGTATGTATACAGTCATAGTCTTATCTTATACACAATGTATGTATACAGTCATAGTCTTATCTTATACACAATGTATGTACTGTCATAGTCTTATCTTATACACAATGTATGTATACAGTCATAGTCTTATCTTATACACAATGTATGTATACAGTCATAGTCTTATCTTATATACAATGTATGTATACAGTCATAGTCTTATCTTATACACAATGTATGTACACAGTCATAGTCTTATCTTATACACAATGTATGTATACAGTCATAGTCTTATCTTATACACAATGTATGTATACAGTCATAGTCTTATCTTATACACAATGTATGTATACAGTCATAGTCTTATCTTATACACAATGTATGTATACAGTCATAGTCTTATCTTATACACAATGTATGTATAGTCATAGCCTTATCTTATTCACAATGTATGTATACAGTCATAGTCTTATCTTATATACAATGTATGTATACAGTCATAGTCTTATCGTATACACAATGTATGTACACAGTCATAGTCTTACCTTATACACAATGTATGTATACAGTCATAGTCTTATCTTATACACAATGTATGTATACAGTCATAGTCTTATCTTATACACAATGTATGTACTGTCATAGTCTTATCTTATACACAATGTATGTATACAGTCATAGTCTTATCTTATACACAATGTATGTATACAGTCATAGTCTTATCTTATATACAATGTATGTATACAGTCATAGTCTTATCTTATACACAATGTATGTACACAGTCATAGTCTTATCTTATACACAATGTATGTATACAGTCATAGTCTTATCTTATACACAATGTATGTATACAGTCATAGTCTTATCTTATACACAATGTATGTATACAGTCATAGTCTTATCTTATATACAATGTATGTATACAGTCATAGTCTTATCTTATACACAATGTATGCATACAGTCATAGTCTTATCTTATATACAATGTATGTATACAGTCATAGTCTTATCTTATACACAATGTATGTATACAGGCATAGTCTTATCTTATACACAATGTATGTATACAGTCATAGTCTTATCTTATACACAATGTATGTATACAGTCATAGTCTTATCTTATTCACAATGTATGTACACAGTCATAGTCTTATCTTATACACAATGTATGTATACAGTCATAGTCTTATCTTATACACAATGTATGTACAGTCATAGTCTTATCTTATACACAATGTATGTATACAGTCATAGTCTTATCTTATACACAATGTATGTATACAGTCATAGTCTTATCTTATACACAATGTATGTACAGTCATAGTCTTATCTTATACACAATGTATGTATACAGTCATAGTCTTATCTTATATACAATGTATGTATACAGTCATAGTCTTATCTTATATACAATGTATGTATACAGTCATAGTCTTATCTTATACACAATGTATGTATACAGTCATAGTCTTATCTTATACACAATGTATGTATACAGTCATAGCCTTATCTTATACACAATGTATGCATACAGTCATAGTCTTATCTTATACACAATGTATGTATACAGTCATAGTCTTATCTTATACACAATGTATGTATACAGTCATAGCCTTATCTTATACACAATGTATGCATACAGTCATAGTCTTATCTTATACACAATGTATGTATAGTCAGTTTTATCTTATACACAATGTATGTATACAGTCATAGTCTTAACAACTAAAGAATATTATCTTACATGTATAGAGAGTTAGCACAACTGACAATTTCTTTCTCCTTAATCTGTAGGTAGACAAGGTTACACAGAACAATCAAACGATGTGTGTGGAATGATGTGTCAGTCTGGCCTCTATTTCTCTCCCAATATGCCTGTAAAGTATAAACAAATGTACTTTTATTATAGAAATAGAGTAAATTAAAGAGTGGAGCTGAACATTTCTATAATAATGTAACTTAGTATTAAACAAATTTTGTAGTCATATAAATCAAGATCCACAATAATATGCTACACAAATGACACAAGTATATGTTTTCTGTGTAAATTTCTGTGTGACTTTTTCAGCAGCATTACAGCTATCAAAGATGGGTGTAATCTATGTGCATCTGTAACTTTGCTTTGTTAGTCCATTGTACACATAGAAGTGCTGATAAAAGATTAAAACAGTTATAACTATGGTCTTCCAATATAAAGGAAGAAGATCCCAGGTTTTATAATATGACTTACAGTTCTTTTTCTTGGTTGTGTACATATAAGGGAGGAGACAACTCTCATTAGATGCTGCCATGTCCTTTTGAGATCAGGGTCAGGGTTATGGTGTTTAATGCCACTTTCAACAATATTTTAGTTACATCATGGCGGTCAGTTTATTGGTAGAGGAAACCGGAGTACCCGGAGAAAACCACCGACCTGTCGCAAGTCACTGATAAACTTAATCACATAATGTTGTATCGAGTACACCCTGTCTGAGTGGGATTCGGACTCACAACGTTAGTGGTGATGGGCACTGATTGCATAGGTAGCATAAAGCCAACTACCATATGATCAAGACCATGACGGCCCCCCAATCGGAAATCAAATTGCATAACCAAACATTTGATTATTTTTTAAATGTGTATTTCAACATCCTTTATGATTAAAAAAAGGGTACATAAGATTTTTTTCATGTGCAAAGTCAACTCTCTGTCAAGGTCAAGATCAAAAGCTCTTCAAGACCATAATCTGGTGTAATAAAGACATGTTTGTACATGTATATGTAAAGAATGTGTACCTGTAAATTTAATTTCTTCCAGTCATAATAGATTCATTAAAATACATGTAGTTTATCAGTTTGTGGTGATCATCAGCCAGAATTCACTGATGAAGATGTTCTTTGTTCGATAAAAACTACTACTAAAATGTTTCTTGTTTTGAAACAAATCACCAACTGGTATCCATAATTCACAATATAAACCTGAAACAAATCACCAACTGGTATCCATAATTCACAATATAAACCTCTTCCTGAGTGTTTGATCAAATAATCTTAAATAATCTACTTTTTTAAAACCAACTAATATGTAATACCTACACTGAATACTCTGGTTATATTGTCATACCAGACAACATTATCAGTAAAAGCCTGTGTTTTCTCCACATCTATTGTATGTCTGTAGGCATTGCCTACTTTATCATCACCCATATAAAGGTCCAGTAGCTTGGTATGTAAATTAACATCAGTGTAGTTTCTCTCCTATAAATAACACACATTCTTTATAAGATTTGAAATTACAGTAATATTACACTTGTCTCCAAATTCATTGTTATCATTTTAAGAATGGCTGTTGTGCATTTTAAATAATAATCTTTTTTTAGGACCACCAATCATTATTTACAGTGAAACCTGTGTACACTGAACCCTGAATTAACACAGAATTCTGTATAAACCTAATATGACCTACTTCATTGACTATATAACTAATTCCATGATAAAAATCCCGATATATTCTAATTTGCACATGCCAATTTTCAGACAAATAATGTACAACATTCCGAAGTGATTTGATGTGTTTATACAGGATCGTTGTGCATATAAATATTAAAGAAAAATTTTTCGTTTCGTTTTTTTCACAAATTAATTTTTTTCCCCAGAAGAAATACTACAGGTTATCATTTATCAACTTTGACTATGCTGGTTACTGATTTATTTTACGATTTTTTGCAGCATTTTTACTTGTTTAGGTTGCTAAAATCAAAACACCATAAAATAAAAAAATGGCAATAAATTAATTTCAACAGACTATTATCTACTTTATAGTACATTGTTTGTATTTGTACAATGTTTTAATAGGGGAATAATGCTTTTTTGCTTTTTATCCCTCACTATCACTCAACTATTTTTGTTGAAAATAATGTTACCCATGTTAAAACAATATAGAAACAATGGCTTTCATAAAATATTTCTTAAATACATGTGCATTTGTATGTACAGATTCAAACTTCAAATTATCGTATTATTAATAATATACACAATTTTAACATACCAGCTGTTTAGCATAGAAATCTTCCATAACTTCTAAGTTAGCACCTAACATCACTCTCTCCTGGAAATATAATTATACAATTCATCATAATTATTAATTTTTCCTGGGATAGCTATACTACAACAGTTGACTATAATTAAACCCCATTATTACAGGAGATACGTAAGACTTAAGTCTTCGATGGAACAAGTGTGTCGACTGCCACAGCAATTCATTCAATGGCCATGTGAAAAAAATCCATTTCCTGTTGAAGAATTAGTGTAAGTTTGGTTTGTTTCTGTTGATTGTCACAGGAGGAGTTGCTAATTAGATACGTGTTAATTGGTTTTAGGAGGAATTATTGATTAAGGAAAGTGTGGTCAAAATCGACGCAAGAAAAGGAATAGTGAACTCTATATGTCGACTCTGCTACACAGGCAACACAATTAAAAATAAATTTGTCAATGTTTTTCCTTTACTGATATCATTCACCATTATTTATTTTGTAATTGATGCAGTTGTCTCTATTTTATTAAAAGATAATAGATTTATACTATAAGAGCCAAGTAATAATTTCATTTTTATTTAAAGAAATATAATGTATTACCCTGACAAAAGTCTCTCATGTAGATAATCAGGATATAGTAAATACATTACCTTTAACTTAAATACCACAGGATTGTTAGGATAAAATCTCTCTACTTGTTCTATCCAATACTACAATAAATAAAGTTTAATTTATTATTTAATTTTTTACATATTAAGCTATATATACATTAATAAAGTTAAAATGACATGCAATGTGCAAATAACAAACATTCCAGACTCAGAGTACCTTTCTTTATAATACAGAGATGATTCTGGTTAGAATATATAATAACTGAAAATCAATGAAAATAACTGAAACCATCTACACCCCCATTCAAAAAGGTCATTTTTGACCTGTTCTGATTGTATCCTGCAGCTTTCAGAATTTTAGTTTCAAAGGAAAATAGCTGAAATCAGTTAAATAACTGAAAATATTGCTAATTTTTTGTCCCAGTACTGATTACACATCCATCAACCCTGACCATATGGACATTATTCATGCCCCTTCTCTCCTTCTACATACATGTTTTACTGTTTTCTCCAATGGGATTCTGTATTTATTTAATAAGATGAATGGGAGTTTGATCACATTCCAAACTGACATTAGGAAAGTAGAACTTACTAAAGTATGTTTGTTTGCTTGTTTGATGGTGTTTAACGCCACTTTCAACAATGTTTCAGTTAAATCTTTGCGGTCAGTTTTATTGGTGGAGGAAACCGGAGGACCCGGAGAAAACCACTGACCTGTCGCAAGTCACTTCAACAAACTTTATCACATAATGTTGTATCGAATACACCTCGCCCTGATCCAGATTCGAACTCATAACATCAGTGGTGATAGGCACTGATTGCATAGGTAGTTGTAAATCCAACTACCATACGATCAGGGATACTTCTATTCAAATACATCCTGTTAGCGAGGGTTATTTGCAAAAAAATACCGGTTGAGAGGAGAGGCAAATATCCCGAGCCGCTTTAGCGGCGAGGGACATTTGACTGCCCTCGAAACCGGTATTTTTCGCAAATAACCCTTACTAACAGGATATATTTGTTTAATTCCGCCGAATATTTAACAGCAAGTAAAACAGTGGCATGCAAGCAGGTTCAGAACTTCAGACCACCTCGATCATTTGATTTTCAACTGAGACTTAAAATCAATCTACGAAAACAGGAAAAATCTTTTCGAAGAAGTGACTAGTGTATAAATTCTGGAACAAATTCAAAAATAAAATAAATCACGGTTTTGCTTTAACATACAACACACTAAAAAAAATAATGCAAATGAATTTGAAATATATACATTTCAACGATTTCAAACATAACGGCTGACACTGTCTTCATTTTCTTTACTTTAGCGTTGGTTGAAAGAAGAAACCCGAGTAATTCGAATAACATCCTTGACGTCATAAACTATTTAAAGAAGGGATTTCGTCTCGAGCAGGATATTTTCCTATAGTACCGGGATATTTTTAGGCAAATATCCCGGCAATGGTGGAAAAGCTGAAAAAAAAAACGAAGAATTGGTCAAAAATACCCCTTTCATCAACCAATCAGAAGACAGCATTCTGATTTAAGGTGGAATTACTACTAAAGTACAACTTGTATTACATCCATAGATGATACAATATTTTGTAGCTGATTGGTTGTATATAATGATTAAAATCCTGTATTTCTTTATAATATACATTAAATGTTAGACAAAATGTTATATGTAGGTACATATACCAACCTTTAGTCTCTCTGGGTCAACACTCTTTAAACCACTGTACAATTCACATACTAAAAATAAGAATTATTTATCAATAAAAATCTGTTTAATTTTCACCATCAATGTGGTTTAGAAGTTAACAAAAGAGATAATCATCAAAAGTATATAGACCAGGCCTCGACATTAACGTTTGTCCGATACTAGTGAAAACTGACGTCGGACACGTGATCAAAATCGTCATGGACTTTGCTAGTCTATTTCTAGATTCAAGATGTTGATGTCAAATATTTTATTATAATTTAAAAATCCCATATACACGACTTGAACTTTTTCTATACTGTTATACATGTACAGTCTTCACCCTTAACTTTTTACCGTAAAGACCAGGCCTGTCAGTTCAAATATTTACAGGCCCACCATCAATTCTACAAGCCCGAATTTGAAAACTATTTTAATGACCATTAATGATTAATTCAAACCACCAAAACTCAAAACATGATGAATGTGGACATATCAATTATGCATTAGGGAAGACCAGAATTCAAGTAAAAAAAACAAAAAGACAATTTATTTTGGAACCATGTTGATATTAATCTCTAAAATCACATTTGACTGTCAATAGCATCCTCAGTATATTCCATATCATCATCACTGTCCACCTCTTCATCATCATCATCATCACAACCAATATTGTTATAAGACTCTTAAAACAAAAACTTATGGTGTCATCATTATTGTGTGTGACATATAATTTGGTGAACATTTTTAATATGTACCCCCCTCTTTTTTTTTTAAATATCACCATGCTTTGAATTAATACCACACAAAATGTAAAAAGCCATATTTGTGTAGCCTTCAGCAGAAGAAATATGTCTATGCCAATTTGCTCAACAGTCCAACTATATATAGATAGCTAGGGAATGCAAATATAGCACGAACGTATATTGACACTGATAGTCATAAACTGAAGCAAGTAAAGGCTGTAATTATTATTTGTCAGACCTCAAATCAGAGTGCAACAATGGAACAAAACTACTGTAGTTCAAAGCTTATTTTTTAACTGCAGAGGTATTAACGTTAACACAGGTCTGTCGACATAGGAACAGTTCTATAAATAGATCGCAATTTAATAAATACCGATCGGATTTGGAAGCGGAACGATAAAAATCTGAAGTGTCCCTGTGCATTTCAACGAATTTTTAATGACCAACCTTCGTAAATATGAACATATTATATTTGAAAACTCAGATTTTATGTCACAGGATTGAGAAAAAATCAATCAAAAGTTTGTTTAGTTAAAAGTAGCTTCGATCAACATTTCCAGTACCTGATTGCGCCCCCTTTCTCGTGGTGCCATTTTTATTTGATATTGAACGAAATTAAAGTTACTTTAAACCGAAATGGATTACTTTTCAAGAAAGTCACTTTCAAAATACTTAATGAATACCATAGATTTCAATAAATACGATGTCGACATTTTCATAAATGGCACGTGGCAAAATAGGGTGACTCTTCCAAATTACAAGACTACTTGATCTTCGCTTTTGACCAACGAGAAATCGAAGTCAACCTTCACAAGGCCACTTCTTTGCCCTCTAACGTGAGCCCTGCTTCTCATCCTTTTATAAAACCTACATGATGGTAAAAATATTAACCAATCAAATTGCAAAAAACAGACACACCTAAATCTATTTCGAACATCGGAAAATCTTAAAAGGACTTGTTTGCCTACCCATTTTTTGCATTGACTCGGCAGCAACTGAAAACGGAGAACAATAAACTAAATATCTACACAATATCTAATGAAATCAACTTTTAAAACTATATGACTTTTTTTTCACAGGCCTGTCGGGCTTGTGGAACTACTCATTTTATACGCCCATGTACAATTTTACACACATTGAGCTTCGGACTACCGCCTAAGGTTGAAGACTGGTTATAAATATTTTTATTAAAACCAATCAACAGCCCATAAAGGATACACTTGCATATATACAATAAATTTGACATCGACCTTTAATCTAGAAACAGGCTGTAATAAGAAGAGTTTGAAGATACCAAAGGGGCAATCAGAATCCGTATATGTGACGATTTTGATCATGTGGTGTAGTTCATGAGTTCACTAAAATGGCAGACAGTTCGAAGTGGATGATGGATTATTTTATCTGATAGACGCTGTAAAAGGTAAGGAAATATCAATATTTTTGCAGATTTTAACTAGAAAATATGTCTATATATGAAATCTTACCTGCACTTGATCTGACAAAATCCATCCATGCCAAAATATCCATCGGAATGCACTGGGGGGTCAAATTTTTATTAATTTTTAAATTTCCAGAATACCTTTGATAGGCCTTGAAATGAGATTAGACAGAAAATTTCTTCGGAATCGTAATCTCAACGAGATGTTGAGATTAGGATCTATGATATCCCCTGATCTTAGAAAGTACGGATATACAACAAGCGGCGGAGCTCAATTCAATCAAAAATGTTAAGGCATCTGATGTTAATTTCCATTGAGGGACATTCAGTAGCTGATCTTGATGCACAATCTGTATTCAATAGATGACAAACAACGACGTTCAAAGCATCCTGGATTCAATCCACTTTATACGATTACCGCTTAGATGGGTCTGCTATTCGAGAACCAAACTTAGAAATTGATGATTGACATTCATACCATGATGGCATCGTTTGATACCAATGACTTTATGCAGGGTGTCAAGCCACTTCTGACCAAAATTATATAGGGAAATAAGATTTTTTTGGATGAAAATATAGGGTAAATTTAAGGTATATTTTGTATATTTAGTAAACAATACATGGCCTCTGTAGCTATGCCTCACCCCCTTTTTACTGACAAATAAAGAAAACAGTATCATTAAACTCTAGTCTCCTATTGCTCTTTTTACAAAATAAATAAAAATCAGACAGTGAAAAAAAAAATCAACATTTGTCTTTTTCAAAGGATTGAACAATACAAGAACATGACAACTCCTTTAACATTTTAAAGGACAAATTTTGAAATGATGTCTTCGAAATCATGATTTCTAAATTATATAAAATATATTTTTTGAGAAGAAAAAGGTCCCTATTAAACTTCACAAAGTTTGTTGGAACAAATTCTCTGTAGCAAGACTGGGGGTTTACATTTTTTCAATAGATACATGTAGTAATAAACTGGGCCTGTCCAAAAGCCCTGAGAGTTAAATTGGTATTTTTTATGCTATAGACCATTAAACATTGTATTCAAGATGCATTATCCTAAACCAAGGAACCTGTACTGAGTAGCAGACCACTATGAAAATGGACATGTACCACAAGTCTACAATACTGAAATAAATATGCAATCATGTGAATTTAAACCCTATTCAAAAGTCACATCAATGTGCAAGATCAGTTAAAAACTATAGAAGGATCAACATTAATATCTTGCATAGTCTCTATTTGACATGTTTATTTGAAATTTCCATTCAAAATTAAAGATTCAACTTTTTTTCACATACTTTTTGAAAAATATAGGATTTTGGGATGTAATATAGGAAATTTTAGGCAAATATAGGAAATATATAGCAAAAACTTTAAAATATAGGAATATAGGATCACTTGACACCCTGCTTTATGTCTAACTTCTAAGTGTATGTTAACTTGTCGATTAAAAATGTCATAATCATAATGTCTGTTAGTATTAATAATGACAGGACGAGATAATGTTTGCGAGACAATAACCAAAACATTTTACACAAATTGCTGATAATTATTCTCTGGTTTTTATAATTTTTATTAACTTTTTTGGACAAATAAAAGATTGAGTCGGACAAGTACTTTTTTTAGTTAGTGTCCCAAGGGACAAGCTAAAAAAATGTTAATGTAGAGGCCTGTACGGCTGTAGACCCTCAGACATTATTCCTAATAATCTCAAGACAATCACCACTACAGCGTGTTCATGTCCCAATACCCCAACTCAAGTGTCAAGGATTCCAGACACCTACCCACGGCATAAAATATCACCAGTATGTTAGCTATCACTGTTCGGGTATACCTCCCCATATCAGACTGGAAATATGAGGATATAGCTGAAATTTTTCTAAAAATGACAAAAAATACCAATAACAAAAGCCAACCCCAAAAAAAGTCTTCTTTAATTATGGAAAACTTACTTTTCAGGACTAAATGTTTCTGTTTACAATCCAACTCCAAAGATCTACAATAAAAATATAATATAGAATTTGAAATTTAATATATTCTTTTGTATAGAATGTATAAAAAATAAATTCCAAAATACAGGACTACGTACATTAAAATAATATACAAGTTACAAATGATCGCAAATCTGTTCTACCGTAATAAAGGAAATTGGTTTTTTTTATATTTGAACACAGCCTTTTCTCCATATATATTCATCCAAATTACTACTAATGGACATACAAGGGATGACTAAATCAATCACATTTTACATATGAGGGTATTATGGGGAAAGCTTAAAATCATAGATATTCAAAGAGTTGGAGACAATATCATGTCAATGATAAGAACACAAGACAGAATCCTATGAAACAACCTTTTCATAATCTTATTCTGCATGAAGCTGACAATCAGATAACAGAACTACTAATCTAATAGTTTATAGTTATAGATTAATACATGGCATTTTTCATATCATACCCTTTATCAGCCAGAGAGCCGATAGGCTCAAGTGATGATATATGAATGAGGGCTGATAAAGGGTATGATATGAAAAATGACATGTTATGGTATGTTTTATACAATTGTAGCATGTTGATGAGGTCGATACATGATTTTATCGCACTGACCAATAATAACAATATCGACGAAGTCCGAGGTCAATATTGTGCTATAAAATCATGTATCGACCGAAAACAACATGCTACAATTGCTTTATTATTTTTCAACCTTCACTATTAAATCATCAATTTTTGAAAGGGTTTAATATTCCAATTAAATCTTTGAAACAAAAATTTAATTGATAAGTAACAAGTTAACAATAACAATAAAATCATATTCAAATATGGTTATTTTTGGAAATCCCCAGTCCGTAAAAATTGTATAGCATGCTACACATGTTTTTCTAGTTTGTCACGTGTCATGTGCTAATCCAATAAAAAAACAGAATTTATATAGAAAAATAATAAAATTGCTTATCGAATACTTCAACAAAGGAAATAACTGATTTGTACCAAAATGTTTAGTCATTTTTAGCTAGAAAGTTATAGAACAAGAAATGTATTGTTTTAATATGCAAATCCAATAAATGCACTATTTTTTAGCACTTTTAATACCATAAGAGAAAAAATTGGAAGTTAATAATTTTCTGTGCAAATATTCAATAAAACAATTTAGTCCGCCTCGTCTGTAAACACAGTTTTCCGGAAATTCACGAAGTGAACTTACGAACATTGCCGGAAAGGCATGTACAGTGAAACCTATCAAAACCGGCCACTGAATAAACCGGATTCTTGTCGATTCCGGCCGATTATTTAAGTCCCGTTTTCTTCCCTTTAGATCCTTTGTTAATTCCACTTTTGCAAACCGGACCTTGTGTATTTCGAATAACGATCCTTTAACCCAGCCCCAATACACATTTCTCAATAGTAATTCACCTGTCGAGACTGTCTGATTGACATGGTCAAGTGTGTTTTTTAATCGATGGATAAACTATCCAGACAAGGTTATTGACATGCGAGGTCTCCCTGAGGGTGAATCTAATTAGGAATGAACCAAATCGTAAAATAAAGGTGAATTGTTTTCATAACCATTACATGTAGTTTAAACATTTAAGTCAGAGTAAAAATGGAGAGTACACATTCGAAACGTAAACTTGAATATGATTTGAATTTAAACACACTGTCGCCAAAGAGATCTCGTAGAGAATTAAGTCTGAAGGAGAAGTATGATTAAATCCAGGCACGCTGGATTCCCTTTACAGTGCCCCGGATGATGACATTCCGTTGGCACAGCTGATCTGTGTGGTTCGTCAAGGGGCAGACTTATGAACTGATTTCATTTGAGGAAATGTTTGATATCGAGGAGTCCGTGCCTACCAAGGAAATATTCGACGGAGAGTGGGAGAAGAGCCTCTTGGAACAAATAAAAAAACGAGAGGATTTCGAAATCAGCGAATGTGAAAGTGACGATGAAGGTGATGACGTAGAAATGGACAATACAGGGTCTGAATACTCACATGAGGACATGCTTAGAAACATTATAACACACATGATTAACTTTGGATGTCCATTGTCTCAAGATTCTGTTACCTATGCAGTCCATGACAGAGGACACCATCGTGAGAAGAAAAATGGTAAAAAACAAGGAACACTTGATATGTTTGTCCGTTGAATTATTATTATTGTGTCATAATAAAACAATATTTTTCATTAAAGTATTTATTTAATATTATACAATTTATTACAAAAGTAATCAAAATACAATGGTTGTGTGCATCACTGGTGTCTGTCGTCAAACCTTTTCCCACCCCCCTTTTCATTGATTTCCCCTGACTTCCGGTCATTTGCATATCTGAATACACTGGCCAACTGTCCATTCCGGCCATATTTTTCGGTCCCAAGGGTGGCCGGTTTATACAGGTTTTACTGTAATAACATTCCGGAAGCAGTAAATACATTTGCTTTATCAGCCCGCTTGGGCCATTCTTGTGAAACTGAGTGAAATAAACATGATTCCTCTTATTATTCTAAACAAAACTCAAAAGTTTTATCACAGGGTAAAATTTTAGCTACATTATCTACAAGTATATGATAATTGTGTTTATTGTTCTTTAGAACTAACAAGTAGATACACTGACAATTAGTCAAGTTAATAGATATTATTACACGACTGTAATTTAGCTTGCATATGATTGGCTTAAAACTGATTAAGAGGTTTTGAGTACTTGCGATATCAACCCATCGTCTAAAAATAGATCTTGACAGGTGTCCGGAAAGTGATATCATCCTCGCAAGGCATAAAAATATATTGGGAAAAACCAGATTTTTTCTATCCTATAAAATTCGTTCTTTCGTTTCGTTGTTTAATAACCAATGAGATTGCTTTTAACATTTGGATTTCGCCTGAATGTATCAATAAAATTTCACAATTTATGAGCATTTGTTTATGATTCAGGCGAAATTCAAATGTTAAAAGCAATCTCATTGGTTATTGAACAACGAAAGAACAAATTTTATAGGATAGAAAAAATGATATTGTATGACGATGAAGTTATTAGTAGATAACAATAAAACCTGTGGCTTGGTGAATATTACATATTTTAATGTTGATAAACCCAGATAGTAATAATTGTATACTGACAGTTAGTCAAGTTAATAGATAACAAAGTTAACACAATACTCTCCAATCATAGTACCTTCCGTAACTGTTAATCGCTTGTTCTTTATTGTTGCTTGCCTCCAGAACTTGTCCCATCAACTCATGGGCTTGAGGTACTGTGTCTCTAGTACTAATGTATGCAGCCAAGAATCTGAAAATAAAAACATTTCTTTTGTTTCAAAGTCAACACCACTAAATATCGCATGGATACTTGTAGCCATTTATTTTGATGAGTCCAGAAGACAGTTCCTTCATTGTAAAAATCTAAAATTTGAAAATGTAATGAGTTCCAACTGAAAATGGTGAGTCCAGGACTCATCTAGGTGAGTTGCAAGGATCTCTGATATCATCTGTTAATTATTTATATAAACAAATTTGATGGGATTTATTGGTTATTTTAATTATTAATTTAAATTAAATTATAAATTGAAATAAATGTTCTAGTTAGGTGACAAGGAATTATGAGTGACAGAAAAGTTAAAAACATTATATGCCTTGCTGGGGTAAAAAATGAGATAATTATATAATTACAATTTCCTTAGGTGGTGGACATCAAATAATTTTCAACATGTTTTTCAGGACGGCCCCAACATGTGATTTGATTTATTGTGTTTAACGCCACTTTCAGCAATATTTCAGCTATATCATGGCGACCAGTTTTAGTGGTGGAAGAAGCTGGAGTACCCGGAGAGAACCACCGACCATGGGTAAGCAACTGGTAAACTTATCACTTGCGGCTGCGAGTCGAGTACACCCATTTTTGTAATTTACAAAGCCGGGTGCAAAACCCTGCCGTATTGGTGATAGGCTTGTATGAGTTGTTAGGTAATCCAACTACCTAACTACTCATTGAGCCACCCGGGCCCTATTTAGTTATCTAAATTTAGATAGCCATATAGTATAAGTATATACATGTATAACACATTAATAGTGCTCCATCTATAGTTAATTCTGTACTGTCAATATATTGTGTAGCATATTGTCTTATCCAGGGAGCCGTTATATTTGTGATCATATGGTAGTTGGATTTATTACTACCTATACAATCAATGCCTATCACCACTAACGCTGTGAGTTCGAATCTCGCTCAGGCGAGGTGTACTTGATACAACATTTTATGTGATCAAGTTTGTCAGTGACTTGCGACAGTTCAGTGGTTTTCTCCTGTTCCTCCACCAATAAATCTGACCACGATATAAGTTGTAACTGAAATATTGTTGAAAGTGGCATTAAAAACCATAAATCAATCTACCATATTGTCTTAATACTAATTACCATCTGGTCTCCTTTTTTAATAATAAATCTTATTACAACTTTAAACCAACACTATTATTAATAGCAAT
Organism: Bathymodiolus septemdierum; assembly: GCA_963383655.1. Classification (NCBI taxonomy): domain Eukaryota; kingdom Metazoa; phylum Mollusca; class Bivalvia; order Mytilida; family Modiolidae; genus Bathymodiolus; species Bathymodiolus septemdierum. The sequence goes on from OY726521.1 coordinate 19,043,404, forward strand.
AATTTCCTATTTCTTGTAATTATAAAATAATCACCTTTTAGCTGTCTCATATTCACCAGCATCATAGTACAGCAATGATATTTGGTATCCTCTGGAATTTTGCTGAAAAGAAATAAACATATTATTGTTGTTGTTGAAAATAAAGTTTGATGGTATCTTAGTTAGCTTAATTTACGAAATGCATGTGAACAAATGACATATTTGTCAGTGTTGCATGATGAAAGTTCAATTCCATAAGACGGTGGGTCTTTAAGGTGGAGTTAAGTACAATATACATTAATCTCATTTAAGGATATATGTCGGCTGAATCACAATCAGGTGGGACTATTTCGTGTCACATTAGGTCAAAAATCAACTTTATGCTAGACTTTCAAGAGTTACCTCATTTTCAAGCACTACATTTCTGGCATAATATCTGAAAACTTTATAAAAATTCATGCAGACACTTTTGACAAATGTTCATTTATATAACTGCAAGTAGACCTACGGACTCTACATAAAACACAATCACAGAGCCAACTTTCAATAAACTTTTATTTTTAAACAACAAAATCATATGGATTAACCAGAAAAAAATCAAAACTTTCAAGAAATGAAACTGCACGCGTTGTCGTGCTGTGATACCCCCACTCGTTCTACATAAGTTGATGTGTAGTAAAGTATTAGATTATAGTGGGACTTAACGTGGTGGAGAGGCATAAAGGAGTGTAAAGAGTGTTGGAATCAAGAGATGTGTATCCTCCCAGGGCAGTTGGCTAGTAAACGTTTGGAATGATGAGGAATGATGTATTACAGATTATTAGATATAAATATTATACATAGCTAATTAAGGAAATAATTTATAGCAGCAGCTCATAAGGGAACATGAAAAGGGCCATAACTCTCACAAAAATCAACCATCCGTGAAATCAGTATAATATGTGCATGCTCAGATCATGGCCAATCAAGATACCAAATATGAATAAAATGCAACAAAAGACAAATGACTAGTTGCGTACACAAGATGTGAGAACGGATATATGGTCAAACAAACATGAAAAGGGCTATAACTCTCGCAAAAATCAACCATCCGTAAAATCGATATATTATGCACATGCTCAGATCATGGCCAACCAAGATACCAAATATGAATAAAATGTGACAAAAGACAAATTTTTAATTAAATCCAGCAAAAGATAAATGACTAGTTACGCACAAGGTTTAGGGACAGACGAACGGACGGACAAGGGTATTCCAGTATACCCACCACTCTGCAAGTGGGGGTATAAATACAAAAAAGACAAGTATGTAGCATTTTTGAAAAAAAAAAAAATTGGCATTTGAATAGCAACTGAAAGCAATGTATTTTATTTTAAAATTTTCAAATAAGCTGGTTCAGAAAAACCCCACAAGTAAATGTATATTTCATTCTTAAAAGAGACATTGTACATGCTACCATAGTACATGTATGTAACACAAATTTTTGATGATATCTTATCATGAATAAAAAATTTACTTAATAAAAAAAAGTGGTGTTCAAAGGCCTACAGACTCTATCAAATTCATGTGTTTCTTGTAATTATTATAAAGTAGGTAGTAATAGTAATACCTAAATTGACCATTTAACTTTTATGTAAATTTATAGTTGCTAAAGTACTAAAGGTCTGGTAGAATAGAAAAAAAAATGCATTCTTATACAACAAGTAAGTGGACACATTTGCAACAGGCGTACTAAATTTGGACTAAGCATATTACAAAAACCAAAAGAGCAGTAATTACCAACACAAAATAAAAGATTAAAATGGTAACATGATTGACTTATATCTAAAGTATAGTAATATGGGAAGAAAAGTTATCTTGGCCAAAAGATATAAGCATTGTCCAAGGCCTAAACCAAAATAACTTTAACTTTGAAAAAAGCTTATCAAGTGTTTCTATATCAAATAACAATCATACATGTAACTACATTTTGTTACTCTATGCTTTTGTTTTCTTCTTTGCTTTTTTCAATCAGATTTGTATCACGGCCACCAATCTCTCTAACTCATATTCAAATGATATGCTAACAGTAAAAGTTATCGGGATTTCCGGATATGCATTGGCGGGATCTTTTCACGTCTACCATATGATCACGACCACCCCTAGATGACATATAAATGTGGTAAAAACAATAATCACTTTAATTGAAATTCTTCATCACACACTCACAATATTATGATATCAGGAAGATGAATCAATTCTTAATAATTAAACAAAATAATTGCTGCAGTGTCAGTCACTACATTTTTTGTATATCTTCTGGTGAGGTATGAACATGATGTACAAGATGCAATTAATATTCTTTGGACTGCTTATTCCTGCCTTGGAAATTCAACTGCCTTTTCACTTCCAGATCTGATAAGTATTTTGTTATTTCAGGTCACATCCTTCAAGGAAAGTTTTTTTTTTTTTATTAAAGTACAAATCAACTGTCAGTCACTCACCAATTGAGTGGGCCTACTATGCTTCTGGCATTGGAAAGCCAGATTTGTGTTGTTATTGTGCTGCAGAAGGAATTCAACAGGACAATGACCTGTAGAAGAAGTACCGAGTTGTCCTGCCTTTGTGTCAGGCCTGTCTGAGGGACAAAAAGCCAATACTTAAACAAAATCCTATCAAAAACTGACAAAACATGAACTTGATGTTGCATAATTGTTTCTAGTCATATTTGTTGAATAAATTTTGAATCTTATAAGGTGTCTTTTCTTGAAAACAACAACAAATGTTCTATAAACTTTATTCAGAAAAAAAAAGAATTTACCTACCTAAATCTGTGGGTCGGGTTTGGGCAAACTGAAATATTTTTAATGGTGGCCCCATTTGTTTTATTAGTATATTGTTCTTGTTATTTGAATTTTTTACATCGAAGCAAATAAGAATGATATATCTTTCTTTTGATACCAAATTTACTTACATAGAAAAACATGTTGTTCACAATGTAGTTGCCCTCTGTATTATTAGGTGCAGACTTAAAATATGACACTTTACTATAAGTGAGTTGTTACTGACATACTGCCATTTACTTAGCTGCAATAATGTAGCTCCTGTGACAAACTTGTGTCTCGGCAGAGCTACAAAGCGGTCCCATTCGTCACAATGGAGCAAAAAATAAATTGCAGTTGAAACATAAGAACTCACTATTTACGCTTCAAACATCTCATTATAACTATTACTGATGATCCCAGTCCTTATTAAATCGGCTTGGCTGAGAAATGTATGCTTTTCAAAGGTAGCAATAACCTTGTTCAAATTTATCGATCGTTCGCCATAACCGGAAACTACGGAAGGCGGAGCTTTTCTAAATATGGTATTTCTTACTACGATTTCCTACGGCTGATGTAAACATTAACGCCTCAAATCGCCAAATATGGTATCGACATAAATAAGGAAAATACCAAAGTGAGGCCGCAAATGGCGAAATTCAAAATGTCCAGAGAGAAAGTAAACATGGATTTTTATCTTGTGGGAATTACATTCTAAAATACTGGTAGGTGATAAAAACTTGTTATAATAGTGGACAAAAGAAAAGGTTATGTCTTATTGATAAATGCAGGCGTCAGAAACTCTGTAAGCGAGCGCAAAAAATCTCAGCGGCTGCTCCATTACGTGTAATGACATCCTGTTAAAACCCTTGCAAGTAAGCGAGCATTTAGGGTTTTATTATTAGAACTACCATTTACTGGACATTAAAAGACTTTTGTTCACTGAAAATGTGGTTTCTTTTCCATTGTAATGCATTCTATTCTGCAGCATGTGGTTCCATTGTACAATTGCAGTTAAATTAATCATATGTTTGCAGAATTTGGTTGGCATAGCATGTGAATATAATGTACACAGAACCTGTTATCAAATGATCAGAGTATAATTTGGTCTTGGTAGTTGGATTACAAATTCATTGATACTGAAAGGGAAACCGTAGAACATTATATTCTTCATTGTGACCAATATGAAGAAGCAAGAGAAAAACTAATTCATGACATGTTTTTATTGTCTGGCTCAATGCACCTGTCTGGAGGTGCTCCTTACAGTAGGAGCCGATGAAGAAGTTTCACTAACGGAAACGGAACGGATTCGACTTCTAGCAGAATATATACAGGAAACCAAACGCTTCGATTTATAATTTATTCATTATTTCTACCGTAATTATTTTATTTATTTTAGTTTTATTTTATATATCAGTGTCCTATCAAAAGTACAAGTGTGTTGCAGTTACCGAGTGTAAATTGTACATGCGCGTAGACATACCAATAATTACAAGAGAGACAATCCAGTGTCTATGACACGAAGAATACAGAATACAGAATTGATACTGACAGTCTGCATTCTTGATTAGACTCTCTTGTTTATGTTCAATGGAATGTTATATGCGAGACCACTCAGATGTTAGCTTAGATATCACGGCCTTGTTCGACTAATGACTTTCACTTTCGATTAACTCTAAAATAGTTCGTGAACCTCCCCCCTTTCCAGTTGGATAATTTCCCTTCTTTTAGCCGATTATTTCAATTATAGCAAGATATTACGTAGCTTTTGTGGAGTGTTTTGTTATCTGTACATTTCTGTAATTTTACCTCTCTTTCTGGAATTTGGGATACATATCTATCAACGTCTCTTTTATTGCGTCTTGGCATTTTTCATTCATTCAACTTTCGGTCATGCCGGTGGACTTTAAAAATATTATCCAATGAAAATCGGTGTTTCAAGTACATAAAGAAATTGACCAATCAGATATAGTCTTTCTTGAGATTTTTGCCGCTCATTTCGAATATTCTCTTGATTTTACATTATACACGGGCAGATTGGGAGGTTGTCCAAATAATATCCAGGTTATGACCTCCCCTGGTGTTTGGTGGGGCTTTTATGGATTGACACAATACCGTCTTAACACATGGGCCTGCTGAGCAGCTGCCCTTGGGTCCTACAAACATAGGAGCCCCATGCTAACTATGTATGTTGTGTTTTTTTAATGATTAAACACTGATTTTCTTGGAAGTCTCAATACAATAATAATATGTTTAATTTTATCGACCATTTACTACATATTTAGATAGATAGATATATTCGATAAAATATCAACATACAATATGCAAATATACATATAAAATAATAGAATTAAAATATGCAATCATACATAGAAGCTTCACCCATGTCAGTCTAAAATTGGAATTTTTTTAATTTATTAAAAAAAAGATACAAATTAAATATGTTGATATTGAACCTAGGATAACCCATAAAGCTTACTAAGCTTATTTCCAATGGGATCCTATTCTTTAAGTAATATAAATAATAATTAAAAAAATGGTTTGATTAGACGTTGACTTTGGCAGGACTAAGAGGTGACTTAAACTGTTATCATATAAAACGTGTTTTAAAAACTAATGAACTCTTTTGGACATTCATTAGAAACAAAAATCGTTTGAATATACATCCCTACATCGGTTAAAAATAAATTCTTTTACACCGGATTTAAACGACTGGAAGTTTTTAGTACTTTTACAGGGGCGGATCCAGGATTTTCATGATCAACCGTGTCAAAAGCTTTCTGTAAATCGAGCATTATCATTCCAGTGTATAAACAGGACACACACATTCATTTATTGAATTTCGTCCTTTACCTGGAAGAAGAAGAAGAAACCTTTCGCTGTTTGACTTTTAATATAGCCAAACAGATGTATCAAACATGTATTCCTGTGCGTGGTTGTGTAGGTATATATATATATATATATATATATAAGGGGCCATGTGCACTGTTTTGCTCGGGGGCCTATGATACTGTTAACACGGCCCTGGGTGGACATAAAAGTGAGACCAGCTTTTGAAGTGGACCGAAAAGTGGGGGACAAGCTTCTGGAGACGATCGGAAAGTGAGGGATATGCTTTCACAAACAAAATTGACATTCGGCTTTTAAGCATGCATTTGTAGCCTTAAGTTGTTGCACGTCACGTGATTTACTGCACATTTTCTACTTACATGTTCAAATTTCAGCTGTTTCTATTTTTTGCTCAAAAAGTTTTGCCCACGCATATTTGACAATGGTGGTACGTGCCCCGGTTTTTTGTTTCGTTCAGAAATTTTTTTCGGACAACACGAGAGTTAGAATATTTATTCTTTTTTTCCAGAATTTAACATTAGGTTATATGACAAAAACTCTTAATCAGATTATTTTTTTTTTCCTCCACCAAAATCAGAATCTTTTTTTAGAAAAAAAAACATAACACCCCTATTTTCAAATTAAATGGTCCGTCCCTTATTGACTGGGTATGAGGGTAATAGCACTTTTATTGTCCCCAAGGTACCAAGTATTTTCCGAGGCAACGCCGAGGAAAATAGTTGATACAGAGGGGAGAATAAAAGTGCTACTACCCGAATATCAACTATATAAGTGTTTTATTATACTGAACAACTGTGCAATTCAAAATTCTAAATTGTAGTCCCTTTTCTGATGAATTTCTAGTCTACTTTATTAGTTTTTTTTTTAAACTAATGCATTTTCATGTGTGTGTATTTGAAGAAGAAATTAATATAAAAAAAAACATTTTTTTATTTAGTTCGTTCTTTTTTGTATGGATATTGACATTTGTCCTCTATTAGAGGGTGATTCCATTATATACGTCATTTAATTTAAATCAATGAGATAAATAATTTAGAAAAGTCCGGGAAATAAGATTGCTGAAATTATTGTCATCTGCCGTCTCGGGATTTTAGCTCGCGCAATGAAAAAGTCAGAGGACTTGCATGACGTCATTTAATTTAAACTAATGAGATGAATGAATTAGAAAAGTCCGGGAAATATGATTGCTGAAATTACCACAGAGGGGAATAGTCCTACAATTTTTGAACGGCTCCACCGGGGGAATAGTCATGCAGTTGATTTTAGGATGAAACAGCAAAACTACTGTCATGTTTTTATAAAGGAAAACAGATAGTGAAGTATAATAAAAAATATTGTATCACTTACAATCCAATACAGTTTTTCGATGTACAATGAGGTCAAACCGGGAATTGTGGTGGGAATACTGCCACCATCGTAAATAGCATATATATATCTTCTTCTTTATAGTTCATGATCAGCATTCCATCAATATACTGATAATAACGTACCGGGCACTGATGTCACTATGTCGCACGTGAGTGGGATTTATTTTCTATATACAGCCTGCCAAATATATACAAAGAGAACAAAATTCAAAGTTATTTCCTTTTTTGTGCTTTTATATACTATACATTTATGGTAAAACTATATACAATTGTAGTTTTTAGATGTGGAGATGTTGTTCGAGAACAGATATTGGGATCAGCTCAAGGAAACTGTCTAGTGTGCATTTTACTGCAGCTACAGATAGGAGATTCCACTGTGATATTGATTTTGGGAAATTTTTTTATTTATATGAATCTCTCGTAGTTTGTATGAGTCTGTTAAGAGTTACTGTGTGGGTACTGTCTTGTTCTCGGGTCGGATGGAGTAAGCAAATTTGTTGGGTATATACCATTACATATACACACATATTCTCAGAATAAACACACAGAAAAAAAATCAGGTTTTGGAAAATAAAAAAGTCAAAGATATTGTCAAAGAAAGGATTTTATTTTGAACAACAACATTTGTGAAACTGCAAATTTTCAGAACTCACAGTCAAACAATAAAACAATTACAGTTTGTCAACCAACGGTAGTAAATTACAGTGTGTCAGCCAACGGTAGTAAATTACAGTTTATCAACCAACGGTAGTAAATTACAGTTTGTCAACCAACGGTAGTAAATTACAGTGTGTCAACCAACGGTAGTAAATTACAGTTTATCAACCAACGGTAGTAAATTACAGTTTGTCAACCAACGGTAGTAAATTACAGTTTATCAACCAACGGTAGTAAATTACAGTCTGTCAGCCAACGGTAGTAAATTACAGTTTATCAACCAACGGTAGTAAATTACAGTTTGTCACCCAACGGTAGTAAATTACAGTTTGTCAACCAACGGTAGTAAATTACAGTTTGTCAACCAACGGTAGTAAATTACAGTTTGTCAACCAACGGTAGTAAATTACAGTTTATCAACTAACGGTAGTAAATTACAGTTTGTCAACCAACGGTAGTAAATTACAGTTTGTCAACCAACGGTAGTAAATTACAGTTTGTCAACCAACGGTAGTAAATTACAGTTTATCAACCAACGGTAGTAAATTACAGTTTGTCAACCAACGGTAGTAAATTACAGTTTGTCAACCAACGGTAGTAAATTACAGTTTGTCAACCAACGGTAGTAAATTACAGTTTGTCAACCAACGGTAGTAAATTACAGTGTGTCAGCCAACGGTAGTAAATTACAGTTTATCAACCAACGGTAGTAAATTACAGTTTGTCAACAAACGGTAGTAAATTACAGTTTGTCAACCAACGGTAGTAAATTACAGTGTGTCAACCAACGGTAGTAAATTACATTTATCAACCAACGGTAGTAAATTACAGTTTGTCAACCAACGGTAGTAAATTACAGTTTATCAACCAACGGTAGTAAATTACAGTTTGTCACCCAACGGTAGTAAATTACAGTTTGTCAACCAACGGTAGTAAATTACAGTTTGTCAACCAACGGTAGTAAATTACAGTTTGTCAACCAACGGTAGTAAATTACAGTTTATCAACCAACGGTAGTAAATTACAGTTTGTCAACCAACGGTAGTAAATTACAGTTTGTCAACCAACGGTAGTAAATTACAGTGTGTCAACCAACGGTAGTAAATTACAGTTTATCAACCAACGGTAGTAAATTACAGTTTGTCACCCAACGGTAGTAAATTACAGTTTGTCAACCAACGGTAGTAAATTACAGTGTGTCAACCAACGGTAGTAAATTACAGTTTATCAACCAACGGTAGTAAATTACAGTTTGTCACCCAACGGTAGTAAATTACAGTTTGTCAACCAACGGTAGTAAATTACAGTTTGTCAACCAACGGTAGTAAATTACAGTTTGTCAACCAACGGTAGTAAATTACAGTTTGTTAACCAACAGTAGTAAATTACAGTTTATCAACCAACGGTAGTAAATTACAGTTTGTCAACCAACGGTAGTAAATTACAGTGTGTCAACCAACGGTAGTAAATTTTACAAAAGTAATCTACGTTGTCATGACCATCTACATGTCTAAAGAAAATGTTGTTTACTTTAGATTTAGAACTGCACTTCAATTACTTTTTGGTAGATCTGTATGTGTTATCATAAAAATAGAGTTCTTTGCTTTGTTTTGATTTATAAATTGTACTATTATTATAAACAAATTATATGGTCGATGCGACCACAACCCATATTTATTTACACAAACATTTCATTTTCTGTCAAAATGTTAATATGTTTCTTATACTGGATATCTTCAAATTATCCTACTGCAAATTTATTCTAGAATGACCCAAATAAACATCTATTGAACGACAATAAAAATTATTATATAGATAGCTGTCAATTACAGAATTTTCCGAGTTCAATAAAAACGATAATTTCACAGTAAAATTATCGTTTTTAATTTCACTCTTGCTATATTTCGTGCCATTTCGTTGTCGACGTCATATGAAGACTTCCAGTTTGAAATGTAAAGATTAGACGTTATTTGGTTTCATGTACGCTTCAATTTCAGTGATCAAATTTAACTAAATTAATATTTCAAAGCAAGGATTTATATAGTACTATATAAATCCTTGGTTTCTTGTGAGGATATTTAAAGCTATTTATCACATTTTCTATATTTAGTTAAAGTACCAACATTTTTTGGATGAAAACAAAAAGAAATACATGATTAGCAACTCACAAAAATGTTTTTTGTGTGAATATTTGCACATTCTGTTGAAGAATAAGACAGTTTCAGCTATATCTTCTATGTTCTATTTTTAGTAACGATTGCCATTTTTATGACATGAAAAATCAGAGCACAGATCATTAAGGACTTTCAACTGTATATTATACCAAGTTTTCAACTGCATAGGTTTAGTGGTTTACGGATGAAAAGTACCAAGTAGAGCTCTATAAATATACTGCTCAATCCAATAACTCATAGTGCAAATGTAAAACTAAATTTGGCAGCAATATCCTTTATATGATCCTCTACTATGTCTCCAGTTTATTTCCAATCAGAAAAATCACTACAGAAACCGAAAAGGTCTCAAGGCGCCAGCCAACGAGGTGTGTTTTCTGTTTTTGTATTTGTACCATTTATTTTTGATGATTTTTTCACGTGTCTTGTGTCCCCATTAAAATGCCTTTTATATACTATGATTTTAATACAACATATTTGTATGGCTCTACCCATTTCCAGACCAACACCTATAATTTCGAATTTTTAAACCACGTTGGATTCTGACAGGGTGTAATGTACATGTGGTTCCTAAGTAAAGTCCTTATAAATCGGTGTGTGAAACAGATTTGACCTACTTTTTATGGTTTCTTTTCCGAGACTAAATCAAGGGTCATAATGATAACTTTTTTTTTAATTTTATGTCCGAATTGTAAGTATAAAAAAAAAATTGCAACAGTTTTTTGTATCACTTCCATTATAGTTTTTTCAAGGTATAACATGTACAGGGTCAAACCGGTTATAAACCCAACAACGTTACAATGTATAACATGTACAGGGTCAAACCGGTTATAAACCCAACAACGTTACAAGGTATAACATGTACATGGTCAAACCGGTTATAAACCCAACAACGTTACAAGGTATAACATGTACAGGGTCAAATCGGTTATAAACCCAACAACGTTACAAGGTATAACATGTACAGGGTCAAACCGGTTATAAACCCAACAACGTTACAAGGTATAACATGTACAGGGTCAAACCGGTTATAAACCTAACAACGTTACAAGGTATAACATGTACAGGGTCAAACCGGTTATAAACCCAACAACGTTACAAGGTATAACATGTACAGAGTCAAACCGGTTATAAACCCAACAACGTTACAAGATATAACATGTACAGGGTCAAACCGGTTATAAACCCAACAACGTTACAAGGTATAACATGTACATGGTCAAACCGGTTATAAACCCAACAACGTTACAAGATATAACATGTACATGGTCAAACCGGTTATAAACCCAACAACGTTACAAGGTATAACATGTACAGGGTCAAATCGGTTATAAACCCAACAACGTTACAAGGTATAACATGTACAGGGTCAAACCGATTATAAACCTAACAACGTTACAAGGTATAACATGTACAGGGTCAAGCCGGTTATAAACCCAACAACGTTACAAGGTATAACATGTACAGGGTCAAACCGGTTATAAACCCAACAACGTTACAAGGTATAACATGTACAGGGTCAAACCGGTTATAAACCTAACAACGTTACAAGGTATAACATGTACAGGGTCAAGCCGGTTATAAACCCAACAACGTTACAAGGTATAACATGTACAGGGTCAAACCGGTTATAAACCCAACAACGTTACAAGGTATAACATGTACAGGGTCAAACCGGTTATAAACCCAACAACGTTACAAGATATAACATGTACAGGGTCAAACCGGTTATAAACCCAACAACGTTACAAGGTATAACATGTACATGGTCAAACCGGTTATAAACCCAACAACGTTACAAGGTATAACATGTACATGGTCAAACCGGTTATAAACCCAACAACGTTACAAGGTATAACATGTACAGGGTCAAATCGGTTATAAACCCAACAACGTTACAAGGTATAACATGTACAGGGTCAAACCGGTTATAAACCCAACAACGTTACAAGGTATAACATGTACAGGGTCAAATCGGTTATAAACCCAACAACGTTACAAGGTATAACATGTACAGGGACAAACCGGTTATAAACCCAACAACGTTACAAGGTATAACATGTACAGGGTCAAACCGGTTATAAACCTAACAACGTTACAAGGTATAACATGTACAGGGTCAAGCCGGTTATAAACCCAACAACGTTACAAGGTATAACATGTACAGGGTCAAACTGGTTATAAACCCAACAACGTTACAAGGTATAACATGTACAGGGTCAAACCGGTTATAAACCCAACAACGTTACAAGGTATAACATGTACAGGGTCAAACCGGTTATAAACCCAACAACGTTAATTTTGTACTTTAAGTCAGATTTGATGAGGCTCATTTTCTCTATGTTCCTTATGAAACATACTGCATGCATTTATCAAACAGATTTGATTTCGCCGGTTTCTGAGATAAAAATGGTTATTTGGGGTTTGTCAAGATCTTTGGAATTGTTTTATCAGCAATATGAAAATTTCACTAAGTATTATTGCAGTAAATCAGGATCAGAAATGGTTACAAATAGCCACTTTCATGCAAATCATCATTAAGATGCCTTACTGAAGTGAACGATTTCCCATGTGTAGATAAGTGTTAGAGCCATCTTTAAAAAGGCATACAATGTAAGCCTTCCTGAAATAACAATGCTTTAATAGTTTTTTCTTTTCCATTGATAGATTGATTGTGAGCATTTAAGTCTCCCATTAAAATGCATGGCCCTGCTGGCTTTGTAAGATGAGAAAGGCTTAAGTTGTTTGTTTGTTTTATGGTGTTTAACGCCACTTTCAACAATATTTCAGTTGTATCGTGGCGGTCAGTTTTATTGGTGGAGGAAACCAGAGGACCCGGAGAAAACCACTGACCTGTCGCAAGTCACTGACAAACTTTGATCACGTAATGTTGTACACCTTGCCCTTATTGAGATTCGAACTCACATCAGTGATGATAGGCACTGATTGCATAGGTAGTTGTAAATCCAACTATCATACTATCACGGCCACGACGCCCCCAGAAAAGCTTAAAGAATTACAATCACAAAGTAATGGTTATCATATTACAAGGGTGGTCGCGATCGTATGGTAGTTGGATTTACAACTACCTATGCAATCAGTGCCTATCACCACTAAACTTGTGAGTTCGAACCCCGTTCATGGCGATGTGTACTTGATACAACATTATGTGACAAAGCTTGTCAGTAATTTGCGACAGGTCGGTGGTTTTCTCCTGGTACTCTTGTTTCATCCACCAATAAGACTGACTGCCACGATATAATTGAACTATTGTTGAAAGTGGTGTTAAACATCATAAACCATGCAACCAACCAATTATATTAGAAAGAGAACAGGACTGACTGTGTACTTGTATTAGAGAACAGGACTGACTGTGTACTTGTATTAGAGAACAGGACTGACTGTGTACTTGTATTAGAGAACAGGATTGACTGTGTACTTGTATTAGAGAACAGGATTGACTGTGTATTTGTATTAGAGAACAGAACTGACTGTGTACTTGTATTAGAGAACAGAACTGACTATGTACTTGTATTAGAGAACAGGACTGACTGTGTACTTGTATTAGAGAACAGGATTGACTGTGTACTTGTATTAGAGAACAGAACTGAATGTGTACTTGTATTAGAGAACAGGACTGACTGTGTACTTGTATTAGAGAACAGGACTGACTATGTACTTGTATTAGAGAACAGGACTGACTATGTACTTGTATTAGAGAACAGGACTGACTGTGTACTTGTATTAGAGAACAGGATTGACTGTGTACTTGTATTAGAGAACAGGACTGACTGTGTACTTGTATTAGAGAACAGAACTGATTGTGTACTTGTATTAGAGAACAGGACTGACTATGTACTTGTATTAGAGAACAGGACTGATTTTGTACTTGTATTATAGAACAGAACTGACTGTGTACTTGTATTAGAGAACAGGACTGACTGTGTACTTGTATTAGAGAACAGGACTGACTGTGTACTTGTATTAGAGAACAGAACTGATTGTGTACTTGTATTAGAGAACAGGACTGACTGTGTACTTGTATTAGAGAACAGGACTGATTGTGTACTTGTATTAGAGAACAGAACTGACTGTGTACTTGTATTAGAGAACAGGATTGACTGTGTACTTGTATTAGAGAACAGGACTGACTGTGTACTTGTATTAGAGAACAGGACTGACTGTGTACTTGTATTAGAGAACAGAACTGATTGTGTACTTGTATTAGAGAACAGGACTGACTATGTACTTGTATTAGAGAACAGGACTGATTGTGTACTTGTATTAGAGAACAGAACTGACTGTGTACTTGTATTAGAGAACAGGATTGACTGTGTACTTGTATTAGAGAACAGGACTGACTGTGTACTTGTATTAGAGAACAGGACTGACTATGTACTTGTATTAGAGAACAGGACTGATTGTGTACTTGTATTAGAGAACAGAACTGACTGTGTACTTGTATTAGAGAACAGGACTGACTGTGTACTTGTATTAGAGAACAGGACTGACTATGTACTTGTATTAGAGAACAGGACTGACTATGTACTTGTATTAGAGAACAGGACTGACTGTGTACTTGTATTAGAGAACAGGATTGACTGTGTACTTGTATTAGAGAACAGGACTGACTGTGTACTTGTATTAGAGAACAGAACTGATTGTGTACTTGTATTAGAGAACAGGACTGACTATGTACTTGTATTAGAGAACAGGACTGATTTTGTACTTGTATTATAGAACAGAACTGACTGTGTACTTGTATTAGAGAACAGGACTGACTGTGTACTTGTATTAGAGAACAGGACTGACTGTGTACTTGTATTAGAGAACAGAACTGATTGTGTACTTGTATTAGAGAACAGGACTGACTGTGTACTTGTATTAGAGAACAGGACTGATTGTGTACTTGTATTAGAGAACAGAACTGACTGTGTACTTGTATTAGAGAACAGGACTGACTGTGTACTTGTATTAGAGAACAGGACTGACTGTGTACTTGTATTAGAGAACAGAACTGATTGTGTACTTGTATTAGAGAACAGGACTGACTATGTACTTGTATTAGAGAACAGGACTGATTGTGTACTTGTATTAGAGAACAGAACTGACTGTGTACTTGTATTAGAGAACAGGATTGACTGTGTACTTGTATTAGAGAACAGGACTGACTGTGTACTTGTATTAGAGAACAGGACTGACTATGTACTTGTATTAGAGAACAGGACTGATTGTGTACTTGTATTAGAGAACAGGACTGACTGTACTTGTATTAGAGAACAGGACTGATTGTGTACTTGTATTAGAGAACAGGACTGACTGTGTACTTGTATTAGAGAACAGAACTGACCGTGTACTTGTATTAGAGAACAGAACTAACTATGTACTTGTATTAGAGAACAGGACTGACTGTGTACTTGTATTAGAGAACAGGATTGACTGTGTACTTGTATTAGAGAACAGAACTGACTGTGTACTTGTATTAGAGAACAGGACTGACTGTGTACTTGTATTAGAGAACAGGACTGACTATGTACTTGTATTAGAGAACAGGACTGACTATGTACTTGTATTAGAGAACAGGACTGACTGTGTACTTGTATTAGAGAACAGGATTGACTGTGTACTTGTATTAGAGAACAGGACTGACTGTGTACTTGTATTAGAGAACAGAACTGATTGTGTACTTGTATTAGAGAACAGGACTGACTATGTACTTGTATTAGAGAACAGGACTGATTTTGTACTTGTATTATAGAACAGAACTGACTGTGTACTTGTATTAGAGAACAGGACTGACTGTGTACTTGTATTAGAGAACAGGACTGACTGTGTACTTGTATTAGAGAACAGAACTGATTGTGTACTTGTATTAGAGAACAGGACTGACTGTACTTGTATTAGAGAACAGGACTGATTGTGTACTTGTATTAGAGAACAGAACTGACTGTGTACTTGTATTAGAGAACAGGACTGACTGTGTACTTGTATTAGAGAACAGGACTGACTGTGTACTTGTATTAGAGAACAGAACTGATTGTGTACTTGTATTAGAGAACAGGACTGACTATGTACTTGTATTAGAGAACAGGACTGATTGTGTACTTGTATTAGAGAACAGAACTGAATGTGTACTTGTATTAGAGAACAGGATTGACTGTGTACTTGTATTAGAGAACAGGACTGACTGTGTACTTGTATTAGAGAACAGGACTGACTATGTACTTGTATTAGAGAACAGGACTGATTGTGTACTTGTATTAGAGAACATAACTGACTGTGTACTTGTATTAGAGAACAGGACTGACTGTGTACTTGTATTAGAGAACAGGACTGACTGTGTACTTGTATTAGAGAACAGAACTGATTGTGTACTTGTATTAGAGAACAGGACTGACTATGTACTTGTATTAGAGAACAGGACTGATTGTGTACTTGTATTAGAGAACAGAACTGACTGTGTACTTGTATTAGAGAACAGGACTGACTGTGTACTTGTATTAGAGAACAGGACTGACTATGTACTTGTATTAGAGAACAGGACTGACTGTGTACTTGTATTAGAGAACAGGACTGAATGTGTACTTGTATTAGAGAACAGGATTGACTGTGTACTTGTATTAGAGAACAGGACTGACTAAGTACTTGTATTAGAGAACAGGACTGACTGTGTACTTGTATTAGAGAACAGGACTGACTGTGTACTTGTATTAGAGAACAGGACTGACTGTGTACTTGTATTAGAGAACAGGACTGACTGTGTACTTGTATTAGAGAACAGGACTGACTGTGTACTTGTATTAGAGAACAGGACTGACTGTGTACTTGTATTAGAGAACAGGATTGACTGTGTACTTGTATTAGAGAACAGGACTGACTGTGTACTTGTATTAGAGAACAGGACTGACTGTGTACTTGTATTAGAGAACAGGATTGACTGTGTACTTGTATTAGAGAACAGGACTGACTATGTACTTGTATTAGAGAACAGGACTGACTGTGTACTTGTATTAGAGAACAGGACTGATTGTGTACTTGTATTAGAGAACAGAACTGACTATGTACTTGTATTAGAGAACAGGACTGACTGTGTACTTGTATTAGAGAACAGGACTGACTGTGTACTTGTATTAGAGAACAGAACTGACTGTGTACTTGTATTAGAGAACAGGATTGACTGTGTACTTGTATTAGAGAACAGGATTGACTGTGTACTTGTATTAGAGAACAGAACTGATTGTGTACTTGTATTAGAGAACAGGACTGACTATGTACTTGTATTAGAGAACAGAACTGACTGTGTACTTGTATTAGAGAACAGGACTGACTGTGTACTTGTATTAGAGAACAGGATTGACTGTGTACTTGTATTAGAGAACAGGATTGACTGTGTACTTGTATTTGTTATTTAATGGATTAATTGACTGTTTCTATCTATATACAAAGATGTTTTGTGGTGGCCAGGTTTAGCTTCAAATGATGACCTAAGTAGTATATTCATGAACTATTCTGGTAAGTGTTAAATACATGTACTAAAACCAGTCGTTTCAAAGAAAATATAGTAATGAAGGATGATACCAAATTGGAATTCGGTTCGATTTTAATCCCCTTTAAAAATAGCTAATCAATAACCCATACAGAAGAATATTTTGCTAACTACCAATTTAATGTCAAAAACAGCAATCTTCACTGAATAATACTATGGACATTTCTGAAAGGGAGTTTCCTTAGGAAGGGATTCATTAAAATAAACCTCATCAAAAACAGATGAACAATAAATTAGTAAGACCCACACATATGAAGACACCCTATTTGGCTCCTTTTGGCCTTTGTGTTTCTTTTTTC
The DNA here is from genome assembly GCA_963383655.1 of Bathymodiolus septemdierum. Taxonomy (NCBI): domain Eukaryota; kingdom Metazoa; phylum Mollusca; class Bivalvia; order Mytilida; family Modiolidae; genus Bathymodiolus; species Bathymodiolus septemdierum. The sequence goes on from OY726521.1 coordinate 19,061,074, forward strand.
TTAAACTGTACAAGCAGAAACTTCCATTAACAATCCCCCAATCTTAATTGTGTGCCAAGAATCATTGTGTTAAAATTTCAAAAGGATCAATAGACTAGAACAAAAGTTGTTGGAAACCATAGTCAGGGGCATAGGAGTATTGGGCGAGGGAGCAAAATGACCCCCTCTACTGAAAACTGTATGGGGGAACTATGTTTTGCCACATTAAAAAAGAAATGTACGAAAAAGCTGAATATTTCATTATGGAAGCAAACAAATTATTGCTAGGCAAATAATGGTATAATAAGGGTATGCTTTAAAACCAAATAACCCTTTTTTCAGCAGTTTCGAAATCTTGTCCCCACTTTCCGGTTCGCTCTGAAAACTTGCTCCCCTACTTTCTGGTCAACTTCTAAAATTTGAGCCCACTTTTCTGTCCACTCCACTCCTAAAATCCCCCCCACACTTTACCAACGCCTACATCTCTAAACGGACGACAATAACAATGACAACAGACTCATAACATAATACGATGTCAAAGTTTTTGCAGTTGTCTAAAAATTAACCAATAATGATAAATCCTTTTTAAAACAAATATTTTATTATTAAAAAATATAATTGGTCATTAACAACAATGTTGAATCTGTTCCAAAAACCTTGATTTTGTAATGATTATGTAATCAGCATTGGACCCTCATTCAAAGTCTTTGAAATAAGAAAAAGAATACGCATTGTATTATTCAATACATGATAGTTTATAAGCTATAACAAAACCTTAAATTCAGTTTACAAAATTAAAGAAATTCATAGTTCCTAATGAGCAATTCTTCTGACAGTAAATATTTGAAAGCCTTGTGTGATTGGTCCAAAGGTTGACCCATGACTTCGGAAATGAAACTTAATCAGTCAATGAAGCACAAAACTATTCATCCATACCCACTTCAATAAACTATTTTTGAACGTCATGAAAACTAATAACTAAGCACAATAACAACAGTTTAAGATGTGAAATATTAAAACAAATAATGATAATTTTAATTGTATTTAATAATTTAAAAATGTAATTATAAGTATTGAGTGTAATCATTTGTAGTTTTATTGGTGTGTAAAAGTATAGACCAAAGTACAATTTGAATGTAACATGATAGCCTTAAAAACCCTATAAAACTGCAAAAATTGCATTGGACAAATGGTTTTGTGCTTCATTGGCTGATTAGATTTAAATTCCGAAGCCATGTGTCAATCCTTTAACCAATCACACAAGGCTTTCTAAATGAAATGAACATACAATGTAATTATTTACACATATACATCTCACGAGTCTATGGCTATAATGTTTCAGTGACTTGTGATATATTTAATTTGGCTTCGATATAATGTCAATAAAAATATGTTAATTTAAAAACAAAACAACAGTTTTAGGCATTACAAAACATATAAAAAACATAAACTTAATCTTTAACATTTAAAATCTTTAAAAAACAGGAATTTTGTCTCTTCTTGTGGAGATCAAATCATCATCTAATGTCAGTAGAATCTGTAAAATAAAGAATCAAAATTAAAAGTTCATAAAGAGAAGCCTCACCACTTGTTGTTTGTCCACTATAATATAAGAATGTTTGATTGATTGGTTGGTTGGTTTATGGTGTTTAATGCCACTTTCAACAATATTTCAGCTATATTGTGGGCCAATTGTGGCAGTCAGTTTTATTAGTAGAGGAAACCAGAGTACCATGAGAAAACCACTGACCTGTCACAAGTCACTGACAAACTATATAACATAATATTGTATCGAGTACACCTCACCATGAACATTAGTGGTGATAGGCACTGATTGCACAGGTAGTTGTAAATCCAACTACCATATGATCATGACCACAATGGCCTCTAGAATGGTTGAACAATATTGCAATGATGGCATACAGAAATAATGTTAATATGGAAATTTTTACTTAATTCTCATTCACCAATGTTCATGACCCTCCTTCCCATTCTTTTACAAACAAATACACAAGGCAACATGCCTAACAAAGCAAATCATGACAGAGTTTTGTGTCTGTCCCAAGCCAGGGTATGGATTTCCAACATTATATATCATAGTCTTTTCTTTTTTATATTTAATGAGTTGAGTTGAGAGGTGATTGTTTGTTTTGTCGATATTGGTGGAATTGTTGACCATCACTGTTTAAACTTTCTTTTCTTAAGATTCATGAAATGACAATGATAACTCTATGTTGCTCCTTGATATCTGATATCCGTCAACATACTGTATAAATGATTGATTGATCATTAGTTGCTTGACATCCATTGATAAATATTTCATACACATTCAGGACCCATATAAAGTCATAAATAGCATTAGCAGGGCTTTCAATATTTTTCAAGTGTACCAGTACTTCACTATTTTCAGGTGGTACTTTTTTTTATATTAAATTTGAAAAATTTTCATGAATATCTTATACAACTCTTTAAAATCAGGAGGTACCAAAGACCATTCTATGTGGGTAAAAGTACCTGTTACCGCCCCTTATTGAAAGGCCTGGTGAATACATTAATAAACTAGATGTCTACGTTTTTATTACTATCACTGGGTTGATACCTCTGTTGGTGAACTGTTAAGTCCTCAAAGGTATCATCCCCCTGTAGTCAATGCTTAGGCACTGACTTGGTTTATTAGATATATATATCCTCGTCTGACAATAAGTCGGTCAGTCATTGGATAATGTTTGATTATTTTTTTCATGTTTGAAAAGTAAACATTTTTTTCTTTTTAATTATGTTCCTCATCTATTCTTGCTCACATGTGTAAAGTTCCATGGAAAAAAGATCGATAATAATTACATATTGACCCATATTTATTTACCACCCTTTTTCCAAATGGTGTCGTATGACGTCACATAAAGTCGGTCAAAGTTCAATAAAGCACATGATTTTGTCATAGGCCAACCAAACTTAAAAAGTAAACCAGATCAAGAAAGTACAGTATTTTAGCTTTTTCAGTGTAATTGATTTGTCTGAAAAATTTCAAAAGATGTTTTTTTTTAAATAGTTTGAAATTGAAGTATTAAAAATTAATTATTTGATGCAAATATTAAACTTGCTTACCCACATAAAAAGTATTTAATCCAGTGAATTTGGTGTTTTTGCTTTTGTCAATACAATCTATTAGACCGACATATTCTGGTAAAACAATTAATGACTGATTTCAATTTATTTTTATCACATTTATTATCACAGAGTGGTAACAACACAGTTTTGTTGATGCTATTTGTAATAATGACAGTTTTTTTTTTACCCAGACAATCTCATTTTTCTGTCTGGTTTAATTTAATTCTCTGTTCAATTTATGCTATAAATTTTGATTATTGCTGTTAAATTAATTCTTTTTCTATCTTCTCTGTGAATTTCATTTCATTACCCCAAGAAGTAAGGGGTATATTTGTTATTAAAGCAGCAGTGGAAATGTGAAATAATCTGCCATTTTGTGACTAATGGAGAGCACTTGCATGTATTTTCCTGGTAAAATCTGCCATTTTCTAGAAAATGGTGGAATGTGAATGATCAATCATCATATTTTCAAATTATTTTAAAATACAATTTGCTTGGCCTACATTCCAGAAACGGTCATGAACTGTGATGACGATTATGTCAACAAACCGGAAAAATACAAATGTTTGGGGAATACCATCGATGGAAACATATTTAACAAGCATAATGATCAATTCAATCTCATCTGTTTTAATCTCATCTTGTAATTTTGACGTTGAAAAGTATTCCCTCTGTGTTTATGTACGCTATGAATATACAGAATGACGTCATTGGTCTCGTGCTGCGCGAGAATTGTAAATCAAAACAAATGACCGACATTATTGCATGACCGAGCAGATGTCACGGTAGGATATATATTTGTAATTTACAGTTCCTAAGTAATGTAATTTATTAAAACTACATATAAGGTCAATCTCCCTCAGACATAGGTAAACTTAGTCAATTTTGGCTATCCTGTTAGGCCTTTGGTTTTCTTGCTACCTAAAAGTTTTAAATTATGTGGCTTTCCAATCTTTTGACTATGACCATATCTGATGAAGGTTATTCCAATCTTTTGACTGAGCGTACCTGATGAAGGTTATTCTAATCTTTTGACTGAGCGTACCTGATGAAGGTTATTCCAATCTTTTGACTATGACCGTACCTGATGAAGGTTATTCCAATCTTTTGACTATGACCATATCTGATGAAGGTTATTCCAATCTTTTGACTGAGCGTACCTGATGAAGGTTATTCCAATCTTTTGACTGAGCGTACCTGATGAAGGTTATTCCAATCTTTTGACTATGACCGTACCTGATGAAGGTTATTCCAATCTTTTGACTATGACCATATCTGATGAAGGTTATTCCAATCTTTTGACTGAGCGTACCTGATGAAGGTTATTCCAATCTTTTGACTGAGCGTACCTGATGAAGGTTATTCCAATCGTTTGACTATGACCGTACCTGATGAAGGTTATTCCATTCTTTTGACTGACCGTACCTGATGAAGGTTATTCTAATCTTTTGACTATGAATGTACCTGATGAAGGTTATTTCAATCTTTTGACTGACCGTACCTGATGAAGGTTATTCCAATCTTTTGACTATGACCGTACCTGATGAAAGTTATTCCAATCTTTTGACTGACCATACCTGATGAAGGTTATTCCAATCTTTTGACTTTGATCGTACCTGATGAAGGTTATTCCAATCTTTTGACTATGAGCATACCTGATGAAGGTTATTCTAATCTTTTGACTATGAGTGTACCTGATGAAGGTTATTCCAATCTTTTGACTATGACCGTACCTGATGAAAGTTATTCCAATCTTTTGACTGACCATACCTGATGAAGGTTATTCCAATCTTTTGACTATGATCGTACCTGATGAAGGTTATTCCAATCTTTTGACTATGAGCATACCTGATGAAGGTTATTCTAATCTTTTGACTATGAGTGTACCTGATGAAGGTTATTCCAATCTTTTGACTGACCGTACCTGATGAAGGTTATTCCAATCTTTTGACTATGAGTGTACCTGATGAAGGTTATTCCAATCTTTTGACTGACCATACCTGATGAAGGTTATTCCAATCTTTTGACTATGAGAGTACCTGATGAAGGTTATTCCAATCTTTTGACTATGAGTGTACCTGATGAAGGTTATTCCAATCTTTTGACTGACCGTACCTGATGAAGGTTATTCCAATCTTTTGACTATGAGCGTACCTGATGAAGGTTATTCCAATCTTTTGACTGACCGTACCTGATGAAGGTTATTCCAATCTTTTGATTATGACCGTACCTGATGAAGGTTATTCAAGAAATGTGTTGTACACTATAAATTAGATGTCTACGTTTTTATTATTATTTTTTTTATACCGTTCCTGATATACCAGGAACTGTTTAATCTCTTTCAATTAAATTTGAATTCTAATATGACGTCCTTCTTTTGCTTTGCAAACAAACGAGCGATTCATTTAGATGGCAAAATCTCATTAGCACATGCGTGGTGCACACATTTAAGCCAGGTGATAAAATCACAAAATAAAATTATTTACACAGTTGTTAACATTTTAAACATCTATATTCACTGAAAATAATCAACATATCCAAATTTTATAAATATGAGGTGTGCAATTAAAATGTGCAAACACAATATTATTGTTATGGATGTTCCATCAATAAGACTGACTTTCGTAAAAGCACATGTTGATGTGTTATCGTCTGCTCGAATATGGCAGCATAAATTGTGAGCGGCATTTCCCGCAAACGTAAATATAAATTACTGTCTTTCCCATCAAAGTATACTACCATATTTATACTATTAGACATGTCAGAATCGAAATAATTCATGGAAGCCATACTGTGTTGTGAGTTTTACCATGGGTTGGCAGGATATTAGTAAATTTTATCCACTAACATATGTTAAAACTCACAACACAATATGGCTTCCATGAATTATTTCTTAAATATTATACATCATTGATATTAAAGTGGTGTAATAAAAAAGACCGAAGGCTACCAATACCACTCTTTATAGATTATTTGGTGAAAATAAAAATCTGTCATAAAACAGTCATGTTCAACAAAATAACCAACCACAACAACAAGAACTTATTCAAAGATACTCTAAAACAATACTTACCAAAAAAGAAAAGAACATACTTATAGCAGATAGGAAGTGCCAAATATCATGAGCATCATAGAAATCAAATATTAAACAATCCCTGTTCCCTTCTCTTGATTGAGATGGATTTAACTGTAAATAAAAATAAATAATTTCATTAAAATGTAGTTTATACTAAGCAGATTCTATAAATGTCCTTAATTTTCAAAAATATTCCATGACCAAATGTGTCGAGATTCCCCAGAGTCCAATTTTAACTGGTAATTAAAATAGAACTACTCCGGAAGGGTAAGCAGTTCCTTCTCCAAAAGTGGCACCCATTGTGTTATAAAAGGTCTTAAATACTAAAATTGTAATCTACAACAATGATGCCACAATGTTGATGTAATATTATATTTATGTAATACACCAGTAACTTATCACTTAGAAATAGTGAAGAATAGAAATAAATTTAACTGTACTATAAATGGAAATATTTTCCTAAATAGAAAGACCATTATAAATTAAATGTCATGGCACTGATATAAATGTTCACATAAGCAGTGCTTAAACTGGCACCGGGGGTATAAATAGCTGTGGGTGGAGTAAAAATTCAGATCGTTCATTATTTTGACCACGGTTTTCTCGAGGAGGAAAAATCAATGATACATAGTTTCACAGTTACTTTTGGAGCAAAATATTTGACAGGCATGGCTACTAGTGTTCCTCCCTATGAAACTGTTAGTCTTATTAAAAATAAAATTCTCCATCAGTTTAAAAGCTACAAAAATAAATTCGAAAATTCAAATTTCTGAGGTATGTGACCTTTAGGTCATGTTGGTCATGTGACATATAGTTTCATAAATATGCTGTTCATATGAACGGGGATTTTTGTTCATCATTCTATTAATAACACAATACCTTGAGTGATCTGATGATAAACTTTGCCCACAAATTATGTCGGTAGGCGCTACCGCAAATGCTGCTTTAATGAAAATATTTTTTTTGTGATCAAACATTCAAGTGATAATGATTAATTGATAGATAGATTGATTGGTGTCTGAGGGATAATGAATGCATACTTCAAAGTCAATGATCAAGGACAATAGCTTTCATTCTAGCACACGTTATTGCTCAATATATATAAAAAAGATGTGACAATAAACAATCTGCAAGGTCAGCCAACAAAAGATTTACATGGATGCAGTCCTTACGATGAGCACCGGTCCTCCAGCCCAAGATCAGAAAAACTTAGTTCGTACCAGTAAATTTTTCATTTTTTATTTAGAACTACAAATGTATATAAAAATAAATTCAAGAATTTGATTTGGACCAGTAAATTAAAATTTTCATTTCGATGACTGTGGATGACAAATTAAGCCATCAGATGACTAATAGTTAGGTCATTTTTTTAGGTTTTTTTTTCTGCATACAGATGCATCTAAACTCTCTAACATTGTTCTCTACTCCTGATGGTTCGAAAGACCTTTGAAATTGCGTTTTCTGATAAAAATGTTCAGAATATTGTACAGTGAAAGCTGTCCAAACCAAACCTTTTGTGTTCGGAATAGACAGGTGTTTGGTTTACTAACAAATATTTTCTACATTAGAACTTTAGTTCAATTAATACAGGATTGTGTATTATTTAGGCTTTGATTTGGACAGGTTTCACTGTATACTAAAGTGACTGAATAGTTAAGTAGAGTAACACGACAGGTGTCACTAGTGGAGCAGGAACTGCTTACCCTTCCATAGCACCTGAGTTCACCCCTCGGTTTTTAGTGGGGTTCGTGTTACTCGATCTTTAGTTTTATGTGTATTTGGCCATTGTGTTGTCTGTCCTTCTTCGATTTACGGATTCTGATTACCACTTTGGTATCTTCAAACACTTCTTACATACATACCATAATGTAAATACATTAATAATAAAACATAACAACATACCCTCCATGATGTTAAATGACCAAAAAAGAAATACAAGGCTGGAATCCAGAATGCAATGGCACATACAAAAAACAGGATAGCTAAAGGATGTAAACGTTCTTTATTTCTTAACTGAAAAAACAAAATGTGATGCCAATATATAAATATCCTCTAAAGGAAAATTTACATACATGGAAAAAAATATAAGATAATATATATTTCAAGATTGGTTTTAATTAAAAATTCTGATTTCAACTCTCATTTTTTTATTTATATAATTTAAAGCATATGCATAAAATACAATAGTAGTTTAGTTATGTCATAGAAAACAAATTTTTGTAAGTGATAATGATGGAAATAACATGCCATGTATGTAAACATAGAATGAAGAAAAATACAATGTTCACAGAAATATATGAATAAAACATAACAGAATTTCGATGTTCGATTCGTTTTTACCTCCGGTTGTTTGTAGGAGGATTCATGTCTTATTTATGTTATTTGTGTTTGTTTGTGCAAAGTTGTGTCCAACACATATTGTGTTGTGCTTTTGTTTTGTTTTTCTTCATCTTGTGTACCCTATGTTGCCAGTTTCTCTGGATTGCCCTTTTATGATTGCCCCTTCAGTATTCTCTAACGTTAATTTCCCACAGTTTACCTTAAAAAAAGTGTGATTATTATAAATTGATAACTGCTATCAAAATAGTTGACCTGTAAAATAATGGATTTTAAGATACCAGAGCTTAAGTACGTAGTAGAACTGTAGGTTTAAAGTCGATATGATATCAACTTAGATTAAATAGAGCTGTCATTACCTTCATATATGATATCAACTTAGATAAAATAGAGCTGTCATTACCTTCATTACTGTATAATAGATAGTATAAAACATTAAATTTCCTATAAATATGGCCAATAAATATGTGGCAAAATCTCCTGGGTGCTTTACTGCTCCAAAAATTGCACTAAAATAGATAAAAAATACATTTGAACAACAATTTTGGTCAATAACAAATTTTCAACCAGGTGAGCAATTTTTCAGATATATATCATATAACAAATAACATTTCATTGAGATGATGTCCGCTTTGTACTAGAAGGTATAATAAAACAAACATTGGATTTTCTACTACCTATGCAATCAGAGCCTATCACCACTAACGTTGTGAGTTAGAATCCTGCTCATGGCGATATGTACTCGATACATAATGTGATCAAGCTTGTCAGTAACTTGTGGCAGGTCAGTGGTTTTCTCTGTATACACTAGTTTCTTCCACCAATAAAACTGATCGCCACGATATAACAGAAATACTGTTGAAAGTGGCGTAAAACACCATACAGTTATATTCATCTAAATAATTTAAGCATTTTTTTTCTATTCTACTTACATACTCCAGTTAATACTGTTCCCCAACACCAGAAAAATAAATCTATCCTGAAAAATAATAAGATATTTTCTTTGTTAATTTGCTACATTAAATTATTAGTTTGCACTAAGGATAGTTTGAAAATGACAAAGGGTTGTAATCAGAATCTGTAAATCGAAGGACAGACAACACAATGGCTAAAAGATAAAGTACAAACAACGATCTATAAAACATACACATAAAACTAAAGATCGAGTAACACGAACCCCACTAAAAAACGGGGGTGAACTCAAGTGTTCCCGAATGGTAAACAGTTGTTGCTCCACTAGTGGCACCTATCATGTTACTCTAATTACAAATCTGGTGGAAATTCTCTGTATAATTTTTGTAATATTTTTACTTGAACAATCTCTAAAATTTTGTTCCCAAACAAATAAATGACATATTTCTGTGAAATGTCTCAAAGTTTGGTATAAGGGATCAATATAAATTCTCAATTAATTCTAAGTTATCATGAATTCTTGCTTCCTTAACTGACACTAACATTCATGCAACAAACAGGCAATGAAAATATTCCAGCTTTAGCTAACATACCTTGTACATTGGGCGAGGACAGGTACATATATTCTGTCTGATTTGTATCCAAGTGTGTAGTAATATTTCCTTGTTTAACTTCCATTTTCCCATATAATATATATACACACTAATCACTAAACTTGCCAGCATGTAACAAACAGCAAACACTATCCAGAATATCTCTGTTCCATATAGCTTATAAAATACAATTATATAAAACATTTTACTAAACTTGTCAGCATGTAACACACAACAGGCACTAGCCAGAATATCTCTGTTCCATATAGCTTATAAAATACAATTATATACTAGAGGCTCCCAGGAGCCTGTATAGCTCACCTGGGTATAATAACAACATCAGTCAATAAAACTTGATAACTTCGGTAAAAAAAATTAACAAATGTAGCCTTCGTCATTGCAGACCCCTTCTACAAAAAAATGTGGGCAGGGGTTCCCCCTTTAATGTAAGTTATCAAAATTGTTGTAAAAAAACATATATGTCAATGATTCTCAAAATTTAGCTTTTCCTACTTCACATTTTGTAATAGAGTTGCTTCCCTTTGATTATTTGAGTAACCAAAAGCAGTGAGTCAACAAAAAAATGCATTTCAAGAGGAATAACTCTTCACAGTTGTCGCATATTTTTAACTGTGGGAAATTTTTTGTAGATCTTGACATGCTGAACATTTTTGCAGTGTAAACTTTCCCTCTATCTCTAATAGTTTTTGAGATACAAGATGATAGTATTAAAATTGAGAACATTTTGATGAAAAAAGGGCAATAACTCCAAAATGGGTAATGGGATTTACTTCAAAATTGCAGGGTAGGAAGATCTTGACATGCTGCAATTTAAACTTAACCTTTATCTCTTATAGTTTTTGAAATATAAGATGAAAAGTATTAATTTTTTTTTATAAATTTGATGAAAAAAGGGCAAGAACTCCAAGATTTACTTCAAAATTGCAGATAAAAAAAAAATTGATCGAAGGGCCGAACCGCCAGACACATTTTTGGAAGAGAACCATCCAATGACTATTTCATCAAAATTTTGTTCTTATTGAGCAAATGGTTTCAGACAAAAAGATTTTTATGGGAATTTCCCATAGGGTCCTATGTTAAATTAAGTTCGACTGTGGCGGCCATCTTGGTCGGTGTTCTGAAATGCCGGACACAATTTTGGAAGAGGACCATCCAAGGATCATTTCAGCAAAGTTTGGTTGAGATTGGCACAGTAGTTTCAGAGGAGAAGATTTTTTTTAAATTTTATCACCCCTTTTTTCTAATTTGCATAATCGGTCAAAATAGGCAAAAGTTCAAAGTTCATAAAAAATCCCATAATATATGTTAAAAAGTTCATCATTATGCTTATACAGTTCAAATTTGTGCACTTTCTGGCTTAAAATAGAGCAGTTTTGGCCATTTGAAGAAATTTCTATTTTTAGTCATGGCAGCCATCTTGGATACAGGACGGCGCTGACGGACACAATTTTGAAAGGGGACCACCCAAGGATCATTTCAGCAAAGTTCGGTTGAGATTGGCACAGTAGTTTCAGAGGAGAAGATTTTTTTTAAATTTCATCCCCTCTTTTTTCTAATTTGCATAATCGGTCAAAATAGGCAAAAGTTCAAAGTTCATAAAAATCCTGTAATATATGTTAAAAAGCTCATCATTATGCTTATACAGTTCAAATTTGGGCACTTTCTGGTTTAAAATAGAGTAGTTTTGGCCATTTGAAGAAATTTCTATTTTTAGTAATGGCGGCCGTCTTGGATACAGGACGGCGCTGACGGACACAATTTTGAAAGGGGACCACCCAAGGATCATTTCAGCAAAGTTTGGTTGAGATTGGCACAGTAGTTTCAGAGGAGAAGATTTTTTTTTAATTTCATCCCCCCCTTTTTTCTAATTTGCATAATCGGTCAAAATAGACAAAAGTTCAAAGTTCATAAAAATCCTGTAATATATGTTAAAAAGTTCATCATTATGCTTATACAGTTCAAATTTGGGCACTTTCTGGTTTAAAATAGAGCAGTTTTGGCCATTTGAAGAAATTTCTATTTTTAGTAATGGCGGCCATCTTGGATACAGGACGGCGCTGATGGACACAATTTTGAAAGGGGACCACCTAAGGATCATTTCAGCAAAGTTTGGTTGAGATTGGCTCAGTAGTTTCAGAGAAGATTTTTTTAAAATTTCATCCCCCCCTTTTTTCTAATTTGCATAATCGGTCAAAATGGGTAATGGGATTTACTTCAAAATTGCAGGGTAGGTAGATCTTGACATGCTGCACATTTTTGCAATTTAAACTTAACATCTATCTCTAAATAGTTTTTGAAATATAAGACGAAAAGTATTAAAATTAAAAAAAAAATTGATGAAAAAAGGGCAATAACTCCAAGATCGGTAATCAAATTTACTTCAAAATTGCAGAGTAGGTAGATCTTGACATGCTGAACATGTTTGCAGTTTCAACTTACCACCTGTCTCTTATAGTTTTTGAAATAAAGGACGAAAAGTATTAAAATTTTGAAAATTTGATGAAAAAAGGGAAATAACTCCAAAATGGGTAATGGGATTTACTTCAAAATTGCAGGGTAGGTAGATCTTGATGTGCTGATCATTTTTATCCCATGTCAGATTTTTGATATTATTAACGGTTTTTGAGTTATTACCCAAAACCTGCAATTTTACCATATGTTCTATTTTTAGTAACAGCGGCCATGTTGGTTGGTGCACGGCATCACCGGACACAATTTTGAAACTAGACACCCTAGTGATGATTCAGACCAAGTTTGGTTTCCATTGGTTTAGTACTTTCAGAGGAGAAGATTTTTGAAAAAGTTTACGACGTATGACGGACGACGACGACGGATGCCAAGTGATGAGCTAAAAACATTTGACTAAACTTGTCAGCATGTAACACACAACAGGCACTATCCAGAATATCTCTGTTCCATATAGCTTATAAAAAACAAGCTGGTCCAATATATAGTAAAAAATAATAAGGTTTATAATTTTCATCTTTGTGTTCACTTTTATATATTAAATATCTTATCATATGGAGTGTTTGTTTTTATAGAACCAGTAAATGTTTATATTTGTTAATTTACCCATGGGACTATTTCTTACATTTTAATCTTTTTTTGCAAAGGGAGATAAATGGTTTAACTTGACCAGGAGTATACAGGGTTTGCTCCCTTTGCTTATCAACTTACCACTCCAATAACTGCAATAAGTATAACAAAAGCCATAAATATATAAGATGTATGAGCTTTAGCACTGACATCAGGATGTCTAGACTGGTATATCTTTAACATACACAGGCAGGCTATGATGTACATAAAAGATGTATCTATAAAAATAACAATAAAATTATAGTAGTTAATCAGTGGCTCGACTGACAGAGCATGATGTGGCCACAAGTAGAGTGTATAATATTACATGGAAGTACAAAAAATCCTTTGCTCCACTGACAGAGCATGATGTGGCCATAAGTAGTGAATATACTATTACATGGAAGAAGTATAAAAAGTCCATGGCACTACTGACAGACCATGATATGTCCACAGGTTGTATTTCTATGAATATTACATGAAAAAATTGAATACGGTTGTCTGGAGTAGCATGTCTTCACTTAATTACTCTACTAACAGAGCATGGTACAATAAATTGTAGTTATCATGAACAATTAATTGTTGAAAATTAATACAACAGAAAATAATAATGGGGCTGTCGTGGTCTTGATAGATATGGTAGTTGGATTTATAACTACCTATGCAATCAGTGCCTATTACCACTAATGTTGTGATTTCGAATCACGCTCAGGGAAGGTGTACTCGATACAACATTATGTGATAAAGTTTGTCAGTGACTTACAGCAGGGAGGTGGTTTTCTCCAGGTACTCCTGTTTCCTCCAATAACAAAACTGACCCTTACAATATAACTGAAATATTGTTGAAAGTGGCATTATACACAAGAATCCCTCCCCCTTATTAAACTTATAAAAACAAAAATCTTGCTAACAAAATAAGAAATGACATGAAGACAAGATAAAACTTACCAAACTGAAAGTTGGAATAATTGGGACAGACGTGATAACATGCACTCATGATGCCTTCCATTATTAAAGCTAAACCCATAGCATAAAATAGGCCAAAGTATTGTGGTATACCCATCTCCTGTAATGGTAAATATACAAATTAAAAAAACCATGGACCCATAGCATAGAATAGACCAAAGTGATGTGGTATACCCATCTCCTGAAATGATAAAGGTATATAATAAAAACATGGACTAATAGCATAAAATAGACAAAAGTGTTGTGGTATACCCATCTCTTGTAATGGTAAAGGTATAAAATTTAAAAAAAAACATGGACCCATAGTATAAAATATGCCAAAGTGTTGTGGTATACGCATCTCCTGAAATGGTAAGGGTATAAAATAAAAGCATGGATCCATAGTATAAAATAGGCCAAAGTGTTGTGGTAACTGGTATACCTATCTCCTGTAATGGTAAAGGTACAAAATAAAAACATAGACCATTGCATTAAATGGTCCAACATGTTGCAAAATAATAATCTCAATCAGGAATAAGAATTCCTTAAACAAATTCCAATTTTCTTTATTCTATAAAAATTATTTTTCTTTGATTAATAAGAATAGATATGGATGTAAATGAACATGAGAGACTATCCAATTCAACATGTAGACACACTTTAAAGTAAAGGAACAACACTTTTATTGCTGTTCTACATATCACAGTCACAGTAGGGTCTTCAATAATGAGCATAACTCGCACCCTATAATGAGTGAACAGTGCCTAGCCTGCAGTTGAGCGGTACTCTATATAATTCTGTTGATAACATTACATCTGGGCATCTTTGTCATTCTCATGTTATGTGGTGTATATAATTGTATGTCAACAAAAAAACAAAATATGGGTGAAGTAATCTTATAAATACTGTCAGATGCCTGACTTCACATTACAAAGTTTTCAAATATAGACAAAAAACCCACACTGGGATCCCATTAGAAAAATTGTGGAAAACAAGACAGTTAAATATAGTTTAAAGTGGGCTGACCAATTGGGTGGAGTATATATTGTAAAAAACTGCTCCCGTAGGCCGGGTGTGTTGGGAGGGTTTGTTGACGGGTAATGTTGCGTTGGTCAGGATTGTGATATACTAAAGTTTTGTGTCTATATACTCCAGCATAAAACTCAAATCAGTTTAGAACAAATATTTATTTGTGTTCTATTCTTTCTTTGTCTTGTCATTTTCAAAGTACAAATAAACATATATATATAGTATATTAAATACGCAATACACAATAAACATCAGATTTCATTAGTGAAGGCCAATAGAGGAAAAGTAATACCTGGACTTGGTCTACTTTGGGTCGCTCAGTGTGGTGGGGAATAACTGCCGCTAAATTTATAATAATGTTAATCTTTATCTTATTTTAACCCGTTATATTCAGCTCTTTACTGTAAAAACTCTGGTACTGGTTTTTATCAACGAAGGTCTATCAATTGGTTCTAGTATGCTTCTAGTAGCTATGTGGCTTGATCTGGCTGGTTGTTTAGACTAGCAAGTTATTCAACATGTAACTGAACGCTTGCCCTTTTATAGGTTTTCGGTTCCCCTGAGGACCAATGGGATTTGAGAATTCCTCTCAGAAATCCTGTCAGCCAATGAGAGCATTGCAGGATCCTGGAACCTCTCAGAAAAATGTAGGAATACCAACAGAATTCCTGTCGGCGAAACTTTATCATTGTAATATACAGAGACGAAGGCTAAAAAATGCCTGTTATATAAAAATATAATTAAAAGGGGGTAAGTTCCACCTTATACTTTAATTTATTTAACAAAACAAACGTAAATTTTTCTGAACTAGAACATTTTCTAGGCGGTGCCGCAAGTATTGCAGATGACGCGCGTAATAATTGTGTAACATTCTGAGTAAAATGGTTAAGATAAAGTCTCTATCTTAATATATTTAAAACTTCTGTCAATACTTATTAAATATGACTGGAAAACTTATTTAGTTTCCTTTTAATAAAATTTGCCTTATTTCTCATAAGACATTACTTTTAGGACACAAACTGACAAAAACTTTTTATGGTCATGTGACCAACAAAATAGTAGTGAAAACATGTTTTGGTAGAGAAGAAAAGGATCGATTTCTCTCAAATCTGAAGTTATATAGAAGTTATATCGCAGTAATTGAGTAAAAGGTAGACCTGTTACGATATAGATTACTTAGAAAGACCAGGAGGGTTTAAATTACGTATACGGACTTAGTAAACATGCTTTGGGACCACACATAAATATCAATTTGTATGAAGCAAATTACATATAACCCATGATATAAGTATTCTAATGTCACTAAAATGTCCAGTCACAAGCCTCTTGAATGAAATAATGATGATATTCCTGAAATTCACGACAATAATGAATGTCAATAAATGGTGTTGTCTTTGCATCTTGCTTGAGTTATTTGTTTACATTGAAAGTTTTCTTAAGCTGTCCCTTTACACATGTTGAATCTAAGTTAGTTTATTGAGAGTTATTATATGCGGTCATCTTATTACAATATTATATGTTTCAGAAAATAACATCTTAAAATTGAAAAATCAAAGCCTTAGATGTGATGTTTTACTCTGAGAAATCCATTCCCGCAAAACAAATCAAAGTTCAATCCTCTTATCCAATTCTGATTTCTACATCACCAACATGTGTACACGTGTCATTTTTCAAATTCTCAAATCGATGGCCTTTTCTCACTTTCTCAAATCAACATCTAATGACGTCACTGACGTATGCCCTAACTCTAACCCATAAATCGGCCATAGATCTGAGAATTTGGAAAAGATGCCGATTTAATAATACCCTTAAATAGGACTGTGATTTGAGACAATGACGTCAGTGAAAGTCGATCTGAGTCCGGACGCTGATCTGAGTCTATCATATATGTATCAAGTGTCACCTATAGTATAAACTGTATCATTACTTATTCCTTACAACACTAATACTGATTGTTGAACAAACATTAGACTTGATTTGATAAAAAATAGTTGTACAGTCGTCCAGCAGAAATCAGTTATATTGAATAGGTATCCCAAACCACCTTTATATATCAGGCCTGGTCATACTAAAGTTCTGTAATGATAAAATAGATTTCATGTCCCCCTAAAATTTCATCATAAGTGTACTAGACTGTATCCCCATATGATTATATAAATACCTTGTCAAACTTTTTATCATTCTCTAAAGCTTGATGGTATATAACGTCTCTGAAATAAAATGTTATCAGTTATATATTCAGTAAATATACCTTACTTTCTATGATATGTATATATAGTGAAAAACATGATTGATACGAATGAATTTACATTGTACATAAATAAAATAAAACACATATCAGTAGTTTTTATATAAATCTACTAAGCCGTATAATGTTTTCTTTGGTAAAGATCAACCCTTCGAATGAAGTGAATACAATTTTTTAAGAGTAGATGACTGCAATATTGAGGAGTTCAGTAATGTTTTATGAGTGAGCGATTGTTTTTTTTATCGCCAAATGAGCAATTTGTCAGTTATATCATGGTGAAAACAAGTTACATTCAGTGAGATGATTATGTCTGCTTTGTGCTAGACCAACACATTTGGTTAGCTTTTTATACAGCTAGCTCAGTGAAACTACAGTCAGCATGCAGACCATTCGCTCCACTCAGACACATTATCCTGATTCAGAGCCAACCAGTCTTTGCTCTTACTCCTTAATGTTACATGCTTATTTAGCAGAGAAGCAGCAAATATCAATGTTATAGCCAGACTGGGTAGAAACCAATATGATACCACACTAGAGGGAAGCACAATAACTATTACACCACCAATGTGGTTTAATGTTATATGATATTTTATAACGTATATAAACTAATATTGCATCACAACTTACCTCCTAGCAACAAGGATAAGAAACAGTATTCCAAGTAGTATATAGCCTATATTACTGAAGACATTGTTGAATGATGTAATGACACCTAATGGGTGGGCACAGTCAAAGTTATAGTAGCAAATGTCCTGGTCCCCTGTCACATTCAATACCTGTAAAAAAATTAAAGTGAGTGATTGTTGTTTAACGCCAATTCAGCAAATTTTTCAGCTTTATCATGGCGAGAACAAGTTAATGTTCAATGAAATGCTGATGAGGTCCGCTTTGTTCTAGACCAACACTCTTAGTTGGATTTTTATAGTGCTAGCTCACTGAAACAACAGTCTGCAGATAGACATGTCGCCCCACTCAGACATATTATCCTGATTCCAAACCAATCAGTCTTTGCTCTTTCTCTTTAGTGCTGCGTGCTTAGCGGAGAAGCATCAAATATCAATTTTATAGTCTTTGGTTTGACCCACAATCTACCTCACTCTAGACGAGCATGCTAACCATTACACAACCGATGCGGTTGAAAGAAAGAAAAAAAATAATACTTAGTAGATATGAGAAAAGTTTCTGAAAATAAATGACATTTAAAATTTTTTATGTTTATTTGTAGCATTGTATTTTGCAATGTGAATTTAAATCTTCTTATATTCTATTCTGATACTTTACAAATATTCATAATATGAATTATGAAAAGAAAGTTTAAACAGTGATGGTCAACAATTCTGTCAATATTAATAGAATGAACAACCCTCTTTCAACTCATATCATTGAAAAGAAAAGAAAACATGATATATGTATATCATGTCCAATATAAGACGGGTACAACATAAGGCTTACAATACAAAATTGGGTTTACTATACATAATTGCTTACAATTCATAAAATATTAAGATATTTACCAAGTTTACCCCCCATTTCTCCCCCTTCCCCTCCACACCAATAAATACACTCTGATATGTCAGCACTAACTGTAACACAGCCAGTCCATAGAATATTGAGATAGCTGCCAAGTTAAAACCATTTCTCCCCCATCCCCCAAGCTGCCAAGTATAACACTGTCTCATCCCACCCCTCTAAACCAATACATACCTTCTGATATGTCAGCACTAACTGTAACACAGCCAGTCCATAAAATATTGAGATAGCTGCCAAGTTCCTAAAGTATATAATATGTTTTGTTGTACATTTTTGAACTAATTTTGTTTGAATTTCAAAATCTAATAAAAGAAATGTTCTTTTTGAAAATTTTCCTATAGACGTGTTGCAGAATTGTAATTTTATACAAACTTTCCTAGAGGCTTTTTGATGAAATATACAATACTTGTGCACTGTCAAAGCATATAGGTAATATGTGTATGAGGCTTAGAAACGGGGGGAAAGGCGAAGCTTTGCTTCGCGCCGAATACACTTATTTACCTATATTTCCTCGACAGTGCACATGTATTGTATTTATCCTGCAATTTTAAATCGTAAATAAAAGTTTACTGGACGATGATAAAAGTATTTGAAATAATTTTGTGTATGTATTTGAAAACAATATCCCCCGATGTGGGCGGAGCTTACATTTGTATGTTCTATTTATAACTGACCAATATCAAAAAAAAATTTTGGGTATGCTATATTGGTCGGTAAATTCTGTCATTGCAGGATAAAAGTAATTATATGCATAATTCCACCTTATATAAATATGCTGGATTTTCATTGGATAAAAGCTATGCTATTTTTCCGCAAATATTATGATTTTCTCCAATTTTTCCTTCACCATATTATTTTTTTCCCCACCATTTAAAGTGCCGTGGTATTTTTCAGAAATACATCGGCAGGTGGGAAAATACCATGTCTAAAAATAGATCGTGATCAAAATAGTAGTATTTTACATTCCGATGCTCTCTGGATTTATCTTCAGATAATGATAACCATATATTTGATGGAATTATAGAAATATACCATGCTTGTAAGTGGTATTTGAGACTAGACAAATATCCCTCGCCTATCGGCTCGGGAAATTTGTCCAGTCTCTCAACCAGTATTTTTTGGCAAATGCCACTTACAAGCATGGTATATTTCTATAAAACTCTCTCATAGGATTACTTCAGTATTGTAATTTTATACAAATTTTCCTATAGGTTTGCTGTTGAATTGTAATTTTATACAAATTTTCCCATAGGTTTGCTGTTGAATTGTAATTTTATACAAATTTTCCCATAGGTTTGCTGTTGAATTGTAATTTTATACAAATTTTCCTATAGGTTTGCTGTTGAATTGTAATTTTATACAAATTTTCTCATAGGTTTGCTGTTGAATTGTAATTTAATACAAATTTTCCCATAGGTTTGCTGTTGAATTGTAATTTTATACAAATTTTCCCATAGGTTTGCTGTTGAATTGTAATTTTATACAAATTTTCCCATAGGTTTGCTGTTGAATTGTAATTTTATACAAATTTTCCTATAGGTTTGCTGTTGAATTGTAATTTTATACAAATTTTCCTATAGGTTTGCTGTTGAATTGTAATTTTATACAAATTTTCCTATAGGTTTGCTGTTGAATTGTAATTTTTATGTCATGCTATCATCTCTTAGGGATATAAATATGCATTTACTTAATAAACTGTAATTATGTAACAAAAACCATCTAGTGGTCAATCTTTGATAAATTATCTTAAATATTAAAGCTATTGCTAAAGCTCCGACTTTAAATTTGGTGCTTAATGCCACTTTCAACAATATTTCAGTTATATCATGGCGGCCAGTTTTATTGGTGGAGGAAACTAGTATCCGGAGAAAACCACTGAAATGTCACAAGCCACTGACAAACTTTATCAAATAATGTTGTATCAAGTACACCTTGCCATGAGTGGAATTCGAACTCACAACTTTAGTGGTGTTAGGCACTGACTGCACAAGTAGTTGTAAATCCAACTACCATACCATAACGGCCACAGATAATTTAATGATCATGAATGGAAAATTCAATACTACACATATACTAATGTAACAATCAATATACTTACTTGCAGAACAAACTATAATTCTTTGCTAATTTTTTTCTACTTTTCCTGGCCAAATCTACTACAAATAAAATGGTCTGAAAAAAAACAGGAACAGAGTTATCAAAATGTAGAACTGTAGAGTGTTATCAAAAATCAGTGATACATTTTAGACAATATATAATGGCTATGATCTTTTTGCTTATTTTGTCATTTTGTTTTCTTCATCCCACAAAATGAAAAAAAATTGTTGTTTTAATATCAACCAGTTAATGCATATTTCATGCAGAGAGTATAATTAGTGTTACACTAGTTTGACCCCTTCATCATTTAGGAGTAGATAATTTCCATTATGAAATGAATCACATTGCTCAAAAAAAAGGTGGAAGGTTAATGATATTTAACCCCACTTTCAACAATATATCAGTTATATAATGGCGGTCAGTTTTATTGGTGGAGGAAACCTGAGTACCCTGAGAAAACACGGACCTGCCACAAGTCACTGACAATCTTTATCACATAATGAAAAAAAAAAGTCTTGCTGAGAAAAATAGTAACAATCAAATAATATGCTTTCGTCTTCTAAAACATAGACAGGCTGATAAAATGAACCTTTGTTCTAAAGATATCTTTTTCATTGTCAGCATCAGGTAAGAAGTCAATACTACTGGAGTCTATAGAATCATTGTCAATTGTCGTCTGCTCTGGTGACTCAGCAGATTGTATCTCATGTAGAGATCTGTTCAACACATCATTTAGACTTCCTAGAAATATAAAAAAATACATTCACTGATTGGAAGAGTTAACATATAATGTATCCGACAGTAATTGTACTTTTGTACTTTTGATCGGTGATATTTTTCATAGGAAAAGATGGAGTCAACAGTGAAATATAAAGTGAAACCTGACCAAACCAAACATGCTTCTGGTCAAAGGTTTTGTTTGGAATAGACAGGTGTTTGGATTATCACCGATTAGACAGGTTAAATGTACAAAGGTTTCAGATATTGGGATTAAATAATTTCAGCTTACACAGGATAACGGTTTGATCAAGGGTTCTGTATATACATGTTTCACTGTACTCATGCTTACAATGTGGTTGCAGCCTTTCTAATTAAAAAAAAATGATAAGAGAAAGTCTACAATAAAGGACATCTCACAGATCTATATAATAAGACCCAATTCCTTATTTTTTTCAGTCTATGCCTTTATCTTGCCATAAAACTTGCAATAAAAAAACATAGCTGACTTACTATCCTAGGTTGGTTTGGTTTATAGTGTTTAACACAACTTTCAACAATATTTCAGTTCTATCATGGCAGTTAGTTTTATTAGTGAATCAAACCAAGTACTCAGAGAAAACCACCTTATCCCAAGTCACTGACAAACTTTGTCACATGATTTACTATTATAAGACATTATTAACAATGTATACCTGATGTAGTTCCATATGAACCAGGTAATGTGTCTCTGTTAAGTAAGTCTTCTCTCTCGTCTGTGGTTTCTACAGAATACATTGTAAAGCTACCAACTAAACTAAGAAATAATTCATGGAAGACATAGTTTGTATGTAGTTTTAAAATGAGTAACATTATACAATAAAACCTGCCTTAAAGGGTGCTTCTGTGAACAAACCACTGTCTATAAAAGGGCATCCTCATTTTTCCCATTAATAAATAAGGTATATAATTTTAACCTTTATATACAGGTTTGACTGTATTCATAAAAATCTTATCTCGAGCGATAAATCTAATTTATTTTTAGTTCAGAATTTGGAATTAGTTTGTACAATGAAGTATAAAACATTCATTATAATGTACTGATAAAATAAAATTACCTTGTTCTTCTGTTATGATCCAAACCCCTCGATTCTTATCACTAGAAAATAACATATAGAATATTTCAGTAATAAGTATACTGTCATCATGAAAGGTTTATGGTGTTTAATGTCACTTTCAACAATATTTCAGTTATATCGTGGGGGTCAGTTTTGTAGGTGGATGAAACCAGAGGACCCAGAGAAAACCACTGACCTGCCGCAAGTCACTGACAATCTTTCTCACATAATGTTGTACACCTCGCCCTGAGCGGGAGTCGAACCCACAACATCAGTGGTGATAGGCACTGACTGAATAAGAAGTTGTAAATCCAACTACCATACGATCACTGCCACGAAAGCCCTTCATTATGAAAGGACTGAATATATAAATAATATATTATCTTCTGTGTCATATGTGTATTTTTAGCATTTAAATTGTGTACATTGTGGGTGTCAAATAGTTCAACTGTACAGTAGACACAAATCAAAGTAAAGCAACAACACTTTTATTGTGGTTCTACATATCAGTCACAGTATTGGTCTTCAATAATGAGCAAGGGGCCATCGTGGTCGTATGGTAGTTAGATTTACAACTACCTATGCAATCAGTGCCTATCACCACTAACCTTGTCAGTTCGTATCCCGCTCAGGTGAGGTGTACTCGATACAACAATATGTGATAAAGTTTATCAGTGACTTGTGGTAGATTGATGGTTTCCTCTGTGTCCTCTGGTTTCCTCCACCAATAAAATTGATTGCCACGATACTGAAATATTGTTGAAAGTAGCACTAAACACCATAACCCTAACCCTCAATAATCAGTAAAACTTGTACCCTGTGTCAGTGTTTGTTTATAATTAGATTTAATAGTTATTACAGGACTTCAGTGTCTGCAGGGTAAACCAAATCATTCAGTTCAATAACTGCATAATATTAATTGTTTGAAAAAAGTATGGATAATTTTATAGTCTTCCCATCAATAATAGTGAGTGAGTGATTGTTGTTTAACACCAACACATCAATTTTTCAGCTATATCATGGCAAGAACAAGTTAATTATCAATGAGACGATAATGAGGTCCGCTTTGTACTAGACCGACACGCTTAGTTGGATTTTTATATTGATGGCCCATCAATTTGAAAACAATAAATTTTCAAGCTATTATCAAGGAGGTGTAATAATAGATATTCAGAAACCTTGCACTCTTTTACTAACAATACTCAATAATAATATTTTGTTATCCTTAAAATTTATATTGAACTAAAACAAGACAGTACAAAAATTATGCTTTGCATCTTAAATGCTGAATGTATGCAGCCACAAATGCCTAGTCAGCTTTAATTTGAGGTGGATTACTTTAATAGGTGATCTAGCACTTACCAGCCATGATAAAATAGTCCAATGATAAATGTTATCAGATAGAAACTAAAAAACAGTACCAGGGCTCCTACAATTCCTTGGTAATATTTTGAACCTGAAATAGAAAACAACTCTTTTATTACAACGTACTTGATTACTATGGTAACTGTGTGATGTGTTTTATGTGCCTGTATCTGATTTTATGTGTTGTTTTTATCAAAATCATCTGATATTGTATTATCTATTTCAGATTATTAACATTTGTTGTTTTATTCTTTATTACAGATATATTGTACAAACCTGTATAATAATGATTAATTAGAGTTATTTCCCTTTCAGCATATTTAGTATTAATAGTTCTGTATTTCAGTCCTTTTTTGTTTATTTCTAAATTTCTTTCTGTTTCAACAATAATTCAATACTTTTCTCTATTTGAAGTTAACTATTGTATTTTCTTTACATGAAAATTTTAGTTTCATTTGGTTGAGTTAATGGACACTTTTCATTCTATTTTTAACTTTGCAGCAAGCATAGTTATGTTAATTAGCCATAGGTCATTTATCCTAATATTACCTGATATGGAAGTTCTGTAGAGGTCATCTTAAGAATGTTTTTAGAAGTTTATTTTGTAACCATATAAGTTTATGGTCAGTCTGAGTTAGTTTTATGCTTAGAGAGTTTTGAGTAGTTCTAAGTAAAATCTAATTGGATCTAGTTCGTTTTCATTTAGTTTATACGCAAGAATATTTTGTACATTTTACCATTAACAATTTCCCATGCAAGAAGTGTTGGCTATAATTATTTTGGGATTATATTACATGTATACATTGGATATTTTTGTGTATTTATCATTTCTGAAAAATGCAAGCAATCTTTTTTTTGGGTACATTTTGAACATGTAATTATACTTTGCATTAGAGTTTCATTTTCTATTTTAATATTCAAATTAAATGTAAAATTTATATTATAGTGTATTAAACATTTAGCAGTTGAAATAATTTTAACTATATTTTGTAAAATGGATTAAAGAAAAATTTTGTATACTTTTTGTGATACCTAAAAGTATAAAAGGTTTTGTCAAATCGTAAAACATAGGTATTTCATTTGATAGGAAGCATGTCTTAATACCAACACTGATTGATGTAAACCACACACCAACTGTCCAAAGATTTATTTTGTCACATTGTCACACTGATGGTATGAATTAGTTTTCCATATTTATTTACTTCTATTTTTAAATGCTTGAATGTTTAATGTTTGAACAATTTCCTCAAACAGTTATAGCTATCAAGTTTGGACAATTTGTATTTGTTTCCATTTCAATTGGTTACAGTGAACAGTTTAATTTATATACCTAAATAGTATTGTATGAATTACAATTGATGATGATTGTGTTATATTTTTATTAATTTAATATATAATGATAAGTTTGCAACTTGATTGCATGTATTATATATTTTCAGTGGTGAGATAAATAAATAATTAAAAAAAATCCATCACACCTTTATTATTTGTGAAGTCCAGTTACATTTACATAATGGATATCAAAATAAAATTGTTAATTTCCCTACTTTTAATGAAAAAATCTGTGTAGATATTGATACAATCTTAATTCAATGAAAGTGGGATATGATTTTGATATGAAGAACCCATACACTGAAATATGAGATAGGTTTCAATATTTAAGGAATACAATTATAACCTGTTCAAAAATTTCAAATATTTCTTATAATTTAAATTTGACAACAAAATGAAAATTCCTTAAATTTTTTAAATTACGATTATTTCATGGTATTATTTGAATTTGTCGTTGGCAAATGAATATGTTGGTAACGTCACAATACCAATTGTTCTCCAGGCAGATCAGTCAATCAGATTGCATTATTCAAATCAAATCAAATTATTCAGCATTATACACATACTTCATATTATAATTTAAATAAACATTATTTAAATTTTTTATAATCTGGAAAAAAAATGTAGGAAGTACATGGCCATTATTGTATGGTTCAGTAGTTGTAATTACATGTAATGAAAGCCTATTGCTACAAAAGTAATAAGTTGATTCTCACCCATGGTGAGGTGTACTTGATACAACTTTATATGATCAAGTTTGTCATTGACTTGTGGAAGGTCAGTTGTTTTCTCAAGACTATTTCTGGTTTCTTCCACTAATAATACTGACTGCCACAATATATCTGAAATATATTGTTGAAGGTGGTGTAAAACATCCATAGATCAGCCCTCAAAAATAATAATAATATCAACTGAAATTCTGGATGTGCAGTCCTCGAAATGAAAATTTGAATTTACTTGTACGAATCAAATTCTTGAATTTATTTTATATATCTATCTAAATAAAAACTGTAAAATTTACTGGTCCGAACAAAGTTTTACTGGTCTTGGGCCAGAGGACCGGTGCTCATCATGAGGACTGGATGTGTACTTACTATTTACGGTCCCATAGACCCTGAGAGATAAGAGTTTGGTCCTTTCTTCACCAGCTGCCTGGATTTCATCAATTCCATTGCATTCATAATCTTTTGGTTTCATTACCAAAACAATGAAAAATGATTCATCTTCGTATTTTTCTCTCTACAAATAAAATCAATTGTAATAATTTAGACATTTCTTACAGTAATATCATCTTCTTATGCTACAGATGTGTTTTTAGTATTCTGTATATGATGGGTTTAAATAATCTTGATGAGACCTGAAAGAAATCACTAAATAAGTGACGATATATATTTTGTATAAAACATGGCAGAACTTTCTGTCTCCGATTTTTACACACCGATAAAAATAAAACATAATGCATTCAATAAGACATTTTTGTGTATTAAAATTTGAAGAAAAAAGTTTTTCTTATAGCAGGTTAACGTTATAGGCATTTATTGTCACTTTCAGCTAATTCTCAGCTATATTGAGACAACTAGACTTATTAAGAGACAGATAGCTTTAACCCACCTTAGGTAAGTGTCTGGAAACCTAAATACTTGAGGTGGATAATGGCACTGGAACCCACCTCACTGGTTTTAGGTTTGTGGACAGAAATCAACGACCTTAACCACTTTATACTAAGATACAAATCATTTAGATATGTAGCTTCGAATTCAGAGGATAAGATTTAAAAAAATTCCATCAATCAGAAACACAAATTGTCTGTGTCAGAAATATTTTTCACCAGATCCAAATAAAATGATAAAATAAAAAAAAATATGTGTGGTAGAGGACTTCACAAACATCATTCCTGCAAGATTTGCTTCCGGAGCACCTGAGTTCACCCCCAGGTTTTAGTGGGGTTCGTGTTGAGTGATCTTTAGTTTTCTGTTTAAAGTTTTGTAGATCATGATTGTCCTTTTTGTTTTGGCCATTGTATTGTCTGTCCTTTTTTGATTTACGACTTCTGATTACCCCTTTGGTATCTTAGATTTACGACTTCTGATTACGCCTTTGGTATCTTAGATTTACGGCTTCTGATTATCCCTTTGGTATCTTAGATTTATGACTTCTGATTACCCCTTTGGTATCTTAGATTTACGGCTTCTGATTATCCCTTTGGTATCTTAGATTTACGACTTCTGATTACCCCTTTGGTATCTTAGATTTACGACTTCTGATTACACCTTTGGTATCTTAGATTTATGACTTCTGATTACCCCTTTGGTATCTTAGATTTACGACTTCTGATTATCCCTTTGGTATCTTCAAACTTTTCTTTTTTTTTCTTCCAATTGCCAGTAGTTTCAGAGGAGATAATCAAAATGTGAAATGCTGATTACAACAGAGACAAAGTGATAGCAAAATCTCAAATTCCCTTTGGCCAAGTGAGCTAAAAATGGTTTGTTCATGTTGGTGCATGGTGTGATGAATTCATTATGTAAATGGCCTGAGTATAACAATGTTAGGCAGTATGAAAACCAAAAGCCTAACAATTACATTTGGATTCTGAGTAAAATACTAACCTCTACAGTGATTGCTCCTTGTTTTGTCACTGTTTGGTACATCCCAGAAAATTCTACATCTTTGTCTAGATCAAAAACTGGACACTAAAACAAATATAGCACCATTAAAACATAAGTAATTGTTGTTTTATCAAGTCAGAAAATCATATAAAAACCATGTTGCAAAAATTCTATAGTTATATACATAATTTGATTTTGTTATTCTGGTATTTGTCTATAAATAAATAAAAATATTTAATAGTTATAGGTAAATAAAGTTATTGATTATAATGTACAATGAGCTAAAAATGATACATGTCAATTTATTAATATTTCATTAATAAAATTTTGTACTTTATATAATATAAATGTATAAATATAATAAAGGGGGCTGCCGTGGCCGTGATCGTATGGTAGTTGGATTTACAACTACCTATGCAATCAGTGGCAATCATCACTGATGTGGTGAGTTTGAATCTCAATCAGGGCAAGGTAAATTATGTGATAAAGTTTGTCAGTGACTTGCGACAGGTCAGTGGTTTTCACCAGGTCTGCCGGTTTCCTCCACCACTAAAACTGACTGCCACGATATAAGTTATAACTGAAATATCATTGAAAGTGGCATTAAACACCATCAAACAAACAAACAAACAATAAATATAAAAAATATAAATACCAGTATATAAAAAAATATAAACTTGATATTTTGTACTAAAACATACATTTCTTGAATTCTTATATTGTTACCTGGACATCTTGAACAGATAAAACCATACATTTCCTGTCCTCTGATTCAATCTTGACTATAACAGACTCTACATTCCTAGGAAATGTATACATATAATACTGGGGTTCTGGTGGAGTCAATGATAAATTCCTCTCTTCATCAGATCTATAAAAACATCAAACATCATAGCAACAGTCTTTGCATTAATTCTTTTCACCTACTTGCCTGAAAGCCAAATTTAGAAAATTTTTCAATTTATTCAAATAAATCCTTTCATAATTTTCACTTTCTCCAGTTTTACTTGTCCCGGGCTTCGGGCAAGTGGGTTAACGCGAAGACTGCATATAACATGGAATACAAAATATACTATACTGTAGATTTATTACTTAAATGTGTTTCAGTATTATATACCAGTATTAATGGATTAATATATGTTGACATATCACCACTAATGTCGTGAGTTCAAATACTGCTCTTGGCGAGGTGTACCCGATACAGCATTATGCGATAAAGTTTGTCAGTGACTTGCGACACGACAGTGGTTTTCTCTGGGTACTCTGGATTTCTCCACCAATAAAACTGACCGCCATGATATAACTGAAATATTGTTGAAAGTGCCGTTAAATACCCTAACTCTAACCCTGACACTTGATTTTGAGGTTTTAATAGAATCATAATCAGAATTATCATTGTTTCTCACCACTTCAGCAATCTTATTGAAATTAGATAATTGTTGAATCTTTTCTCCTGTTTTTGGAGTCAGTTAGGTAGCCTTTCATTCACTTTTGATCATCCAATCATATGCAAGACAGTAAAATATTTGACTAATCAGACAACTGCTTTCATTGTATACTTGGTTTAATGATAAATAAAGCAGATCAGACACATTATCTGGCAAACATTTAAGATATTAGGGCTAAATTCAATGGTTGGTTTATGATGTGTTTACACAGGAATCAAGTTTACTAACTGTAATGATAATTCACCATCAGATCCTATAGGAACATGGGCTGTCGTGGACGTGATCATATGGTAGTTGGATTTACAACTACCTATGCAATCAAATCCTACCACCACTAACGTTGTGCGTTCAAAACCCGATCAGAAGAGGTGTACTCGATACACCATGTGAAAAAGGTTATCAGTGCCGTGTGGCAGGTAGGTGGTTTTCTCCGGGTACCTCCACCAATAAAACTGACCATCACAATATAACTGAAATATTGTTGAAAGAGGCATAAAACAACATAAACCTCGCCCTACAAGAACACCTGTATCAAACTTTTGAATACTCACATTATTTCAAAATTCTTCATTTTGATGGCCTCTAAGGAAAATATGATATTCTTGTTGCTCATTGTAGACACTTCAGCATATAGAACTTGATCCATATCTGATGTTCTGTGTTTTTGATCCAAAGGGCACAGTGTTCTACTGGCAAAGTCAAACTCATAGCTACATTACAAATGAAGCAGAGTAAGATTAGCGTACTAGATACTCGTCAGAGGCAGCATCCCTCACCTAGTCACTGATTCATAGTTTTCTAAAGAAAAAACACCATCACAAATGGACTTAAAAACAAAAATTCAACATTTTTGGTGTTGGTCCCATTTTGATCCCCTTATATCTTGGCCTACTATAACGAGAATTTACAAGGAACATAAAGAAAGAAAATTCATAAAAAAAAAGTTGAAAAATACACGGTTCAGACTCCATATATAACAAGAAATGTGTGTATCACAAAATACGCCCATCTATATAAATTATCAAACGGTATAATGGTAATGATCCCAAAATAAATAGGGTTCTTCCCTTCCACAGGGAAATCATGTGGCCAAGTCTAGTAAAGATCCAATATACAGAACTAAAGTTATCGTGCAGAAACGATCCTGTTGTCAAAAATTCTATTTATAGTAACCTTGACCTAATGACCTAATGACCCCAAAATAAATAGAGTTCTATCCCTTCCACAGGGGAATCATGTGGCCAAATTTGTTAAAGATCCAATATACAGAACTAAAGTTATCGTGCGGAAACGACCCTGTTGTCAAAAATTATATTTATAGTAACAGTGAGCTTGACCTTTGACCTAATGACCCCAAAATAAATAGGGTTCTTCCCCTTCCACAGGGGAATCATGTGGCCAAGTTTGGTAAAGATCCAATATACAGAACTAAAGTTATCGTGCGGAAACCTGTGTGGACGCCCGCCATACCCAATCACATAATACGACCCCGTCTCGAGACGGGCGTATAAAAACAGAAAACACCCTTCTTGGCACCTTGTGGCTTTTGTTTCTGTAGTGGATTTCTGATTGAAAAATAAACTTTGAAAAGGACTGTCTAATGAACATTCCTATCAAGTTTGGTTCCAATTGGCCCAGTGGTTCCAGAGAAAATTAAAATGTAATAGTGAACGGACGATGTCTACAACAGATGCAAAGTGATGACAATACCTCACATGATCATTTGGGTCAGGTGAGCTAAAAAATGGGAAAAAAATAAACAATTATACTAATGTACAAATAATCCTGCACATATTCGTTATTTTCAATTTTGAACTTTATGTCTTATAAAATGATAAAAAGTAGATATAAATGAACATGAAAATAAGCCTTTGTAATCAAAAGGTAACAAGCATTATTTTATTGCTGTTCTTCATCTCCAAGTCAACACCCTATTTTCAATGATGAGCATGACTCATATCACAAACCATATCATAGCTTACATATTTTCCAGTGGGAGAGGTAGTTGCCATGACAATACTCCTCTTTGTTGTCTGGCGACAAATAATAAAGGTGAATCTGATTCTATTGTATAGTGTAGCCTTATGCTTATGCGAACTGCTGTCGTCTGAAAAAATAAATCTTTATATTGTAAAGCATATGCAGTCAAACCTGCTTTAGTTACATTGTATCACCTCTATTAAGCAATAACTTGTATAACGTGACCTTCATTTTTTATTTCCCATCACAGACACTGTGTCACAGTGCATTTCATATTAATTAATTCTGTATTTAGCGACCACCTGTGTTATGTGACCATATTTCAACATTCCCTTGGAAGGTCACATTAGACAGGTTTGATTGTACAATTTTATGATTCAAATGCAAAATCAAATTTAGGTTTATATGTTAACATTGCATGAATGGCACGACCTGTGGCACTGAATGATTCATTATTTTGGGTTTTATCAATTTAATTAAAACTAGATCTTCCCACTTGCTTCCAACTTGTTCTGTGTTGCTGTGGGCGAAGGGAGAACATGTGTAGAGATCCAACTTTGTGTAAGGAATTCAAAACAAAAGATAAAAGGATTCACAAAAGATGACAGGACTATAAATAGAAATTAAAGGCTTTGCCAATTGTGATTTAACCTGCAACTTTTGGGAGGCTTATTACGGTTTTCACAGTTTTCCGGTTGTTGACTGATTTTGTCTGTTTATATAATTATGAGTTTTGACTTTCCCTTTGTAAGATTGTTCGGTGTTCGGTAATTTTGTTATTACCCTTATCGACAGAGAATTAAAATGCTTGTTCATTTATTAAATCAGTTATTTCTTAATAAACTAAATTTTTTAATTGAGCACAATGATAAATTCATAAATACGAATCAATAAAGGTTCAGTTAACTGTTTAGCAATTAACAATTAACTGGTTGATAATCTAGTGGACTTTTCATCGGGTTCTTGTTGATTGAACATGTTTCAACTTTGCCTATTAAGGTTATTTGAGCTAACACTCAGCTGGATTTGAACTTAGTGGATATAATTGAATTTTTATTCATGGCGAGAACAAGTTATATTCAATGAGATAATGTCCACTTTGTACTAGACCAACCCGCAGAGTTGGATTTTTATAGTGCTAGCTCACTGAAGCAACAGTCTGCAGGTAGACAGGTTGCTCCATTCAGACACATCATTGTGATTCATAGCCTTTGCTCTTACTCCTTTATGCTGCATATTTAGTGGAGAAGCAACAATTTATATAAATTTTAGTCCTTGGTTTGACTGACCGTGGCTCGAACCGCACTTGAGACAAGCATGTTAATCATTACACCACAAATGAGGCTTGCATCTATTTATACAACAAGTTCTGGTGCATTGCCCCTATCTATTGCAGTGGTGTGAAGAGTGATTATGCACAGGGGTTTGATCAATGTGTCAACTTATTTAAGGGGATAGAATGCTAGTCTTGCATTATGTTGCTTGTCTGTATTTCTGAATTTGTTAGTAAATGTAGAATGTACATGTTTATTAGCTGTGGAACTGTAGCTCTTATGGTGCTTGGCCAGTGTTCTGATATTTGCGCACCACAAATATTAGAAAACTGGCCAAGCACCATAAGAGCTATGGTTGTGCAGCTTATGATACATGTTTATATGCTCTAAGTGGGTCCTTGATTGGAAAAATAAATATCTGTTAGTCAATTTAGCTTCTCCTGAATCATGTCACTTTCGAGGGAATTTTTTGTGAATAAACTTTGGAAAGTTTATAAACAGAATTGAAGGCATTGAGATGTCTATAAATATGGTACACTCTGGTCAGAAACTTCATGATTTGTTTGTCACACTAGGTTAATTTCAATTTTGGTTTTTAATAATATATACAGGTTGTACAGGATCCTTAATATCACAGAGTTCTGACTTTGGAAGAAATTTTCTGCTCTATATGTATATCTCTACTACACTAGCCCTCTGAAGAAATTTTCTGTTCTGCAAGTAGAGCAGAAATTAATCTCGTTAAGCAGAAATGTCTTTGTGCTATGTAAACAGATAAGAAATTTCTTCACAAGTCAAATCTCAATGAGGTAGACTAGAGACTCCAATAAAGAGAAACAGCAAAAGAAATTAACATTCTTGGAGGAATTCATCAAAAGTACAGGGCGCTTCCCAGAACTAGCAAGCCCTGTACCTCAATCCTGAGCATAAGCAAGTCAATACTCCAGTACAAAGTCTAAGAGAAATTACAGTGAGACAGTAAAGCACCAGAGAGAACAAGTTCAGTACTCGGGGACCAGTAGCGTCAATTGCGACCTTTAGGATCAGGATCATGTTACGGGAAATATCTTCATCATTTCATCGTATTTGTAATACCTTATTCTTAATTTCGCTGTATCTGAATTTGTATATAATTGTCGAATTAGAGTTGGTTTGATTTGTGTAATTCCTTCCGAAATTTCCATCAATAACTGAAAGTTTTTGAGCATACAGAGTTGATAACACATCAAATCGTTCCCTTTCGTTCTGCGAACTCGGTCTTATTTGTAACAACAACAACAAAAATTGAAAAATTATCATCAAAACAATCATCCTGTTCATTTCTGGTCACATGTCAAACAAAGCGAAAGTAGACTGGTTATTTCCGATTTGTCTAATACCCAGTAAACTATATTTTAGAGAATAACCTATAACGAACATAATGTTCAATGTTCGATCTTTATCGAAAAACGTGCGCATACATTCGGGGTCAATATATCCCAATTCCTCTACTTGGAAGAATAATTTTGAAATAGTTTCATGCTTTATAATAATTGAGTTTTTTTCCCGTATATTAATAAAGGAAACATTTCATTTTAAAAATAGGAATGGGAATGAGGAAATTTTTGTAAAATATGTTTTAATGAAATATAGTCCGAGATTCCTCTGACAGCAAGTCGAAAAAAGCCGTCGGACGGCAGAGGAATCTCGGACTAACTAACTTCTTCTTCCTTTCTTCTTCTTTTGGTATACAGCTATCCATTCACCAGATGATCACTAGCTGTTGTGCATGCGTGGGATAAAATTCATTAAGAAATAACAATATATTCAGTCAATTTATAACATATTTACAAGTAGTGCCAAACAGAAATAAATTTTGTGGTTAAAACTATTTTACAATTTCATTTTTATTTAGATTTGCAATTGTAGATGGCTGAGAACAGTTGGTGTTAGCTGTTCTCTAAACGTGTTGGCTGTTGGGCATAGAACTATAGTTTGAGGTAGTAAATTCCAATACTTGAAATGATTGTGTTCGGAAAGAATGAGTACTTGTATGGATCTTTGAATGCATGAAGATGTCTGTATGTAAAAGGATGAATTTTTCTGATTCTTGAGTCTGTTGGTATTAATATTGTAGGAACTGCAACGATATGGTGAACAATCTTGTAAAACATAATAAGCTTTGTTTTGAGTCGACGTTGTTGTAGTGTAGGCCAGGTGAGAGTTTGGAGCATATCTGTGACGCTGCTAGTATTATGATGTCGCTTGCAGGCATACATGTACCTATAGCTGCCCGTCGTTGGACCATCTCAATTTTATTGCGATGTTCCGCAGTGTAAGGGTCCCAAACTGAGCATGCATACTCTAATTTTGGACGAACAAGAGATAAGTATGCCTGCGACTTTATATTTGTTTTGGAGGTTTTATGGTTTCTTTTCAAGAATCAAAGACTTTTATTTGCATTGGCTACAATATTGTTTGTATGCTGTGTCCATTTTAAGTCGGATCATTGAAGAGTGATTCCAAGATATTTTGCTGAAGAAACTGCATAATTCCAAAGTGTGATTGTCACGGCTGGTAATCGGCACAAGCAGAACAGTTGGTTCTGCAAAGAAATTCGTGAGGATAACTTCCGGTTTTGGTGGAGGAGAGTTCACGAAGACGCTTCGCAAGGTATGTACATGTCAAAAATTGAAATTTTCTTTTTTACTGCTCGAATATTGCAAAATCAGAGAATGCTATGCTGTGGCGAATGCTTTCACGATTAGAAACATGGATAGTTTATTCTTGTATATGAAGTGTAACTCTCGCAAAATCAATCGTCCCACGAAAAACATGACGAAAATTGTGACACTCTTACATTTCTAAGATGTTCTTGACAAAGATGCAAGTTAAATTTTCAATATTTTTTCATCATGGGAGTCTAAATGTAATCGGGGATAAATTCCGATTCGTCAGAAGTAAATTGAAGTCTAGATAAATCTACAAACTGTCAATTTTCTCGTTTTCCTGCTTGAGGAGATCGGTTCTGATAGAGCACATTGCGAATGCATGAGGAGATTTGCTAGTTTTGTTAATTGTTTTCTGCAAAATTGATAAATTGACACTTTTAAACACAAAACTGATAAATACTCTAATCAAAATAAACTATTCTATGTCCACTTTCATGAGATGCCAGGATTCAAGGGAAAGAGGAAAAGGGGACTGACATTGACTCTTTACAAAAAACCATTTCGGTATAGATTGCCTGTATCACCGCCAAGGAAACGAACAAAAACAAGTAGAGTACACCAAATTTAAAATCTCCATCAATCGGGACACCAAGTTTATTAAAAAAATCTCTTTCAATTTCAAAATATTTATATCCTTTCAAACGGGTTTCCACATCTATTCGGCGCAACCTTTTTACTAAAGATGACGGAAACTTCACCGCATATCTACACAAGTTATAATATTACATGATTTCAGCACATACATAGGTCTAAGGTAAATAAACATTCACTTAATTAGTGCTCGTAGTCATGAATAAATTAAACACAAGATGTCAATTAAACTGTGGACATATCCTTAAAATCGGTAAAGTGTGTACACATAACACACTACATCATAGAAAAACAAACCACAAATTAATATTATTCTCAACTGTATGATATTTAATTTAGAGTGTATCATTTGTATTAGAAATTATAAAGATATGATTCACATTAAGTATTATATATACCATGGATCTTACGAATTAACTTATTTAAACCAACGAATCCGAAGGATGAGTTGGTTTAAATAAGTTCATGAGTAAGATCCATATAGTTTGTAACAGAAATTACATGTTTGACAGATCTATGACGTCAACATCATGGAATAACAGATCCTATGACGTCAAAATCATGGAATAACATCAAGATCTTCATGTTAGACCATGCTTTGTAAAAGTTCACTATTATTAAGTTGATTATTGCATAAAAACATCAAAGGAAAAATGAGTATTTATGTTACAAGTTTAATTATTCTTGATTATAAGTATTATATATACCATGGATCTTACGAATTAACTTATTTAAACCAACGAATCCGAAGGATGAGTTGGTTTAAATAAGTTCATGAGTAAGATCCATATAGTTTGTAACAGAAATTACATGTTTGACAGATCTATGACGTCAAAATCATGGAATAACAGATCCTATGACGTCAAAATCATGGAATAACATCAAGATCTTCATGTTAGACCATGCTTTGTAAAAGTTCACTATTATTAAGTTGATTATTGCATAAAAACATCAAAGGAAAAATGAGTATTTATGTTACAAGTTTAATTATTCTTGATTATAAGTATTATATATACCATGGATCTTACGAATTAACGTATTTAAACCAACGAATCCGAAGGATGAGTTGGTTTAAATAAGTTCATGAGTAAGATCCATGGTATATATGGTTTGTATCAGAAATGACGTCAAAATCATGGAATAACAGATCCTATGACGTCAAAATCATGGAATAACAGACCTATGACGTCAAAATCATGGAATAACATCAAGATCTTCATATTAGGCCATGCTTTGTAAAAGTTCACTATTTTCAAGTTGATTATTGCATAAAAACATCAAAGGAAAAAATGCGTATTTATGTTACAAAATTATTTTAGTGCATTTTCAATTTTTTCCAATGTAAGGAAAGTTAATCTTGTGTATCCTATACACAATGGAAGTTGTCACAAACAACAAATGATCAATAATGACAAGCTAAATCATGGGAAACCGCAGTTACAATTATGAATTGATTCCTTAAATGAAATGTTTCTTTCTAGGTGGACAGCCCATGAACAATGAAATATTACTTTTATACTTTTAAAAACCCGACGGGAAGAAGGGCATCAGTTCGAGAATTTATTACCAGACAGACATGCAAAATTTGTGATTATACAGTGGATTACATGTGTCGTACCAAAAACTAGCAAATCTCCTCATGCATTCGCAATGTGCTCTATCAGAACCGATCTCCTCAAGCAGGAAAACGAGAAAATTGACAGTTTGTA
Source organism: Bathymodiolus septemdierum (assembly GCA_963383655.1). Lineage (NCBI taxonomy): Eukaryota > Metazoa > Mollusca > Bivalvia > Mytilida > Modiolidae > Bathymodiolus > Bathymodiolus septemdierum. Next base: position 19,098,857 of record OY726521.1, read on the forward strand.
GATTTATCTAGACTTCAATTTACCTCTGATGAACCGGAATTTATCTCCGATTACATTTAGACTCCCATGATGAAAAAATATTGAAAATTTAACTTGCATCTTTGTCAAGAACAACTAAGAAATGTAAGAGTGTCACAATTTTCGTCATGTTTTTCGTGGGACGATTGATTTTGCGAGAGTTACACTTCATATACAAGAATAAACTATCCATGTTTCTAATCGTGAAAGCATTTGCCACAGCATAGCATTCTCTGATTTTGCAATATTCGAGCAGTAAAAAAGAAAATTTCAATTTTTGACATGTACATACCTTGCGAAGCGTCTTCGTGAACTCTCTTCCACCAAAACCGGAAGTTATCTTCACGAATTTCTTTGCAGAACCAACCGTTCTGCTTGTGCCGATTACCAGCCGTGATTGTGTAGCAAGTAGTTATGTTTTACAGGATTTTTTTGTTTGTTATTGTAAGGACTGTGCATTTGTCTGGATGGAAAGCCATCAGCCAGTCACTTTCCCATCTTGCGGCAGCATCAAGGTCTTCTTGGAGACTATCATAATCCTTTTTGGGATTTGATAGTTTTGTAGATGATGCTGTCGTCGGTGAACAGTCTGATATCTAGGAGTTTGATGTTAAGTTCTGTTTCTGGTTTACCTGGTATAACCTGTGGTCATAGCCCAGTCGATGTGACCCAGATTAAAGTCTCCTTCTATAATAATGTTGGTATTGGATGCATGATTTATTCTACTGAGGGATAATTCAAGCTGTTGTAAAGATGTTCTCCTATCAGATGGTGGTCTATAGTATGCACCTATTAGTAAGTTCTTACTTCCAGACATGTTTATTTGAGACCAAACTATCTCGCAATCAGTTTTGAGTTCGCTTACTTCAGTGCTAATAAATTCTTTGTTGATGGCAATAAGCACTCCTCCATAACTTTGGTTGTTTTTATTTGGTTTCCTGTCTGATCTGTAAACGTCGAATAATTCAGATGGAAAGAACTCATATGATGATGTATCTTTATCTAACCATGTCTCTGTTCCCAAGATTATATCAGGTTTAGCTGAGTCAATAATTTGGTTACGGTCTTCTTTCTTATTTTCTTATTGATTGAAAATTAATATTTAAGATTCTAATTGGCTTACGATTTTTATTTGGAGTTTTCTTTGGTGGTTTTGAATTTAGTTTAACCTTAGTCATCTAGGCGATGAAGATGCCTGTGGAGCTTCTAAGCCATTATTAAGAGATGTACAATTTAAACATATTTTATTCATAAATAAATGAAATGGATAGAATAGCAGGCAATAGCCAATATAAATCCTCTCCATACACAAGGCAACAGAAACAATGCATGCAGTTAATATTTACAATACACAATATAGAATTTCATACTCAAAAGGAAATAACTCGAGTATACAATAGCAGTCAGAAATCTCATATATTCAGTTATTGACAAGTAATTAACATTGATTAGATTTTATCGAAAATTTGGCTTATGAGATCTACTAAATTTTTTTAAATTCCTCAAGCTCCAGTTATTTGTGGTGTTAAATGATATGTAGGTTTGGTTATTAAATAAGCTGGTGGAAAAGTTTGGCATTCAAATCGTAAAGAATTATATAAATAAGAAACATAATATAAATGTGAGAAAAGTTGGAAGATACCAAAGTGGTCATCAGAATCCGTAAGATGTGATAAAATATCCAAAATCAGAGTACTCCGTCAATTATAGGAGGACAGTATCAGCGGGACGGAGCATAGGGATAAGAAGAGGGGTTAGTATATAATGCAGCAATGATGTTTGATTCGTCATCAGACAGTTTTATATAAATGAGAGGGATAAGAAAGGGGTTAGAATATAACTTAGTTTCTTTATATAGAAATGACGCTTATTCCTTCATTAAAAATATGCATTTTCATAGTAAAAGAATGGTGATCAGTGTATAAGACAGTGTTAAGGAAACGACGCTTATTCCACCATGACACAGTTTTACTGATGGAATGAGAGATGTAGCAATGGAATCAGTCGATATACAAATAGAGGCAATTTTTTTAAATGACGCTTAATCAATGTCGCGTGTTAATATAAATCACAATTGTTTCCTTTAACACTCTGAACAGGATTTTCTTTGTGGGTATTCACGAAGTGAGTCAAAGATGTACTCGAATAGTTAGAAAAACGCGCAATCGTTTCTGTATCTGCATTTCTTTATTTTCAGTATGACTTTTTATTGTCTATTATATGCGAGCGTCAGCGAGCTCTTTATGGTATAAGATGTGTACTTAGGATTTTTTGACAAACATGGCTGCACATATACTGACGAATTCGAAAAAAAAAATTCGACGCTTTGTAAACACCTTCCGTGTAACACACTAACACACTCAACTAATGAAGATCTTCTTAACATAAAGCGCAAAGGTGATCCTGAAGTCTCGTACGTCCGATACCACTGAAACCGGAACCCGTGTGTAACAAAAGTAATTTTGTTAGCTTGTTTTCCTTATATTGATATTTTTTAAGTTATTAAATCTCTTCTGACATACTGACAAGAATTTTTGTTTCTGCGCGGAAGTTAACTTTTGAAATTTCGTAAGGAACGATAACTCGAATAAAGGAACGACAGCTCGATTGAATGGGACTAGATTCGGCCCTAAAAAAAAGTCGTCCCCAATATATCTCGGCCCAAAAAATCTCGACACTTTTTGATGAAATTGCCAGATAATTTTCAGATGCGCGAGCATTCATGGCCGTGCCGGTTTCATATTATTACGCTCCCGAAGTTCGGGAGCATTAATGGTAGAAGTATGAATATGTACTACTATGGCACTTCAAAATCTTCAACAATATGGCTGCCAAACCAGAAATAAATTAAAAGAAAAATCACGTGACCTAAACCGGAATTCTAGTCGAAATAAAAATGAAACAATGTTCGGTAGCGGATACGAAAACTGTCCGGAGTTTGGAGTTTTAGGTGGTGTTATATTTAAACTTGATATTTTGTAAACAGGAAGAAAAAATACTGTTCTTAGGGAGCGTTTCAGGTTGCACCTGCCTCATATTATGCGAGCTTGAGCGAGCTCTTTATGGTATAAAATGTGTACTTAGGATTGTTTAACAAACATGGCTGAACATACTATCGAAGAAGAAAAAATCGATGCTTTGTAAACACCGGTTTCCGTGTAACACACTAACACACTCAACTAATGAAGATCTTCTTAACATAAAGCGCAAAGGTGATCCTGAAGTCTCATACCCTCTCTCGTACGTCAGATACCACTGAAACCCGGAACCTGTGTGTAGTAAGTCATTTTGTTAGCTTGTTTTACTTATATTGATATTTTTTAATTTATTAAATCTCTTCTGACATACTGACAAGAATTTTTGTTTCTACGCGGATGTTAACTTTTGAGATTTGGTAAGGAACGATAACTCCAATAAAGGAACGACAGCTCGATTAAATGAGACTAGATTCGGCCCTAAAATAAAGTCGTCTCCAATATATCTCGGCCCAAAAAATCTCGACACTTTTTGAAGCGTGAAATTGTCAGATGATTTTCAGATGCGCGAGCATTCATGGCCGTGCCGGTTTCATATGCGAGCTTAAGCGAGCTCTTTATGGTATAAAATATGTACTTAGGATTTTTTAACAAACACGGCTGAACAAATTGTCGAAGAAAAAAAAATTCTACGTTTTGTATTTGTTATTCGAGTTATCGTTCCTTACGTTTTGTAAACACCGGTTTCCGGGTAATACACTAACACACTCAACTAATGAAGATCTTCTTAACATAAAGCGCAAAGGTGATCCTGAAGTCTCGTACCCTCTCTCGTAAGGAACGACAGCTCGATTGAATGAGACTAGATTCGGCCCTAAAAAAAAGTCGTCCCCAATATATCTCGGCCCAAAAAATCTCGACACTTTTTGATGAAATTGCCAGATAATTTTCAGATGCGCGAGCATTCAAGGCCGTGCCGGTTTCATATTATTAAATAACATTTAAAAATAAATCGTCTCAGTTACAAAACGACATGCGCCCGCAAAATTTATTATTTTGACGTTTGTAATACATATTTTTTTCGCGCACTTAAGTTTGGATGAGTTACCGTTCTTGGAAACTATGGTGACATGTAAATAATGCAGAGGCATTGTGGGACATTTCTGGTACAGCCATGAAAACTCACGCACCTGGTGTAGTATGAAATTTGTTCAAACTATCGGGATTTACCATTTGTGTTTTTGTTTTTAAAAAAGTGTGAATCCAAGGTAGACATTTATTAGATTATTATGAATGCAATTTTTGAAGTTACAAATATTTAGCAAACAATATCCAGGTAGGTTTTCGTGTCGTCACTTGTAAAATGTAAGTCGTGTAGTGTAGTCACACTCAATCTCTGTATTGCCTGTAGTATTCACAATACCGTATCAATGCATATTGTAACCTCTACATGTGGATATGAAAGGATTCTATATTTGAGTGTGACAGAAAATAAAGTTAAGACCACATATACCCCGCCCCGGCCCGTCAGGGACAGACAGGATTACCCCGTTTTTCGAACCCGGTCCGTTCTCCCAACTTTTTGTTCACCTAATACATGTTTGCCCCTGGTCCGTTCTTCCTTATTTCGATATAACATATTTATGTAATAAATGATATTTGAATTATTTTAGGGGAGGTCGTGATCGTATGGTAGTTGGATACATAACTACCTTTGAAATCGGTGCCGATCACCACTAACGTTTTGAGTTTAAATCCTGTTCAGACGAGGTGTACTTGATACAACAATATGTGATAAGTTTTTCAGTGACTTACAACAGGGAGGTGGTTTTCTCCGGGTACTCCACTTTCCTCCACCAATACAATTATATATTTCCCTGTGATAAATTGCATATTCATTTTTGTAAATATATACTGAGTGCTAATAAAACAAGCACCAACTTTGCAATATTGAGTGAATTAGGAAGAATACCATTTGCATTAGATTGCTTTACTTCAGTTTTTAAATACTGGTATCGTTTAGATTCTTCTACTAATTTTTTACTTAAGAGTGCATACATTGAAAATAAATTCCTACACTCACAGGGTTGTGACACTTGGTATTCTGGTCTACAGAGACTTTTTAAAATATTTGATAACAATACAGGAATTCACAATATGCTTAGATATAAGCATAATACATTTAACAGAAAAGTTAAAGTTTATACAAAAGCCTTTTATAAAAATAAATGGTATGTCAAAAGGAATAAACTTCTAGATGAAAACGACAAATTGCGAACCTATCTAAAACTCAAATGCAATTTCGGATTCGAAAATTATCTTCATATTTTATCAGATTTTAATCAAAGAAAATCTTTCACCAAATTTAGAATCAGCAACCATAAATTAAAGATTGAAACTGGCAGATATTCAAAACCTATAACACCTTTAGAGAACCGCATTTGCGAAAAATGTTTTTCAGATGAAATAGAATCTGAAGAACACCTTCTATTAAAATGTTCTTTTTACTATACTTCCAGGTGCAAGCTTCTTGAAACAATTAAGAATAACATCAATCATTCTAACTTTGAAAAATTATCATTTGGGGATAAATTTATATGGCTTTTAAACTCAGAAAGTAAAGATACTTTAATATGCATGTGTGATTTCCTGTTAAAAAGTCACTGTTTCGGATAGCTGGTATCGCATATTTTAACATTAGTCGTGTCTCTCATTCTTGTATTTACAATTTATATGATATTTTATGCAATCACCTTATGTTTTATTATGTTTATATGCCCCTTCGTGGGCCTTTAATTTGGACCAATAAAATCTTATCTTATCTTATCTTATCTATCTTATACAAATAGTTTTATTGATAATCAAATTACGAACAGTATAAATCAACACAAAATTTCATACAATGATTGACAATGATTTCAATGATTAGAAATATCACTGACTGCCACGATATAGCTGAAATTTTGTTGAAAGTGGCGTTAAACACCATAAACCTAACCTAATCTTGAATTATTTTAAACAATACATATATGTACTAATGTAGTATAATAAAAAATAATAATTTTGGATTGGGGCATGCTTAAAAGAAAACAATTAGGCTAATTACTGCAGCTGGACTTGTGAGGACATGATTTATGCTATCAATTTTCTGCTAGACAATATTTCTTTTTGGTTCTGGCTATAAAGTGTTTTGTCAAATTGTTGGAATTCTTATGAGAATGAATTGTGCTCCCCTCCTTGGTGATTTTTTTTTTATACTATTTTGAATTTCAATTTATGGTTAAATTCCAAAAACACCCTTCTAGACAACCACTTAGTAGTTTTATTCAATAACTGTACATACTTACATTTTGACATATTCTTTTTTTTTCAAAGTATATTAAACACACATGATAAAAGACATTTTTCTTTCCATATTGTCAATTTTCCTTTTTTGGATGGTTAATCGAAACTTGGCTTCTCGACCATACTGAAGTCACCCTGTCCAAATATAATAAGTACTTGTAGTTAGAAAGAAGTTAGTTTGATTTTTATTGTCTAGTTTGTTGAGCATCATTTCCCAAAGTGAATCTAGATAAAATTTCACATATTGTAACTGTATTGGTTATCTCTTGTATGATTGTGAATTATGATATATATAGAACACCATCTTTTTAGGAAAGTAATGATTTTTGACCTGGAACCACAAAAAATGTAACAATGATTTTTTTAAACTTTCTTCAGCAAAAAATGATGTTTCTAACAATTTGTCCAGATGTCCAATTGCAACCAGAGAATGGACATACATGTATTACAGTCAAAAGCTACAGACTGTATTTTTTTTCACAAATCTCAAAGTGGAAGAGTGGGATTAACACTCATTAATAATTTATGTCGTAATTACCTATTACTGATATGTTAATATGTATAAAATTGTTGACCATCACCTGTCAACATATGTAAACAAAGGTCACAGTTTCAACCCAGTAGCAAGTAAAATAAAATACCAATCATACCCTGATATGGATTATTGAAAATTGAAAATCAGAAGTGTCTTCGTGCATTTCAAAAATATTGAGATGTTGGACTTAAAATATTTATGAACATATTAAGTATAATAAGATTTTGCTTCATACATATGTAGATGATGAGAAAAATTAATCGAAAGTTCATTCAACTAAAAGTAGCTTTGGTCAACATTTCCCATGCACCATGCATGAATGCATCCCCTTCTGAAAGTGAACTGAAATTGATGACTTTTTAAGAAAGTCACCATCAAAGTACATAATGAATCAAGTGGATTTCAATAAACACAATGGCACCATTTTCTTATGTGACATGTTGCAAAAATACTCAGGCCACATAAAACGACTATTCAAAATGGCACAGCAACTTCTTCACCCGAATCGTCATGTAGCGTGTAATTAACAAAGCTAAAAAAATTCAAATCTGACACATCTAAACTGGTAAAAATCTTGAGTCTGTTGAACTTGTGATTAAGCTAATCATATGATTAGCCATAATTACATGATTCATTCCTAATCATGTAATTAGCTAATTCAATGATTAAATATAATTAGTTAATGCCTTGATTAAATTTCAGTTCAGCAACAGAATTTAATCATTGCATAAGCCAAGTATGGAATTAGGAATTAATTATGTAATTTTGGCTAATCATCATGTTAGTTTAATCACAAGTTCAACAATGGGTCCCTTATTTGTAAAGGCTATGACTTAGCATGTTGTCATTCATTATTTTCATGGTATATATGTGTGAATTTTTTTTAGTTGAAGCGAATCTTGTTTGTTTATATTTGTATTACTGTTGACATATATCTTGAACTCTGTGAAGATGGTCAGTATTTGATAGAATTAGAAGATATTTTGCCGAAGACAAAAGACATAATTGTATTTGTTTCTATCTTTCAGACTTATTTAAGTCAATAATTCTCTTTCTTTTCAGTTGATGTTGTCAGTTTAACACAAAAAGAAATTTGCAAGGAATGGCCAATGGTCGTTATGGAGTTTGCCGAGAGGTAATATGAGTGGAACTTCTAGGTCTACAGTTCATTCATCTGCTTCAGGGAGGATTAAAACCGAAAACCCCGCTTTAGTAAAACTTTTGACAAGTGATTCACTAACTGACACTACAAGGTTCGTAGCTGCTGAGCACAAATCACAAGACCTTAAGCAACACGCTTCTACTAACTCAAATGATAGAATAAAAAGTACTGCTAATAGTCGTCTGAATAGCCCAGAAAAGAACAGTGTTGAAAATAGACCTAATTCAAGATATTCTGAGAAAAGTAGTTCGGAAAAAGTAAATACTGACAAAAGACCGAATTCCAGACATTCTGAAAAAAAAAACCCAGTTAAAATAAACACTGAAGAAAGACCTAGCTCTAGATATTCTGTGAAAAATAGTCCAGAGCAAGTTAATACAGAAATAAGACCTAATTTAAGATATTCTGAGAAAAATAGCTCCGAAAAAGTAAATACTGACAAAAGGCCAAATTCAGCTCATTCGGAAAAAAAATCCCCAGTGAAAACAAACACTGAAGAAAGACCTAGCTCTAGATATTCAGTGAAAAATAGTCCAGAGCAAGTTACTACAGAAATAAGACCTGATTCAAAATATTCGGTGAAAAGTGACAAGACTGGTAAGCAAAAAAACAATTCTAACCACAGTTCTTGGGGAAATGTTGATGAATCATTGACATTTGATGTGGAAGATATAAATAAAATTGAAAACCCTGACTTCGATAAAATATCACAAACAAGTAATTCTCCAATAAACAAGAACATTGAGAATATTATATATACTGATAACAGTATAGAAGATAATAGATTTACCAACGTTAATTTGGACAATACTGACAAATTACCCAGTTCTGATTCCATTAAACTAGGAAGTACATTGGGTAATAATTCCCCATCCAAAATTGATTACTTAAAAGTTGAAAGAGTAGATAGTCCTACATTTGAAAGAGCTCGTTCAAGGGAGGAAAATAAGCCTCCAAGTCGCACAAGTCAAAGTTACAGCTATAACAGGCTTAAAAACTCCAGCACTTCTGCTTCTCAACAGCACCCATTAAAGGTAGCAAGGTCTGCTAGTCAGTTAATTGATGCACAAGGTGGTGACGGGTTTGAAGGTGATAGTCTTGACGTTGATTCTGGAGTTGTACCAGATACCACAAGCTTCTTAGAATCTGCACCTGACACTGGTAGACAAACATATAGAGTACCCACACCTGTCTATAAAGATGTACCTGTAATTAAATCTGCTGATTCTTCTAGGATAAGAGCCAACTCCAGGACCAGTCAAAGATCCTTGTCAGCAAACAGTGCTACTGGTGTACCTTTGCCACAATTATATAGAACTGAATCTCTTGTAAGTGACAACGGAATACCTCCACCATCTAATATTAATTACAACTTACCAAGTCAGGATATTGTAGAGGTAGATCAGGACTCTCCAACTAGAAAAGTTGATCAAAGAAAAAGTGCTGTTTCGTTTAAAGAACCTGTTATAACTAATTATCATAGTCGAGCTGATACTGAGAATTGGGATACTCCTCGTGATCGTGTGCCAACACCACATCCAGCTTCGCCTAGAAAGTATCAAGATTCACTTGATTTTGAAAATAACGGACGAACATCCAATTTGTCACCAGAACCAACTCATCAACTTGAATCAGAGATTCCATCAGCAATATATTCACAGACTTCAGGATCGGCTAATGTAATTAACAGTGCAAAAAGTGGTTCTGGGAGACCTGTCAAAAAAGTTTACATTGATTCACCTACATTTACGAAAGAAGAAGAAGACGAATTTCGTTTTGTTGAAAGTCGTCTTGATGAAATGAATGACGACTTAGAAGATACAGTTAAACGAATTGAAGAGCAAGGAAACAGATATCGCCAGGAAAGGGAAGCAATGAATGAAGAGGCTGCCAGATTGAGGGCAGAAATTCAAGCAACTGAGGGTTATTCGAACTCGTACAATAGTCGAACTACCAGCGACAGATACGGTCAGAGGGATAACTACTCTGATAATTATAGTAAGCCAATTACACATCCAAGTGACGAAATGGATTCTAGAAGTTATGGTCGACGAGATCAAGATAGTGATTACCGGCAAGGCTACTCAGACAGTTCTCGTAATAATGGTAATCAGCGTGATTCTCGTAATTATGGTAATCTAAGAGATTCACGAGATGTTTATAATGAACGTAGTGACAATAGGTATGAAGATCGTAATATTGATGATCGTAATATAAATGATCGTAATGATGACGATCAGGAAGGATATTCAAGAAATAGAGGAGGCTATTCTCAGAATGAATATTCTCGTAGACAAAATGATCAGCATCCTCAAAGACAGGATGATCAAAATAGGCGGAGGCAGGATGAACAATATAGTCGCCGGCAGGATGATCAGTCCTCACGTCGTCCAGACGATCCGTACTCACAGAGACAAGATGATCAGTACTCGCGTAGACAAGATGATCAATATTCACGTCGTCAAGATGATCAGTACTCGCATAGACAAGATGATCAGTATTCACGGAGGCAAGACGATCAGTACTCACGTCGACAAGATGATCAGTATTATGATAGGAGAGGGGAATCTCCTTCACGATTTCAGAATGGGGATGAAAGAGGAGATGACGATTTGCAACGTGAAACTGAATATCAGGAAGATTTACGTCATAGGCTGGATTCCAATCAGAAACATGACTCTGAGGTAGTTATTCCACGTATACCTCTTGGTGATGATCAGTTTAGAGATTCTTTGGATGAAAATGGTTACAATGATCAACACAATTTTGTAAGAGACTCTTTAGAGCATGAAGGTTATGGGAATTGGGGAAATCCTCCTCCCAATCCCTTTGGACAGGGTCGTGGTGACAATGCAGGATATTTAAATCAAAGGGAAGAGAGGCCTGATTTTGTTGATGATAATGATACTGCAAGAATGGAACTTCTCCATCCTCAAGAGCCAAGAGTTGATTATGTGGAAGAAAATAAATTTACATATGGCCTTCCTCAAAATAAAAGTTATAAAACTCTTAAAGTAAAAGAAAAGGAAGCAGAACAAAAACTAACTGAAATTTTTATACATCCTAAGAAGCCAGTTAAAAAGCATAAACGAACAATTCCATTGGCCAATGAGGAAAGAAGGCCACCCTTAACAGAGTTACGTGGCAATAATGCCGATGGCGCAGAAGGGGTTTGGGCTAAACGATCAGCTCAATTAGCTAAACAAAAGGATAGTAAACAAAAAACAGGATCAGGTAGTATTAAAAAAGCCAGAGGCTTACAAAAATATCCTAGTGAGAGTGGACTTCAACAGTCATCAAATCAAGGACAAATTCGCCAAGGTCAAGGAAGAATGTATGGTACTCCTACTCGTAATCAGTATTTAGAACCCCTCGGATTTAAACCTCAGATGTCACAAAATGAACCTAGAGAGTCACCAGCATATCGAGAAGGTTCTTATAAACGGCCTATGGAATTAGAACCAATTAAAACCGAAATAACTACCGATGATGGGCAAAAAATAAGTGTTGATATAAACTTAAAAGTATTGAGTCCAACATTTCCACGACGAATAAAATCACATCCAAATGATGCTCCTGAATCTGAACCACCTTTTAATGTTCATGCTGAAGTCAAACAGAAGCATCAAGGTGATAGACGTGGTGGAGGAGGTCCGTATCAACCTGCGTATCGACCTGGAGGTGATCAGCCAAAATCAGATAACCAACAACAGCCGAGTGACAGTCGTTCTCAGAATAATAAGCAATTACCACACAACAGTCAACAGAACGGTCGTCAGCCCCAAGATAACCAGTATAATAACAGACAATACCAGGTCAGTATGTTACAATTATAGATCATCTGTTTCCTCTCACTCAGTGATATTGTCAACTTTGTGACTGCCTCTGTACTGGAAATTATTGGTCAGTGTGATGTGAAAAAATAACATCAATTTTGAAGGTGAACTTGACATACAGTATCATTAGTATCTCAGCTCGTCCTATTTGACTCGCTGCGATACAGTGATAATGTCGGTCTCGATCTTCCAAACTGTCGTTATTCTATGTGTATATGTAATTTTTATATTGATATGTAGACTGTATCTGTCTATAGATAAACGTCAAATATCAGCTTTGAGACAGAATACAAAGCTACATTTTGAGTGAAAGCAGTGAATGAGCCAACATACCTCATATTTTGTTTATCAGTGTCTGATATGTAGGACTAAGGAGTTAACTAATATATTTTAAGTTTTCAATCACTGGTTTTAATGGCGTAAATTGAGTTTGTGACACATACATAGCATGTTTTTTATCATAAAGATGATTAAATCTATAGTACCTGACATTACGAGGAAAAACACCAAAAAACTTCAAAATGAAAATGAATCCTCTACTAATATGTGGATAAAACAAGGTAGATACCAGGTGTATGTGTATATATTAGGGAATGGTGGGGGAAATTACAGTGACAAAGAAAAAGGGTAGCAAGTGAGGAGATCTAATTTGGATTATATTGGATTTTACCTATTTATGATTAGCAGTAAAATTGTCTAAAATTAAAATTTAATCTTTATGAAAGGATCCATGCATTAGTAGTGCTCTAGTAATGTGTATTCAGATTATAGGTGTGTGTTCCAAACTTTATAGATATACCCATGTGCTCTGGTTTATAATGTAAGACATTATTTTTGAAGTACAAAATGTTGTTAGTTTAATAATAATACATTTGTTCTTCTGTCTCTGTTGAAACATTCAGACATACATTACTAGTCTCCCTTATAAAGATACTGCATTTGCAATGAAAAAATGCCCTTGTAAGAGGTGATATCTCTTGAGGGGGTGGGTGGACTATCCCATTTGCAAAGAAAAGTGATCTTATTGTAGAGATGGCCTTTCTTGGGGGGGGGGGGGGGGGGACAATTAGTATAATTTTATTATCTCAAATCTGGCCTAACAAGAGGAAGTCATCTTTGGTGAGAGTGGTTGTATAAGAAGGGGACTATGGTATTTAATTTATGTTGATCATGAAGCACAATAAAAATTATATTTCGGAAAATATTTAATGACTTACTTTTATTATAGGTTTGAATTATTTACATTAATCATTTATAGGTATGTTGAAATAATGTGCATCATTTTATTTGTATGTAAATATATTAATTTGTGAAAAACGTCAAAGCAAAATGTCTTGTATTATGCATTTCAACACAATATTTTTCTGCTTTGAGCATTCATATATATTATTTTGATAAAAACAAATTTCATTTGAGAATTCAAATTTATTTAGATATTCATAACAGAATTGAAGAAATCTGATGCTAATCGATGAGTTTATCAGAACCTATTTAAATTTCAGAATAAAATTTCCTTAACCTGCAAACAAGTTTCACCTTATGACTCTACATAGAAACTCTATACACTCAAACCTGTCTTATGTTGCCTTCCAAGGGAACATTAAAATATGATCACATAAGACAGATGGTCACTTTAAATACAGGTTAAATTAATATGAAATGCATTGTGAAGGTGTACTAAAATTAAGGCCACATAATACAAGTTATTGCATAATAGAGGTAGTCACTAAAGCACGTTGGGGGCAGTCATGATCTTATGGTAGTTGGATTTACAACTACCTGTGCAATCAGTGCCTATCACCACTAAAGTTGTGTGTGCGAACCCTGTTCATGGCGAGGTGTACTCGATGCAACATTATGTGATAAAATTTGTCAGTGACTTGTAACAGGTCGGTGGTTTTCTCTGGATATTCCGGTTTCCTCCACCAATAAAACTGACCACCATGATATAACTGAAATATTGTTGAAAGTGGCATTAAACACCATAATCCAACTATCACTAAAACAGGTTTGATTGTAGTGATAATATAAACACACAAAAATATTTATTTAACTTGCAACTAGAGTAAAACATAGAACAGATGTCCTTACTCCTAATACCATGTAACATTAAAATAAAATGTTGTTTTTAAACCTTACAAGTTTAATTCAGCATACTACAACGACAGGCAAATATGTTTTATGGTAACTATGTACTAAAAACATAGCCATCTTTATATGATACCATTATATGTATTAGGCTATTAGTTTCTACTTTATCCCGTGGTAAGAACACTTGTTAGAAAAATATTTAAAGTGGAGATCATTTTTGTTCTTTGTCGTCAAGCGTTTAAAAATGAGCACTACAAGATATTGACACTAATCGTAAAAAATTGTTTAATATCATTTGTTTATTTTGTATTTTAAAAAGAAATTGTAATATATGTTGTATATTTTCATAATAGTTGTTACATTTTGATTGTGCAAAAAAAAAACGACGCCAGAATTTATTCCATTTTCTTTTGTCATGTGCATGGTATATTTGGAGACGATTGTAGGCTTTTTAACTTTTCTTTTCAATATATGTAATAACATCGAGATTTGATTTATTTAAACTCCAATTCTTCTATTTTCTGACAATATAATTGGAAATTACAAATATTATTTCAGTTTTTTGACTTGTAGAATTCAAGATTTTGGCCTTCAATCAAAACTTGATACCACCTTAGGTAAAGTAGGGTTAAATGTCAGGGATAAAATATTTTTAAACCAAGTTAATCTTTTAAACTTAATCTTTGTTATTATTGTTTAATGCTTGATCAAGTTTTTATTCTTAGATTATTAAATAAAGGACTTTTATAACATGAGTATAACCTAGTTATCTTAAACTGGGATATATGTTGTTTCCTTGGATAACATGAAGTTAAATATGGTCCATTTGTAGTACTTGTTAGTATAATATACCCCAGATAACTTGAACACTCTGTTAATTCAAAGTAAAATCATTGGTCCATTTGATTATTGGATTTACCACTACATGTACATTTTGTGTACCTGTGTAATCAGTGCCTATCACCACTAAAGTTGTGAGTTCAAATCCTGTTTATAGGGAGGTGTACTCAATACAACATTACTGGTATGTGATAAAGTTTGTCATTGACTTGCGACAGGTCAGTGGTTTTCTCAGATTCCTCCACCAATAAAACTGACTGCCAAGATATAGCTGAAACATTGTTGAAAAAGCCGTAAAATGGAGAAAATGATTTCACCTGATTTGACGTCTGCCATCTTGGGATGATGATAACTTAGTTACAATCATTTGTTTAGCACTAGTGATTTATGGCAAAGTGTACTTAATACTGCAATATCATTATGATGTCAAGTTTGTTTATGACTTATAGAAAGTTGATAATGCATTGTGGGTAATCCTGAAGTGAGTGCTCTCCACCATTAAAACTAAACTCAATGATAATGCTGAAATATTGTTGAAAAGAGTGTTAAATATAACACCCATAATCCTCATCTATAATTAAACTACTATATTTGTACTTAAATATTACTTGTCTTTGAAATTTATGTTAAAAAGATAGAACAAGTTAAAGTAAGTGTCTTTAAGAGCCAACCTGTCATGAAGGACCATTAAATCAAAAGAAATTTGGTCTCATTTAACAGGTTTAAATGCTATGAAATAATTTTATAAATTTTAATTTGAAGTACATGTACATTGAAGAGATGAAATAAATGGAGGCATTATAATGAGTTCTTTTGATATTACCATACACAAACATTAGTCCATTAAAATACCGACTAAATTGTGTCTTATATTGTTTCTCAACTTTATATTCTTGACAACATGGTATTAGATATAGATTCTCCTTCAGTTGCCCGTGAGTTACGATATTTCTCCACTCAAAGAGTTAAATTAAAAATTTTAACCACAAGCCATCAGGCGAGTGGTTAAAATTTTAAATTTAACTCTCGAGAGTGGAGAAATATCGTAACCCACATGGGCAACTGAAGGAGAATTTGTTTCTCCCATTATTTAACACGAACTTTATTTCAAAATCCTTTGGCGGACCTCTACAATTACCAATTTGACAACATGCAGGGAAAGGCACGAGACATTTTAAAAGAAAGTTTGATTTACAGATTCTGATTACCCCATTGGTATCTTCAAACTCTTCTTGAAATTATAAATTTAATATCATTTCTTCTAAGTATATTCAGACCAAAGAATTTGTGCTACAAAGATGATAATTATAAAATTCTTTATGTTATAAAACCTAATTTTTGTTGAATATAATTGAAGACTCGTCAATTTGACCTCCAAGTGTGTAAATCTATTTCAAATTCTTGATCTGATATCAGAAGTGTATATAATAATACAATATAAAACTCCTGAGATATTGTAGGTTGTTATTGATATTTTATTCATATAAATCTCTGAATGTCAAGATATTTATTCTATTCTTCAGTTCAGTGAAGGCTATTGGGTACGTTGACGTTTTTTTTCTTTTAAAATGTTATTAAAACTAATGGCTTTTTTCAGTGGCATGCTTAGAGAAGCTAGCTAACTTAGCAACAATTTACTTTACAGAGATTTGTTTTTCTAATCTGTTTGATATTAATCAGCCTTTTTTCATTAACTATGAATGGTTTAATTGCATCTTCATTAAACCAGATCACAACAAATAGTTAATCAATAGAATTAATTAAAAAATTTTATGATCTTTTTGGGGTCATGTTACAGGTGTTGTGGTAGTTACCTCACCTTGAGAGTCAGTAATAGCCATCTTGTAGTTATTTATTATCAAGATAGTTAAATGTAGTTTCCTATCCTGGATATAAGATCCGGTGTTTTATAGACCACACATAACAGTGCAATAAAACTTAATTGAAAAACATGAAAAGACTTTTAAAATTAAACTGGTAAATGTCTGTATCTGAACAACTTCCTCTCCTTTTATCATTGTTATATATAAACTTCTCTGCTTACAAGAAAAACAGGATTGTATCGTTTAGCTGATAGCCGTAGTCTGTAGGATATCTTACTTGCATGCTTAGAAAGAACATTTTTATTTGTACTTGTAGTCCTCGAAATGTAAATTTGAATTTACTGGTCTGAATCAAATTTTTGAATTTATTTTTATATAGTTTAAATAAAAATGGGGAAATTTTACTGCTCTTGGGCCGGAGGACCGGTGCTCATCGTGAGGACTGTCAACTTGTACTTCTGTCCAAACAAACAAGTTCGTGGGCATTACATGTATTAGATCATCGTTTTCTTCTGCAGTAACGTTGTTCTTCACCATGTACACTATTTCTTAAAAAAATGGTTAAATGTTGTAACTTAAAGTCATTCCCTTTGAATAATATTGTTAATCAATAGATGGTTCACAATCGTCTGTGAACTCTGCTTTCCCTCCCTCTCCCCCAAGAATGTGAAATAAAAGAGAAAATCCTGTCTGATTCAAACATATTTAATATTATAGCATCATCTATTTTGCTGTTCTTCACTTTAAGTCTGCGTTTTGTTGGTTTTTTAAGATCACTTGACTAAAGTCTATATATTTCAGAGGTTTTGCTATCATTTTGCTTCAGTTGTCAGCCATCCATTAAATATTTATATGTTAATCTTAAGAAATCAGCACTGAGTTGCACAAACCTCAATTAAATTTAAGTCGCAGCTAAACCTTAAGTGTAAATTAATTGCATGTACATTTCATGTATACCGGGTAAGTGTCAATTAAATTTTAATTGACACTGAAATCCAGTCCAGTGGGCCACCTGAACTGAAACTGCAGGATTGTTCTTTAGATTGTCTTCAAAAGAGTATCAGTTGTGTAATGGTTAGTATGCTTGCCTCAAGTGCTATAGATCGTAGGTTCGAGACTCAATTGGGTCAAACTAAAGACTATAAAATTGGTATTTGTTGCTCAGTTCTCCGCTAAGCACGCAGCATTAAGAAGAAATGGCACAAAGACTGGTCGGCTCGGAATCAGGATAATGTGTCTGAGTGGGGCGACATGTCTATTCGCGGACTGTTGTTTCAGTAAGCTAGCACTATCAAAATCTAGCAAAGCGTCTTGGTTTAGTACAAAGTCAAAGTGAACCTCATCATCATTTCATTGAAAATTAACTTGTTCTCACCATGATATACAAAATGTAGCTGAAAATTTGCTGTGTTGGCATTAAACAACAATCACTCACTCAAAAGAGTATCAATATTTCGTTCTGATTGGACAGCCAATATGGCCAAAATAAAACATAGTGTAGTTTGCTTATTTGTTTGTTTTTTTTATTTGTATTTTTATAGTTTGGATATTACAAATTGTGTAATGATGATCCTTAAAAAAGTTTGTAATTTCTCTCTGACTCTTATATCAATAGGACATTGTTGGCTGAAAGAAGAAAAAAATGTCTATAAGTTCTTTATCATTTCGACCCAACCTTTGTATAATTGTATTCAAAGTTAAATTAGTTTGTCAATAAAAAAAAGTTTTTAGATATTTCGAAACTCAAAAGATACACAAACTTTCAGAAGTTATCATTTCGACCCAACCTTTAATATAATTGTATTCAAAGTTAAATTATTTTTTTCTCTGTAATCTGTAACGAAAAAAGTTTTTAAATTAATTTTTTTTTTATATTTTTTTTTTAGATATTTAGAAACTCAAAGATACACAAAATTTCAGAAGTTAATATAAGGCTTTAGTTTACTGTATATCTTTTTCTAGTTGGTGATTTTAATACACCTATATATTTGCCTGTTAATAAACAATAAATGATCTGTACAAAAGCATGGCATTGTATTTATGATACTCTGTAGTATGCATGGTTTGAACTATTTTTAGGCTTTAATATTATAACTTTGTAGAATACATTATAAGTAGATTAAAAAAAACTGGTTATTGAGAGCTTTATATACTAGTAGTTTTTTTTATAGTTTGATATAGCAATAGTTACATTGTAGTTGTGTTTTAAGATGAGGTTATTTATTTAATACTGGAATACTAGAATGATATGAAAAACTGAAATTACATTTGTATTCAACATTTTCACAACTAAGAGAAAAAAAATATTACTCTACTTACAAAGCATTAATGTCATCATCAATTACTGAAATTAAAGTACCAAACAAGCATGGTGGCAGTCGTGCTCATGATTGTATAGTACCTGTACTTGGATTTACAGCTACCTATGCAATCAGAGCATATCACCACTAACATTGTGAGTTCGAATCTTGCTCATGGCTAGGTGTACTCGATACAACATTATGTGATAAAATTTGTTAGTGATTTTCTCCGGGTATTCCGGTTTCCTCCACCAATAAATATCACCGCCACAATATAGCTGAAATATTGCTGAAAGTGGTGTTAAATACCATAAACCCAAACCAAACAAGCACATAAGTACCTAACTCTCCTTCTTGTCTTGTACATAACTTGACTAGGTATGATACAATACACAAGAAATCAGTCAAGGTTTAAAACTTCTAATTACTTTTGTAGAAATGATAAGAAATTCATGTCATTATTTTTATTTAATTTTAACTTTTAATTTTTGATCAGATTAAAAAAATATTCTAATTGTGACCTAAATATAAGTAACATTCCATGTAAGTACAACACTTGAAAAAAAAAGAAGAAGACATGAAATTCTAGAAGAGTTTATAGTATGATTCAATGATTCCTGGACAACAAGAAAACATTGGAGCTATTAAAAACTGAAAAGAAATCTTTTAAACCAATACAAGTTTAAATGTAAGGATATGTTCCATATACCGTATACTATTACACTGTTACTGAAGCGTTCTATACATTATCTAGATCAATAACTAAACAATACTTCAAATTCCTAATTTCATTAATATCACTAATCTCCCCTGAAATGTATTTTTAAAATAAATTAAAGGTATACTGGCAATCTTTAAGGTTTTGATACATTATACATTAGTTTTATATAAGGTGATTATAGGGGGAGGAAACTTAACAATTATATCTACACTATTTGGCATTCTATCTGATGCGTGATTAAGCAGGTCTTCAATGCTAAATTTAAGTTTATATTACTTTACATAAGATATATAGCAGTGATAAACAAACTTCTTTTGATCAAACAGTCTGATCTACAGATTATTTTAAATCATGTTTTATGTTAAACAATTTAAATTAATTATATAAGATAGGACCATAACAAGTGTATTACAAGTGGAAAAAAAGGGGGAAGAGGGCATTTGTTTCACATTAAACTTACTAAACACATTTGATCAATACAATTCAAGGTAAAAGAGGGGCTATACCAGTAGTGGTACTTACATCTAAATATACCTATACAATCAGTGCCTATCACCACTTAACCACTTCGGTGGTGTAATGGTAAGCATGCTCACCTCGAGTGCAGTAGATCATGCGTTCAAGTCCAGAACAGGTCAAACCAAAAACTATGAAATTGGTATTTGTTGCTTTTCCGCTAAGCACGCAGCATTAATTTAAGGAGAAAGAGCAAAGACTGGTTGGCTAGGAATCAGAGTAATGTGTCTGAATAGGACAACATGTCTATCTGCAGATTGTTGTTTCAGTGAGCTAGCATTATAAAATTCCAACTAAGCATGTTGGTCTAGTACAAAGTGGACCTCATCATCATCTCATTGAAAATTAACTTGTTCTCACCATGATGTACATTGTAGCTGAAAAATTGTTGAGGTGGCATTCAACAAATATCACCCACCCTATCACCACTTAAAGTATACATTTGATGGCAGTCACACTAATACAATTGTTGAGGTGGCATTCAACAAATATCACCCACCCTATCACCACTTAAGTTATACGTTTGATGGCAGTCACACTAATACAATTGTTGAGGTGGCATTCAACAAATATCACCCACCCTATCACCACTTAAAGTATACATTTGATGGCAGTCACACTAATACAATTGTTGAGGTGGCATTCAACAAATATCACCCACCCTATCACCACTTAAGTTATACGTTTGATGGCAGTCACACTAATACAATTGTTGAGGTGGCATTCAACAAATATCACCCACCCTATCACCACTTAAAGTATACATTTGATGGCAGTCACACTAATACAATTGTTGAGGTGGCATTCAACAAATATCACCCACCCTATCACCACTTAAAGTATACATTTGATGGCAGTCACACTAATACAATTGTTGAGGTGGCATTCAACAAATATCACCCACCTTATCACCACTTAAGTTATACGTTTGATGGCAGTCACACTGATACAATTGTTGAGGTGGCATTCAACAAATATCACCCACCCTATCACCACTTAAGTTATACGTTTGATGGCAGTCACACTAATACAATTGTTGAGGTGGCATTCAACAAATATCACCCACCCTATCACCACTTAAGTTATACGTTTGATGGCAATCACACTGATACAATTGTTGAGGTGGCATTCAACAAATATCACCCACCCTATCACCACTTAAGTTATACGTTTGATGGCAGTCACACTAATACAATTGTTGAGGTGGCATTCAACAAATATCACCCACCCTATCACCACTTAAGTTATACGTTTGATGGCAGTCACACTAATACAATTGTTGAGGTGGCATTCAACAAATATCACCCACCCTATCACCACTTAAGTTATACGTTTGATGGCAGTCACACTAATACAATTGTTGAGGTGGCATTCAACAAATATCACCCACCCTATCACCACTTACGTTATACGTTTGATGGCAGTCACACTGATACAATTGTTGAGGTGGCATTCAACAAATATCACCCACCCTATCACCACTTAAGTTATACGTTTGATGGCAGTCACACTAATACAATTGTTGAGGTGGCATTCAACAAATATCACCCACCCTATCACCACTTAAGTTATACGTTTGATGGCAGTCACACTAATACAATTGTTGAGGTGGCATTCAACAAATATCACCCACCCTATCACCACTTAAGTTATACGTTTGATGGCAGTCACACTAATACAATTGTTGAGGTGGCATTCAACAAATATCACCCACCCTATCACCACTTAAGTTATGCGTTTGATGGCAGTCACACTAATACAATGGTTGATTCACCACTTAAGTTATATGTTTGATGGCAGTCACACTAATACAATGGTTGATTCACCACTTAAGTTATACGTTTGATGGCAGTCACACTGATACAATTGTTGATTCACCACTTAAGTTATACGTTTGATGGCAGTCACACTAATACAATGGTTGATTCACCACTTAAGTTATATGTTTGATGGCAGTCACACTAATACAATGGTTGATTCACCACTTAAGTTATACATTTGATGGCAGTCACACTAATACAATTGTTGATGTGATCAAGTTTGTTAGGGGCTTACTTAATGTTTAAATTGTCACATAATACAGTGAAACCGGTCTAAACCCAACCTCCTTGGGACCAACTTTTGTAATCGGAATAGACAGGTGTTTGGTTTATACAAGTTAAATTAACAAAGAATTTCTACATTAGGACCTTATTTAAAGTTTGGTTTATGCAGGATTTCGGTTTATTCAGGGTTCGGTTTACAAAGGTTTCACTGTAATAATACATGTAATTTAAAAATTTGATGCAAAATATACATTGTTCATATGAATTTTAAGGAAATTCATTTATCTTTTTAGCTCACTTGACCCAAAGGGTCATGTGAGCTATTGCCATCACTTGGCGTTCGTTGTCCGTCTGTCGTATGTTGTAAAGTTTTTAAAAAATTTTCTCTTCTGAAAGTACTAGACCATTGGAAACCAAACTTGGTCTGAATCATCACTAGGGTGTCTAGTTTCAAAATTGTGTCCGGTGATGCAGTGCACCAACCAACATGGCCACTGTTACTAAAAATAGAACATACATGTGTATGGTAAAATTGCAGGTTTTGGGTAATAACTCAAAAATCGTTAATAATATCAAAAATCTGACACGTGGTAAAAATGAGCAGCACAGTAAGATCTACCTACCATGCAATTTTGAAGTAAATTTGATTACCCATCTTGGAGTTATTGCCCTTTTTTCATCAAATTTACTAAATTTTAATAGTTTTCGTCCTTTATTTCAAAATCTATAAAAAATAGATGTTAAGTTTAAACAGCAAACATGTTTAGTATGTCAAGATCTATCTACCCTGCAATTTTGAAGTAAGTCCCATTACCCATTTTGGAGTTATTGCCCTTTTTTCATCAAATTTGTAAAATTTTAATACTTTTCGTCTTATACAATGTATTTAAAAAACTATAAGAGATAAAGGTTAAGTTAAAATTGCAAAAATGTTCAGCATGTCAAGATCTACATACTGTGCAATTTTGAAGTAAGTCCCATTACCCATTTTGGAGTTATTGCCCTTTTTTCATCAAATTTGTAAAATTTAATACTTTTCGTCTTATATCTCAAAAACTATTAGAGATAGAGGGAAAGTTTAAACTGCAAAAACGTTCAGCATGTCAAGATCTACAATACGTGTGTGAAGAGTTATTCCTCTTGAAATGCATTTTTTTGTCGACTCACTGCTTTTGGTTACTTAAATAATCAAAGGGAAGCAACTCTATTACAAAATGTGAAGTAACAAAAGCTAAATTTTGAGAATCATTGACATATATGTTTTTTTTTACAACAATTTTGATAACTTACATTAAAGGGGGAACCCCTGCCCAAATCTTTTTTGGAGAAGGGGTCTGAAATGACAAGGGCTACATTTGTTATTTTTTTACCGAAGTTATCAAGTTTTATTGACTGATGTTGTTATTATACCCAGGTGAGCTATACAGGCTCCTGGGAGCCTCTAGTTTAAGGTAATTTATTTATCTTTTTTAAGGTCATTTATTTATCTGAAATGATATATTTTTAAGGATCAGCCTCCACCACAACAACAACAACAAAGGGATGATTATAGACAATATAAATATGAAGCTCCATCCTTATCCTCCGATAATAATAGACACAATGAATACGAAGGATTAGATGAAGAGGCATTACGGAAACAAGAGGAGGCATTAATGGCAGAATTGAATTTGTCTCCAAATCCATATGCCAAGATACCCCCCATACCAATCCGTGATGAGCTGACAGTTCCAGTTATTATAGAGAAAGGAGGGTATGCAGCCATGTACCAGGATAATAAACAAAAAGATCCAAGCAAAGAACCATGGTATCAAATTTATACATTGAATGATTTCAAAAAGATGCAAAAGGAAGTGAGGTTAAACAGGGGGACACTAGGACCTGACCTTGACAACGAGACATACAAAGATAAGGTAGGTTTTAATTAGTTATAATATAAAGAATGG
The DNA here is from genome assembly GCA_963383655.1 of Bathymodiolus septemdierum. Lineage (NCBI taxonomy): Eukaryota > Metazoa > Mollusca > Bivalvia > Mytilida > Modiolidae > Bathymodiolus > Bathymodiolus septemdierum. The sequence goes on from OY726521.1 coordinate 19,123,010, forward strand.
TTTGTTGTTTTAGTTTAGATCTATAGCTCTTTTAGATATATAGTCCAGAAAATATGATGCATGATGCAGTTTTTATATTTTTTTTGTCACATAATAATATTTCCGTCAAGAAGTGAACAAAAATGGAATCAAGTTGTCAACAGATAAGGCATCACAAACAAATAAAAAAAAACCCACAGACAGTGGGTGATCTCCCATTTGTGACAATATGGCTATATTGGTAAAGGGAGATAATTATTTTTTTAAAGAAGGGACATACAATTTGTAGAGGAGACAAGGTTGATAGTATGCACTTTTTGATATGGTATGAGGGTAAATGCTATTTTATTGGACACAATGACCAGCTGTTGGTGGCTACTGACGGCAAAGTGAAGCAGTTTAATTAGAGAGTTTAACAAAATAGCAACAGACCTGAAAATTTGACCAACAACTGACATATTATATTTCATATAAAACAATTTCAAGAATAGACCTGTTTATCAAAAGGACATGACTGTTGACTATATTTAATGCCAGAGGTTGCCAAGTTTAAAACATTTGACCTTCAACAGATCAGCTGTAAGTACTCGGATATAATACAGAAAAAAATGTAATGGAGTATAAAGGGAGATAATTTCAAGTAAAATAACACATGAATTAATTTTTTATAGCTTGAGAAGAGACATAAGCAGTTTGAATATGCAAGAATGGTAATGGAGAAAAACAAACATGAGTTAAATGAGACTAAAAAACCTTTTCCCCGTAAAGACCCTCAAACAGAAGAATCAGAGAAGAGTAAACGCAAAGCAGTAAGTATTCATTTGTTTTTTTAACTAATAAATCCATCGTAATGTGTAAAACAAATGTTTTATGTCTATAAATTTCAATTGTGCACCTACTTGTTAGATTTGCACAGAGTTGTAATAAGAATTTTACATGTTAGCCAATCTACAAATACAAAAATGAAGATATGAATGGGTTGGGATCCCATTAATCGGTTTAACTCTGCCACAGTTTTATGCCTGTTCCAAGCCAGGACTTGTATGTCCAACGTCATATGTCTTGGTCTTTTTTTATGTTCAATGATTTGAGGTGAGAGGTGGTTGTACATTTTGTTGATATTGGTAGAATTGTTGACCATCACTGTTTAAACTTTCTTTTCGTAACTGATGACAGATCTCTATATTAAGGAATCACCAATGAGGCTGTTAATGTAAATTTTTAAAATTCTTCCAAATAAACATGCTATATTTATTTTAGATAGAATTGTCACAATATAATTGCTAAAGGGTCTTTCATAGAAAATTCTGTCTTCGTTTTGCACTCTTACATAAATCACTGTATTGTATCTATCAATACATTAAATAACTTCTTTATCTGCTTATTGTTAAATAACTTTCTTGGATTTGTGAATTTCTGCTGTTTGTTTTGTTAGGAAACTTAGATTCTTTTCTTGCAATCTGTCTTATTTAAAAAACCTAATTAAATAACTTGAAGAAGAATTTCTAACCACCCTGACTTTTATTTTGACATTATGTTTCTGGAAATTCTGGACAGGATCTTGTTGATCACAAGTAGTATGAAATATGAGGCTGTTTATTATTTAATAGAAGAAATATCCTGTTATTGGCCATCTCTTGAAATATATTGGTATTGATCGTCTCTTGAAATAGTAGAGAAAATCTCAGCTTCGTAATGTGAAAAAATGCCATTAAAATCAGTTGATGACCACTGTTAAACCCATATTTTTGAGATTTAGACTGAAATGTCTAGTTGAAACATTTTTTCAAAAGATTGTTTTGTGTACTAGGTAAACATACCTGCCGACAAATTAAAAGATCCATACTTTATAACAAGTAAAAATTTGAGAAAAACCGTAAGTAAGCTCTGTAATACTAACTTCTGTAAGGCTTACAGGATAAAACTGCTTCAGGAGTGTATTCATTACTATATTGGCTGAAGAAATTAGATTTATACTACATGTATACATAGATATGTTGTGTGTTCTAATAGTATGGATGTACATTGTAGCTTAGAGATTTTATTAATCTACTTATCTTCAGAAATACTGGTGTTGATATTGTGTATTGTCAAATACAATTAAAATGCTTTACATGGATTTTTAATGTGAAATTGTTTGACTTTTTATTGTTAAAATTCATGTAATAATCGCTAATCTTGAACTAATACCCATGTTTGATTGATTGATTGGTGTTTAACATCAACTTTAACAGTATGTCAGCTATATTGTGATATGGTTTTTATTACAAGAATAATATCCTGTCTGTATATATATCACATGGTTATCTATTAAAATATTCTTATTCTTATCGTCCATATCTCAGCCTTTTTTTCTTTAAAGTTTAAAATTGTTCATTATAGATCAAAGATATGAAATTCTCTCTGTGGGGAATTTGTGAACATGAACTTTCATAAAATTCTATTTTTTATTTGCAATGAGTTAAAAAATTTCTGATTTATTGTAATACAATGTAATAAAAACATAGATATCAAATTAGTGTACACAATGTGTTTCTAGAATAACCTTCATCAGGTACAGTCTACACTTAAAGACAAAATATTTAAAAGTCTTTGGGAGCAAGAAAAGAATGTTTACATTTTTGACATGTGGTCTTATTGACATTAGAGAAAAGACCTGATGCATGTGTTTGCAATAATTAAAATTTATATATACCGTATTTCTTCTAATAGACGCCCCGGGGGCGAATGCATTTTTAAAATAGGGGGTGTCAATTAGAGAAACGAATTTCCAACTTTTATAGCCGTTAGATGAGGTTAATTTGATGAAACAGACTATAGAAATATACACGTGCTATGTCAATATACATTACCTAATTATATATATGTTATAATTGTACTGTTGCATGTTGTTTGTTTCTAGCAAATTAATAGTACCACCAGGGTATGTATAATCACCAACAAGTTATAGTAGCTTATTTCACTTTTGTTTTTGGTTCAGGTAGATGAATGTTCCTTGTTCTGATGCATCCCAAATGAGTTTTGGAAAGGGTTATTTATGAGTGAAGATACATTTTTTTCTTTTTAAAAAAATAAAATAAAATGTGAGGTCGTGGTGATCGTATGGTAGTTGGATTTACAACTACCTATGCAATCAGTGTCTATCACCACTAATGTTGTGTGTTCGAATCCTGCTCATGTTGAGGTGTACTCGATACAACATTTATTTGATAAAATTTGTCAGTGACTTGCTACAGGTCTGGTTTTCTCTGGGTACTCCAGTTTCCTCCACCAATAAGACTGACCGCCACGATATAACTGAAATATTGTTGAAAGTGGCATTAAACACCATAAAACAAAACATATGTTATAATGCATCCTAAATGAGTTTTGGAAAGGGTTACAAGTGAAGATTCACATTTTTTTCCTATTAAAACAAATCTAGATTATAAATCGTCTCAAACAGTCTGTTTGATCCCATGCTAATGTCCCTGATGATCCATGACATAATGAAGTATAATACTATAATACTGTATTACTATAGTGATCTTTTCAAATTTTGATCAATTTATCCCAGTAATTAGTAAATAATTAATGGTATTAACTAAATTGGTTTCATAAAAATGTTGGGTATCCTCTCGATTCCTACATTGGTTTTATAAGCTATGAAAAGTAAGGTTTCCGACATCACATTGACCCTGTACATCATAAAGTATTTTACAGAATAAATTAAGAAACCTTTTTACTATTTTTGCACAGGAATAGCTATACCAGATTTTTTATAAATAAAAATAAGAACCCCCCCCCCACAGATTGGTAGAACTTTAGTTGTCACATCTACATTTATATATTTAGATTATTTTTACTACAAATGTATATTATTAACTTTTTAGCTCATCTGACCCAAAGGGTCATGTGAGGTATTGCCATCACTTGGCGTCCGTCGTCCGTCCGTTAACTTTTTCATATTTTAATCTACTCCTCTGAAACAACTGTGCCAAATGGAACCAAATTTGGCAGAAAGCATCTATATAAGGTCCTCTATAAAGTTTCTTCATTTCATCCCATTCTGCCAACAAATATGGCCACCAAGGGCAATTCTTGTTTCTGATTGGCTAATGTTTAAAAAAATCTTCTCCTCTGAAACTGCTTGGCCAAATGGAGCCAAACTTGGCAGGAAGCATCTATGTAAGATCCTCTATAAAATTTCTTCATTTGGTTCTATTCGGCCAACAAACATGGCCGCTGTTACTAAAAATAGAACATATGGTAAAATTGCACATTTTTGGTAATAACTCAAAAACCGTTAATAATATCAGAAATCTGACGGGGTAAAAATGATCAGCACAGCAAGATCTAACTACCCTGAAATTTTGAATAAAATCTGATTACCTATCTTGGAGTTATTGCCCTTTTTTCAATAAATTTTCAAAATTTTAAAACTTTTCGTTTTTTATTTCAAAAACTATAAGAGATAGATGTTAAGTGTAAACTGAAAACCTGTTCTAGGAGTTATTGCCCTTTTTCATTATTTTTTTTTAATTTAAACATTTTTGTCTGATATTTCAAAAACTATTAGAGATAAAGGTTAAGTTTAAATTGGAAAAATGTGTAGCATATCAAGATCTACATACCCTGCAATTTTGAAGTTAATCTGAGTACCCAATTTGGAGTTATTGCTTTTTTTTCATCAAATTTTCTCAAAATTTTAATACTTTTTGTACTTTATTTCAAAAACTATAAGAGATAGATGTTAAGTTTAAACTGCAAACATGTTCAGCATGTCAAGATCTACCTAGCCTGCAATTTTAAAGTAAATCTGATTACCCATCTTGAAGTTATTGCCCTTTTTTCATCAAATTTTAAAAATGTTAATACTTTTCATCCTTTATTTCAAAAACTATAAGAGATAGATGTTAAGTGTAAACTGAAAACATGTTCAGCTTGTCAAGATCTACATGCCCTGCAATTTTGAAGTAAATCGTCTAGGAGTTATTGCCCTTTTTCATCATTTTTTAGCTCACCTGACCCAAAGGACCATGTGAGGTATTGCCATCACTTGGCGTCCGTCGTCCGTCCATTAACTTTTCATATTTTAATCTTCTCCTCTGAAACAACTTGGCAAAATGGAGCCAAACTTGGCAGGAAGCATCTATGTAAGGTGTCCAAACCTGGCATAGATGGCCCCTGGGTGTGTCCCTTTCAAAATTGTGTCTGACAGCCCCACCCTCCATTCAAGATGGTGCTGTTTTTTAAGGTAATGATTATCTCCCTTTAAAATTTGCTTCAGTATCATTCTATTGTCAGGTGAGCGATACAGGCTCAGTGGGCTGAGCCTCTAGTTTGTATTAGGTCATTTGACCATATGACATGTAAAAACTTGAGAATCCTCATACATCACTGAACTTACATTATTCTTATTATTAGAAACCACTGCCACTGGGTCATATCATATGCAGTTGAACCAATAGTCTTTTTGCACCAAACCAGATTTATCATGAAAGGTTTAAGACTCTTTCGTTCGTATTTTAAATACAATACATGCCATTGATTTCTTGAAAATTATTTTCTTTGGAGCAAAAAAAAAAGATTTATAGATTGTATTCTGAAATTTGGAAGTATTAAATATATAATGGTGGGGTCTTCAGTATTAATCATACAATTATTTCTATATATTGTAATTGTATGATTAATACTGATAATATGTACAATGATAAAAGGCTGAGGCCAGGGAATCAATTAATTTTATGTCAACTGTAGCAGACTGCTTTTATTTAAAAAACAACTCTCTTTACTAGGGCCCAGGTTGTTGGAGAATGCTTGACGTGGGCATTATTGGAATAAATCCTGTTAGCAATTTGAATTTATATGCTTAATTTGAATTACTGGTATATTAAACTGACATCAAAATGTTCATGGTTGTATAATGATATGGATGTTTTGTTGTCTGTATAAATTCTCCATCTGGTAAACACAGTGGGTTTTTTCACATAAACTTATGTTATCCCAGACTGATCCTTCTGAAATTTGAATACAATGTTACCCGACACAGAATAGAAGTTTGAGATGATTCTATACAAGAGAACTGAAGGTACCAACAATGTACAACTTACTGCTGTCACATCAAGCTGCCTCTATGTGGCTATATTATGTACCTCTATTTTTTTTTATTTATGTTATCAAAAACCAATTAAATAATTTATATCCACTGTTTATTGTGAGAATTGTATTTCTTGTACTAGGAGGGTAACCACATGATTAAGCTGACAATGAACAAATTTATAAATCATCTATGAAGACTGATATTTCAATAGGTATCAAGTGGACCTTCCCTATTAACTGTGCTGATTATATATATTTTTTTACCTGCATGTACCCTTACAGAATTGATTTATTTTGCACAACTTTTTACCCCTGATCCCAAAATGGCCTGGACTGATATGATTTTGACCCCCACTAGGCCATTTTCTTAGTCTTTACCTTGTTTCTTTTAAAGAATATGTGAATTTTATAAAATCATGTAGTGTTTAAATACAAGAAATTCCTCTTGCTATTTTCCCCATATTCTTTTCATTTACTAGTGCAATGTATAATATGAAATGCTTATTGAAATTCAATATCCAAGAAAATATAATTTTCTTCCATATACAAAGTACTTTTTTATGTGACATTCATTACCAGTATTTAAGTCAAAAACATATTTGATATTGGATCCATATTGTTTGTTTTGTGCCATGTATTAATATTATTCATTTCTTTATTGTTGGTTGTGTCAATCGCTCCATAATCTATTGTCTTAACATGAAAGTCTATGCCAGAGAATTATTATAGATATATGGGATTGGGTAAAATTTAATTAAAATGAAAATAGTAATCTTAACATTCGTATACCATTAAAAATCAGTTCTCGGGATTGTGACACAATTATTGTACATGTACTGGTAATAATAATAAATTTAAAACGTATTTAGGTTCTTTTAATTTTATATGTTTTTTGGGGGGCGAGGACGGTGGGGGAAGAGAGAGTAGTTGAGTACTGTAGTAGCTTGTTCACCTTAGAACACTGAAAATTCATTTTTTCATAATTTTTATTTTATGTTTTAGGCTCTTGATTATGCTAAGAATGTGCCAAAACCACAGGTGAAAGCCAGACCTAATCAATACAATTCTTACGAAGTAGCATCCCAGTTGTCTCCCATTGTCAAACCAGGAACCACCGAATTAAAATCTCCTACACAGACGCAAAACATGGATGTTATTGATTTAAAAAAACTTCAACAACGACATGAACAAGAGAAGAAAAATGTGGCCTTGATTAGACAGAACATGGAAACTGTTCCACAAAAAGCATAACAGGAAATGGTTCCTCAAAGAGCATAGCATAAAACTGTTCCACAAAAAGCATATATAGTAAGAAACTGTTCCTCAAATAGCATAACAAGAAACTGTTCCACAAAAAGCATTAAACGAGATATTTCTGAAAGGACTTGGGCCAAGTGTAGAGTAGTTGTACAATATATCACATGTAGCTTAGAAGCCTTTCAGAAATACATCTTGTATTACAAGCATTTTACAGGGCATTCAGTCAAATATTGTAAATACAAGAAAGATCAAATTCAAAGCAAATGAACAAAACTGAAATTGATAATATTAGGATAGCCCCGAGTTCTCTTATTAATGTGGAAAGTACTGGTCAAAATAATTTTCACATTTTTATAAAAATAATCTCATTCATAAAAATTAGAACATTAACATGTTTGTTTTTAAATATAACAATGTATAGACTTTTAAGGATATTTATTTAAATGTGTATACACAAAATATGTGTGAGTACACAGAATAATTGTGTATATATTTGAAAAAGACATTTATAATGATGTTAGTGGTATAATGATTGTTTATTGAAATATGACTTTTAATATTGTATAGTTAGATATATCTGGTGTCAGATTCGTGTTTTTTTTCTCCAGATGTTTACTTTTACATAGAATTTATTGTCAGTATAATAGTAGATTTAAAACTGAATTATTCCAAAGTGCCACAGGAGAATAATATTGTCTATAGGAATACTGGATACTAACAGGAAAAGTTCTGAAATCATAAAATTATTAGCTCAGTAGTGGATTAGAACTGGTTTCAAAATATTTTTTAAAAAATATATTCAAAACCAGAGGAGAACTAAAAGAGAAAGATTATAATTTAAAGATCAATTACAAATGTACATATATTTTAATGTTACGTGCTCAATTCCCCATAGGAAAAGTTGTTTTTTTGAGTTTTGAAAACTGAAAAAAAAAATTGTTATCATTTTGTATTCAAAAGAATGAACAAATAAGTAAGTTTTGCTTACTCACAAGAATAAAAAAAAAGAAGTAAAGGGTAACAAACTATTACATAGTAAACATTTCTGTAAGATACTAAGGAATGATCTATATTATTTGAAGATAAAAAAATCACAATATCACATAGAAATCATAAACAAATGCTCAAGATTATGTAGTGTGACTAACTTTAAAGCATTTAAACAAGATACCTTTGTACTGTCACAGAATTGTATAGAGACACAGATCTCGTTCTGATTTCACTCGTTTGTATATTGTATTTATATTGTATTTACCTGTTATATTCCATATCCATCCATATAAATGCTGTAGCTTATACCCTACACCTCAAAGCTGTCTGTGATAATAGAGTTATATTGTGTTGTTAGCTGTTTATAGTTATTTATGTATTTTGTGTTGGTTATGTCTTAATATTATGTTGACTTTTTTTTAAATTACTAAAAACATAAAAAATCACTAATATTAATACAAATATACTGTCTCTTTAAAAATAAAGTCAATCACAAAGTATTATTTTGTCATAGAAATAGTAAAGATATTTATTTATTTATTTATAATCTGTTCAACTTTTTACTCATCACTCCATGTCAACTCATTATGGTCATTTGGCAATAAGAATTAATCAAAATTGATGTCACTTTTATATCTGTAAAGGCCTCAACTTATTACATATGTATAAAATATTATTTATGATTTAGAACAATTTATTTTCAAAAATGAATGGCTTATGCTCACTTAAGTTCAGTATCATTATTGACTTGTTTGTGTATCTATATAATACCATAATATACAAGGGGAATAATTCAAACATATCAGTTGTCCATATGCTCCGATAAATGTTTGTATCGTGAAATAAATAAGGATCAATTGTCATACATTTCATATACTGTTTTAATGATTTTTGTCAAATAATATGAAATGACATTCGAAGTCAAAAGATTTGAGTGTTTTTTAATAAAAAAAAATACTTGTTTGTATACAAATGTATGTATTTCATAAGTCGCATCAAACCCCACAATATGTACAGATATAATCACATGTCCTATCTCATTTAAATAAATATTAGGACATGAAGATGTGTATTACCCCTTTTAGCTCTGTGCCAGGAATTAGATGTTAGTAGAACAACAATGTTTATTAATTAGGTGATGGGATATCTCTCAATAACAAAATGATACTGAAGCAGCTTCTGTTTTATACCCTTTTCTACAAAGTGTTGACCTTGTTTATCATGGATTTTTTTTTCAAGTTGTAAAAGCAAGTTTCTTTGAATTTTATGTTTGGTTTAATATTGTATATACTGGTAACTTACTGATGAATGGTCTGATAGAGCAATGTTATTAAAAAAGAGATACAGTCAAACTTGCTTTAGTAACCACCTCTATTAAGTTACAGTCAAACTTGCTTTAGTAACCACCTCTATTAAGTTACAGTCAAACCTGCTTTAGTAACCACCTCTATTAAACAATAACCTGTATTATGTGACCGTAATTTTTATTTCCCTTCACAGTGCATTTCATATCAATTAAACCTGTATTAAGCGACCACCTGTCTAATGTGACTATATGTCACTGTTCCCTTGTAAGACAGTTTTTACTGTATATGCATCTGTTTTTTGAAATGTAAAAAAAGGCCTAGCATAAAAATCGAACATTTTTTTAAGAATATATAATTTTAATATGGCTGCCAACTCTTTTGTGGTTATATAATGTTATGGTTCTGTTACTGTCATCATTCTTCTGTAGATACAATGGTTACCATTAAATCAATACATAAAATTAGTTATTTTTTATGGAAAAGGGACTAAATGGGGCCCAAATTTTGCATATTTGGAAGATATACTCAATATGTATTTCCAACTAACTTATTAGACGTTTGATGCATTTGTTTCTTTGAATTAATTGTTTAAAAGTCTTCAGGTAGTATTCCAGTGGATTTCTTCAATAGCTATCAGTTATAGTCTTCGAGTTGAACTTGGTTGTGGTAAAACTTGTGTAAGAGGAATCCTTCGTTGACATGCTGCTGTTTCTCGTGCTGCACACAGCATAGCCCTTTATTACAAATGTTTACATTTCTGTTTATTATCAGTGTAAAATGAATAGGATTCTACTCCATAGAACAGTAATAAGTATAAAGAAAAGTCTACTTTTGTCAGAATATCTGTTTATAGTGTTTGTTTTGTATGTTAAATCTCATGTTTATAGATCTATTTCATATTTGTCAGGTACAGTAGTTATAAGTTGATCAAGAAAATGTGTATTCAGAAAGAGAATAAATTATATTATAAATGTTCTTGTATCTATTTATATAATTAGACAATTTTAGAGCTCAGTATCAGGAGTGTTCATTCTTATTGTTTCATTTAAAGATAAACATTGACAGATAATAGTAAAGGTATCTCTAGCTTGTAAGGATCATTTTGACAGTGACAAGGGTTAGGTTTGTGGTGTTTAATGCCACTTTCAATAATATTTCAGTTATGTCATGGTGGCCAGTTTTATTGGTGGAGGAAATCAGAGTACACAGAGAAAACCGCTGACCTGCCGCAAATCACTGACAAATTTTATTACATACTGTTGTATCGAGTACATCTCGCCACGAGCGGGATTCAAAGTCACAACTTTAGTGGTGTTAAGCACTGATTGCATAGGTAGTTGTAAATCCAACTATCATATGATCACGACCATTACGACCCCGGCAATAATGTCTGGTATAATATAAAAAGAAGGCTTCCACTGCAAAATACAGACAGATTTCACTTTTAAACTAGTATTTTTATACGCCCGTCTCGAGACGGGGCCGTATTATCTGATTGGGTATGGCGGGTGTCCACACAGGTTTCCGCACGATAACTTTAGTTCTGTATATCGGATCTTTACCAAAGTTGGCCACATGATTCCCCTGTGGAAAAGGAAGAACCTTATTTATTTTGGGGTCATTAGGTCAAAGTCACCGTTACTATAAATATAATTTTTGACAACATGATCGTTTCCGCATGATAACTTTAGTTCTGTATGTTGGATCTTTACCAAACTTGGCCACATGGTTCCCCTGTGGAAGGGGAAGAACCCTATTTATTTTGGGGTCATTAGGTCAAAGGTCAAGATCACCGTTACTATAAATATAATTTTTGACAACAGAATCGTTTCCGCATGATAACTTTAGTTCTGTATATTGGATCTTTAACAAACTTGACCACATGATTTCCCTGTTGAAGGGGAACAACCCTATTTTTCTTCGGGTCATTAGGTCAAAGGTCAAGATCACCGTTACTATAAATAGAATTTTTGACAACATGATCGTTTCCACACGATAACTTTAGTTCTGTATATTGGATCTTTTCCAAACTTGGCCACATGATTCCCCTGTAGAAGGGGAAGAACCCTATTTATGTTGGGTCATTAGGTCAAAGGTCAAGGTCACCGTTACTATGAATAAAAATTTTGACAATGGTAGTTTCCACATGATAACTTTAGTTCTGTATATTGGATCTTGACCAAACTTGGCCACATGATTACCCTATGGAAGGGGAACAACCCTATTTATTTTGGGGTCATTAGGTCAAAGGTCAAGATCACTTACTATAAATATAATTTTTGACAACAGGATCGTTTCCGCATAACTTTAGTTCTGTATATTGGATCTTTACCAACTTGGCCACATGATTCCCTGTGGAAGGGGAAGAACCCTATTTATTTTGGGGTCATTAGGTCAAAGGTCAAGGTCACCGTTACTATAAATATAATTTTTGACAACATGATCGTTTCCGCACAATAACTTTAGTTCTGTATATTGGATCTTTACCAAACTTGGCCACATGATTCCCCTGTGGAAGGGGAAGAACCCTATTTATGTTGGGTCATTAGGTCAAAGGTCGAGGTCACCGTTACTATGAATAACATTTTTGACAATGGTAGTTTCCGCATGATAACTTTAGTTCTGTATATTGGATCTTGACCAAACTTGACCACATTGATTACCCTATGGAAGGGGAACAACCCTATTTATCTTGGGGTCATTAGGTCAAAGGTCAAGATCACCATTACTATAAATAGAATTTTTGACAACAGGATCGTTTCCGCACGATAACTTTAGTTCTGTATATTGGATCTTTACCAAACTTGGCCACATGATTCCCATATGGAAGGGGAAGAACCCTATTTATTTTGGGGTCATTAGGTCAAAGGTTAAGGTCACCGTTACTATAAATATAATTTTTGACAACAGGATGGTTTCCGCACGATAACTAGTTCTGTATATCGAATCTTTATCAAACTTGGCCACATGATTCCCCTGTGGAAGGGGAAGAACCCTATTTATTTTGGGGTCATTAGATCAAAGGTCAAGGTCACCGTTACTATAAATATAATTTTTGACAACAGGATCGTTTCCGCACGATAACTAGTTCTGTATATTGGATCTTTACCAAACTTGGCCACATGATTCCCCTATGGAAGGGAAAGAACCCTATTTATTTTGGGGTCATTACCATTATAGTGTTTGATAATTTATATAGACAGACGTATTTTGTGATGCACACATTTCTTGTTGGACATAGGACTACCTAATGTTTTCTCTGCTACACGATTTATTGGATCACATACAATTATACATCATCACAAGCCACTTTTGTCATGCTGCTGATGAAGGTCAGTTTCCATAGTTAATCAACCATTATTGTGCTGTGCACACTGAATATCTACACACAAAAATTCTGATAAACTAAAAAAAAATCCTAATTAAAATATATACTTTTTTGTTGTGTTCAAAAAAGCAACATATATGCACAACGCTTTATAGCTCACCTTGCCAAGCGCAATGTGAGTTTTTGCCATCACTTCGCATCCGTCGTCTGTAGCCATTAAATTTTCACATTTTAATCTTCTCCTCTGAAACCCCTAAGCCAAATGAACTGAGACTTGGTAGGAATCATCTATTGAAGGTCCTCTATAAAGATTGCTCATTTCGTCCCGATCCATTAACAAACATGGCCACCACAGGTAATTCTTGTTTCTGATTGGCCGATTTTAAAAATCTTCTCCTCTGAAACCGCTTAGCCAAATGAACCGAAACTTGGTAGGAAGCATCTATGGAAGGTCCTCTGTAAAAATTGCTCATTTTGTCCTGATCCGTTAACAAACATGACCGCCACAAGCGACCCTTGTTTCTGATTGGATTATTTTTTAAATTCTTCTCCTCTGCAGCCGTTTGGCCAAATGAACCGAAACTTGGTAGGAAGCATCTATGGGCGGTCCTCTCCAAAGATTGTACATTTTGTCCTATGTTAGAAGAAAGATAACTCATGCCTAAACTGTTAAAAGAATGATAACTCTTTCCATTATCTCCCTTAGAAATTAAGTAATGCTGATATAGTGTAACATGTTTATTCTATACATTACAAGTAGGTATTCACATTTTAATATTCTTTTTAGCAAACCAGTTTGAAGGCCAAAGGCAATATGAGCTTTTGCCATCACTTGGTGTCCGTCGTCTGTCATCCATTTACTTTTCACATTTTAATCTTCTCCTCTGAAAACCCTCAGCCAAATGAACGGGCACATGGTAGGAAGCATCTATGGAAGGTCCTCTCTAAAGAGTGCACATTTTGCTATGACCCATTACCAAACATGGCCGCCACAGGCAATTCTTGTTTCTGATTGGCCGATTTTTAGAAATCTTCTCCTCTGAAACCGCTTGGTCAAATGAACCGAAACTTGGTAGGAAGCATCTATGGAATGACCTCTATGAAGATTGCTCATTTCGTCCCGATCGGTTAACAAACATGGCTTCCACCGAAACTTGGTAGGAAGCATCTATTGAATGTCCTCTATGAAGATTGCTCATTTCGTCCCGATCGGTTAACAAACATGGCTACCATCGAAACTTGGCAGGAAGCATCTATGGAATGTCCTCTATGAAGATTGCTCATTTCGTCCCGATCGGTTAGCAAACATGGCCACCACATGCAAATCTTGTTTTTGATTGGTCGATTTCTAAAAAATCTTCTCCTTTGAAACTGCTTAGCCATATGAACCGAAACTTGGTAGGAAGCATCTACATGTATGGAAGGTTCTGTATTAAGTTTCTTCAAAGCAGAATGAAAGGTGAGCGACACAGGATCAGCCCACTGAGCCTCTAGTTTAATTTACTTTTGTATTTAAGTAATTTGGTTACCACATCAACAACAGCTTCATGGAAAAGGTAAATAACACTATCAGAATCTTAATAAAAGTATAGGCAGAGTGCACACCTGAAAAAGGTGTGCTGGGTTAAATAATAAAGACAAGTCATTATGTTGTTTGCACTGATATATAGAGTTACGGACTGACGACAGTGCTTGTATAGTATTCAAAGTACACGTCAACTACAATAAGCTAGCTTAATATATATGTATGATAATTTGAAGCCAAGGTAGTGTATACGTATTTATTACTGCATTGATTTTTTTGATTTTTGTCCTCAAACCTTCTTCATAGGAAGTCACCAGACATGGCAGATGTGTTCGTCTAAGTGTTCTGAAAAGTTTATGAAGAAGTGTTGTAACTTTTTGGAGTGTTCCGAAATCCAAAATGGCCGTTTTGCTCTCTAATTGGCCAAGACATGTCTTAATTATTTTCCAGGAAAATAGCATCCAGACTTTGCAGAAATGTTCTTCTAGGGATCCAATTTTTGCTTTATATATTTAGGTTGAAAATTATAAAAACTTCTTTCAGCTGAATCGTCACATTGGATCACCTTAAATTCATCAATATCTACTGGATTTTTCCATGAACAAAGAAAGATAACTCTAGCTAAAAACTGAATATTTACTGAAGATTTCCGACATAAATGACACCAGAAATCACCTTTGCATGTAAATGGAAATGTATTATGTAAGAGAATACACGTCAACTTGTAGATTCTTAAAAATAATCAACTCGACCCGTCGAGTTGATTATTTTTAAGAATCTACAAGTAAGTGTATTTTCCATTACCAAAGACAATGTTTCATTTGGATATTTACGAGATTCTCTAGTGTGTGAATATAGCGCGTTTTACCCCTATACCGTACTAAGTGGCCCATTACGATTCATTACCAGTATCAATGTATGAGACATGAATATCTAATGTATTATGTGTGCAGTCGAGATTTTATTTATTATGTTAAGAAAGTAAATTATAATGGAAGATCCAACTACTTTTGTTAACTATCTGAACTAAGAACACAGAGCCTCACCACCGTCTTTATTTTTGGAGATATGGAGATATATCAATTGTGATTTACGATGGTTCAGGGCAGTTGAACGAGTTCAATTTTAATTTTTGTAGTTTTTCGGTCAGCTTTTTACATTTGAAGAGTGTATATTTCATTGAATGACATTTTTATTGTATTCTGCTCTATGCCTTCTACCCCTGTAAGAGAAAATTGTGCTCAATGAAAACAAATTGATCAGTGTTATTGTGGAGGTCTGTAACAGTATAATAGTAAAAAAAATAGTAATAATGATACCACACTATCGCAACAATTCCTAAATCGACACTCCTAACACATACATACACGACCGCTCAATTTCCTTGCTTGGTACAGGTACTTCTATAAAAAGTGGCGGGGTTAAAATAGTCATCTGTGCGCAACTAACAGAATACTTTTCCAACAAGGTGTTGATATCTTCCGAAAAACCTTTTGAAAGATAAGATGAGACGATTATTTAAAAATGCTTGATTAAATAGTTTAGTCCTCAGAATACGGTGACGTTGTAAAAAATCTAAATACAAACTGCAAGCTCGAACACAGCGTACGAGTTGTGAAATATGTTTACTCCATACGCTGGAGCAGTTGGTATATTACTATTAAGGTGTGGATATTCTATAATGTCAAAAAGTCGTCTCTTTTATCGTAAAGTCTTATAGGAAGTTTACCATACGTTTTTATTACTATCAATGGGTCAATACCAATGCAGATTGACTATTAGTTCCCGATTGATTGATTGATTAATTGGGTTTTTACGCCCCTTTCAGCAGTATTTCACCTATATCATGGCGACCAGTTTTTAATGGTGGAGGAAGCCGGAGTACCCGGAGAGAACCACCGACCCTGGGCAAGCAACTAGTAAACTTGATCACTTGCGGCTGCGAGTCGAGTGCACCCTTTTTGTAATTTACAAAGCTGGGCGCAAACCCACGCCGTATTGGTGATAGGCTTGTATGAGCTGTTAGATCCAACGACCTAGCTCACTGAGTCACCCGGGCCCTTTATTAGTTCCCGAAGGTAACATCCTCCTAGTATTCAATACTTCGGCACTGGCATAGTTTATTAGATAAATTATCTAACTTATTAAAACTAAGATCAATCTACATAAGACTCTCAGGTTAAGGCTTTTTTGTTTAATTTCTCCCAAAGACTTTACATTTAGTTTTCCAATGATTTGATTTTGAACGTACCTGATAAAGGTTATTCCAGAAACGTGTCATGCGCAATACATTAGATACGTTTTTATTATTATCAATAGGTCAACACCTCTGCTAGTGGGTTATTAGCAGGGGCGGATCCAGAATTTCAAGTTAGGGGGGGGGGGGGGGCGCACTTAAAAAAATTGCACCGAGCGGAGGGAGGCGCGAACATTTTTGGGGTATTTCGTGTGAAAAATCTCGATTTTACGCCAAAAAAACATATTTTTTCCAATTGCGGAGGGAGGCGCGAAAATGTTTGGGGTATTTCGTGTGAAAAATCACGATTTTACGCCAAAAAATCATATTTTTTCCAATTTTAGGGGGGGAGGGGGGGGGGGGGGGGGCGGAGGATCCGCCCCTGATTAGTGCTCGGGGTATCATCCTCCCAGTGCTTTGGCACGGACATAATTTATTAGATATATTAGACAATCTTTGGTTTGTAATCCTAGATAATTATTTTTCCATTATTACAAGTTGATCTTACTGGTTCCAATAATGTCAGAAAGATTGGTTAAAATTATTTGTCACCAGAAAATAAAATATATTCATAGCTGCAAAGGCAAGACACTGCATCCAATCCGTAAAATGTAAGATGTGTTTCCATCTTTTTTAACGATGCACATCAAGAGATATGATTGGTCATAAAGCTGTTATGTGAAGCTCTGTCAGCCTCCTAAAGATAATGTATTATTGTCTTGTGTCTTTGGTGATTATACATTAATGATGGTCGATTGGTTATAGAGGATTTTAATTTAAAGAGAATAAAGCCATTCTTCTATCTCTTAATCATCAAAGAAATTTATGTTGGAAACCTTTTTCCAGCAATTAATTCTGTATATTTTATTATAATATATATAGTACTTGTACATATTTGAGATGGTGAAGATGTACAAAATGTACATTGTTACTACCTTGAAAGGCATTGCAAACATGACTATTGACCAGTTGATGATTCAATTTTTGGAGGTACATATAAACCAAACAATCTGTCCCTTCAACCTATTTATCAATGCCAATGGCACATACCAAGCTTTTCTTCTCAAAATTAATACGTGACACTGTTTTATAAATTTCAAAAGACAGTACATATTTATCATAAAGGTAAGCTATTATACTAATAAGCAGCTAAGTTTGATGTTCAAAAAATGTCTATTCCAAAATTGTGATTTTTTTTAGAGTTATCTCCCATTTATCATACATAAACTAGATACTATACATAATCAACATTGTAAAATGTGTTAATATATACTATTTTTATTTCTGTTTACTCTTTATTCTTATATGTACACAACAATTGTTTTTTTATTAGATGTTAACATACAACTTTATACTTAAACTGGCTATATATTAAGAAAACTGTAATGTTGTGTTATGCTGAGGCTGTGAATCATGGTGAGTAATGAGGAGTCAGTCGTTGTGAATCAGATTTGTCATGTTGAGCCAGTAGTTGTGAATCATGGTGTGCTATGCTGAGTCAGTGGCTGTGAATCATGTGTTATACTGAGCCAGTCGGTGTGATTCATGGTGTGTTATGCTGCGCCAGTGGTTGTTAATCATGGTGTGTTATGCTGAGCCAGTGGTTGTGAATCATGGTGTGTTATGCTGAGCCAGTGGTTGTGAATCATGGTGTGCTATGCTGAGACAGTGGTTGTGAATCATGTTGAGCTATGCCGAATCAACGGCTGTGAATCATTGTGTGCTATGCTGCATCTGTGGTTGTGAATCATGGTGTGCTATGCTGTGCCAGTCGTTTTGAATCATGGTGTGTTATGCTGAGCCAGTGGTTGTGAATCATGGTATACTATGTTGAGCCAATGGTTGTGAATCACGCGTGTTATGCTGATCTAGTGATTGTGAATCATGGTGTGTTATGCTGAGCCAGTGGTTGTGAATCATGGTGTTCTATGGTGAGCCAGTGGAGGTGAATCACGTGTGTTATGCTGATCTAGTGATTGTGAATCATGGTGTGCTATGATGGGCCAGTGGGTGGGAATCATGGTGTGTTATGCTGAGTCATTGGTTGTGAATTATGATGTGTTATTCTGAGCCAGTATTTGTGAATCATAGTGAGTTATGCTGAGCCAGTGGTTGTGAAGTGCTATGATGGGCCAGTGGGTGGGAATCATGGTGTGTTATGCTGAGTCATTGGTTGTGAATGATGGTGTGTTATTCTGAGCCAGTATTTGTGAATCATAGTGAGTTATGCTGAGCCAGTGGTTGTGAATCATGGTGTGTTATGCTGAGCGAGTGGTTGTGAATCATGGTGTGCTATGATGAGCCAGTGGTTGTGAATCATGTTGTGTTATGCTGAGCCGGGTTGCTATGAATCACAATGTGCTATGCTGAGCCAGTGGTTGTGAATCATGGTGTGTTATGCTGAGCGAGTGGTTGTGAATCATGGTGTGCTATGATGGGCAAGTGGTTGTGAACCATGTTGTGTTATGTTGAGTTGGTGGGTGTGAATCATGGTGTTTTTTTATGCTGAGCCAGTGGTTGTGAATCATGGTGTGTTATGATGAGCCAGTGGTTGTGAATCGTGTAGAGTTATGCTGAACCACTGGTTGTGAATCATGGTGTGTTATGCTGAGCCAGTAGTTGTGAATCATGTGTTATGCTGAGCCAATGGTTGTGAATCATGGGGTGTTATGCTGAGCCAGAGAGTGTGATTCATGGTGTTTTATGCTGAGCAAGTGGTTGTGAATCATGGTGTGTTATACTGAGCCGGGTGGTTGTGAATCATTGTGTGGTATGCTGAGCCGAGTGGTTGGGAATCATGTGTTATACTGAGTCGGGTGTTTGTGAATCATGTTGTACTATACTGTGCCAGTGGGTGTGAATCATTGTGTGGTATGCAGAGCCGAATGGTTGTGAATCATGTTGTGCTATACTAAGTCAGGTGGTTGTGAATCATGTTGTGCTATGCTGAGTCAGTGGTTGTGAATCATGTTGTGTTATGCTGAACCGTGTGGCTGTGAATCACGGTGTGCTATGCTGAGCCAGTGGTTGTAATTCAAAGCGAGTTCTGCTGAGGAAGTGGTTGTGAACCATGTTGTGCTATGCTGAGCTGGGTGGGTGTCAATCATGGTGTATAATGCTGAGCCAGTGGTTGTGAATCAAGTGTATTATTCTTAGCCAGTGGTTGTGAATCATGGTGTGTTATGCTGAGCCAGTGGTTGTGAATCATGGTGAGCTATGATGAGACAGTGGCTGTGAATCATGGTGTGTTATGCTGAGCCAGTGGTTGTGAATCATGGTGAGCTATGACGAGACAGTGGCTGTGAATTATGGTGTGTTATTCTGAGCCAGTATTTGGGAATCATAGTGAGTTATGCTGAGCCAGTGGTTGTGAATCATGGTGTGTTATGCTGAGCGAGTGGTTGTGAATCACAATGTGTTATGCTGAGCCAGTGGTTGTAAATCATAGCGTGTTATGCTGAGCAAGTGTTTGTGAACCATGTTGTGTTATGTTGAGTGGGTGGGTGTGAATCATGGTGTGCTATGCTGAGCCAGTGGTGGTGAATCGTGTAGAGTTATGCTGAGCCAATGGCTGTGGTTGTGAATCATGTTGTGTTATGCTGAGCCGGGTTGCTATGAATCACAATGTGCTATGCTGAGCCAGTGGTTGCAAATCATAGCGAATTATGCTGAGCAAGTGGTTGTGAACCATGTTGTGTTATGTTGAGTTGGTGGGTGTGAATCATGGTGTTTTTTTATGCTGAGCCAGTGGTTGTGAATCATGGTGTGTTATGATGAGCCAGTGGTTGTGAATCGTGTAGAGTTATGCTGAACCACTGGTTGTGAATCATGGTGTGTTATGCTGAGCCAGTAGTTGTGAATCATGTGTTATGCTGAGCCAATGGTTGTGAATCATGGGGTGTTATGCTGAGCCAGAGAGTGTGATTCATGGTGTTTTATGCTGAGCCAGTGGTTGTGAATCATGGTGTGCTATACTGAGCCGGGTGGTTGTGAATCATTGTGTGGTATGCTGAGCCGAGTGGTTTTGAATCATGTGTTATACTGAGTCGGGTGTTTGTGAATCATGTTGTGCTATACTGTGCCAGTGGGTGTGAATCATTGTGTGGTATGCAGAGCCGAATGGTTGTGCATCATGTTGTGTTATACTAAGTCAGGTGGTTGCGAATCATGTTGTGCTATGCTGAGTCAGTGGTTGTGAATCATGTTGTGTTATGCTGAAGCGTGTGGTTGTGAATCACGGTGTGCTATGCTGAGCCAGTGGTTGTAATTCATAGCGAGTTCTGCTGAGGAAGTGGTTGTGAACCATGTTGTGCTATGCTGAGCTGGGTGGGTGTCAATCATGGTGTATAATGGTGAGCCAGTGGTTGTGAATCAAGTGTATTATTCTTAGCCAGTGGTTGTGAATCATGGTGTGCTATGCTGAGCCAGTAGGTGTGAATCATGTGCTACTCTGTTCCAGTGGTTGTGAATCATGATGTGTTATACTGATCCAGTGGTTGTTAATCATGGTGTGTTATGCTGAGCCAGTAGTTGTGAATCATGTGTTATGCTGTGCCAGTGGTTGTGAATCATGATGTGCTATACTGAGCCAGTGGGTGTGATTCATGGTGTGTTATGCTGAGCCAGTGGTTGTGAATCATGGTGTGCTATGCTGATCCAGTGGTTGTTAATCATGGTGTACTATGCTGATCCAGTGGTTGTGAATCATGTTGAGCTATGATTGAGCCAGTGGTTGTGAATCATTTTGTGCTATGCTGAATCAGTGGTGTGAATCATGGTGTGTTATACTGAGTAAGTCGTTGTGAATCATGGTGTGTTATGATGAGCAAGTGGTTGTTAATCATGGTGCCTTATGCTGATCAAGTGTTTGTGAATCATGGTGAGTTATGCTGAGCCAATGGTTGCGAATCATGGTGTATTATGCTGAGCCAGTGGTTGTGAATTATGGTATGTTATCCTGAGCCAGTAGTTGTGAATTATGTTAGCGATGCTTAACCAGTGGTTGTGAATCATGGTGTGCTATGCTGAATAAGTGGTTGTGAATCATGATGTGCTATGCTGAGTCAGTGGTTGTGAATCATGGTGTGTGATGCTGAGCCAGTGGTTGTGAATCAGGGTGTGTAATGATAGGCCAGTGGTTGTGAATCATGGTATGTTATCCTGAGCCAGTAGTTGTGAATTATGTTAGCGATGCTTAACCAGTGGTTGTGAATCATGGTGTGCTATGCTGAATAAGTGGTTGTGAATCATGATGTGCTATACTAAGTCAGGTGGTTGTGAATCATGTTGTGCTATGCTGAGTCAGTGGTTGTGAATCATGTTGTGTTATGCTGAACCGTGTGGTTGTGAATCACGGTGTGTTATGCTGAGCCAGTGGTTGTAATTCATAGCGAGTTCTGCTGAGGAAGTGGTTGTGAACCATGTTGTGCTATGCTGAGCTGGTGGGTGTCAATCATGGTGTATAATGGTGAGCCAGTGGTTGTGAATCAAGTGTATTATTCTTAGCCAGTGGTTGTGAATCATGGTGTGCTATGCTGAGCCAGTGGTTGTGAATCATGGTGAGCTATGATGAGCCAGTGGCTGTGAATCATGGTGTGCTATGTTGAGCCAGTAGTTGTGAATCATGTGTTATTCTGTGCCAGTGGTTGTGAATCATGATGTGTTATACTGAGCCAGTGGTTGTGAATCATGGTGTGTTATGCTGAGTCAGTAGTTGTTAATCATGTGTTATGCTGTGTCAGTGGTTGTGAATCATGATGTGCTATGCTGAGCCAGTGGGTGTGATTCATGGTGTGTTATACTGAGCCAGTGGTTGTGAATCATGGTGTGCTATGCTGATCCAGTGGTTGTTAATCATGGTGTGCTATGCTGATCCAGTGGTTTTGAATCATGTTGAGCTATGATTGAGCCAGTGGTTGTAAATCATTTTGTGCTATGCTGAATCAGTGGTGTGAATCATGGTGTGTTATGCTGAGTAAGTCGTTGTGAATCATGGTGTGTTATGATGAGCAAGTGGTTGTGAATCATGGTGCCTTATGCTGATCAAGTGGTTGTGAATCATGCTGTGTTATGCTGAGTCAGTGGTTGTGAATGATGGTGAGCTATGCTGAGCCAGTGGTTGTGAATCATGGTGTGCTATGATGGGCCAGTGGTTGTGAATCGTGGAGATTTATGCTGAACAGTGGTTGTAAATCATGGTGTGCTATTTTGAGCCAGTGGTTGTGAATCATCATGTGCTATGCAGAGACAGTGGTTGAGAATCATGGTGAGCTATGATGAGCCAGTGGTCGTTAATCGTGATGTGTTATGCTGAGCCAGTGGGTGTAGTTCATGGTCTGTTATGCTGAGCCAGTGGTTATGAATCATGGTGAGTTATGCTGAGCTAATGGTTGCGAATCATGGTGTATTATGCTGAGCCAGTGGTTGTGAATTATGGTATGTTATCCTGAGCCAGTAGTTGTGAATTATGTTAGCGATGCTTAACCAGTGGTTGTGAATCATGATGTGCTATGCTGAATAAGTGGTTGTGAATCATGATGTGCTATGCTGAGTCAGTGGTTGTGAATCATGGTGTGTGATGCTGAGCCAGTGGTTGTGAATCAGGGTGTGTAATGATAGGCCAGTGGTTGTGAATCGAGGTGATCTAAGCTGAGCCACTGTTGTAAATTTTGGTGTGTTATACTGAGCCAGTGGTTGTAAATCATGGTGTGTTATGCTGAGTCGATGGTTGTGAATCATTGTGAGCTATGATGAGCCAGTGGTTGTGAATCATGGTGTTTTATGCTGAGCCAGTGGTTGTGAACCATGGTGAATTATACTGAGCCAGTGGTTGTGAACCACGGTGTGCTATGATAAGCCAGTGGCTGTGAGTCGTGGTGAGTTATGCTGAGAAATTGGTTGTGAAACATGGTGTGCTATGCTGAGCCAGTGGGTGTGAATCATGGTGTGTTATGCTGAACTAGTGGTTGAATCATGGTGTGTTATGCTGAGCCAGTGGTTATGTATCATGGTGTGTTATACTGATCCAGTGGTTGTGAATCATGGTGTGTTATGCTGAACCAGTTGTTGTGAATCATGGTGAGTTATGCTGATCCAGTGGTAGTGAATCATGGTGTACTATGCTGGGCCAGTGGGTGTGAATCGTGGTGAATTAAGCTGAGCCAGTGGTTGTGAATCATGCTGTGTTATGCTGAGCCAGTGGTTGGGAATCATGGTGAGTCATGATGAGCAAGTGGTTGTAAATCATGGTGTGTTATGCTGGACCAGTGGTTGTGAATCATGGTGAGCTATGTTGAGTCAGTGGTTTTGAATCCTGGTGTGCTATGCGGAGCCAATGGTTGTGAATCGTGGTGTATTATGCTGAACCAGTGGTTGTGAATGATGATGAGTGATGATAATGAGCAAGTGGTTGTGAATCATGGTGTGTTATGCTGATCCAGTGGTTGTGAATCATGGTGTGTTATTCTGCGCCAGTTGTTGTTAATTATGGTTAGTTATGCTGAGAAAGTGGTTCTGGATCATGGTGTACTATGCTGGGCCAGAGGGTGTAAAACGTAGTGAATTATGCTGAGCCAGTGGTTATGAATCATGGTGTGCTATGCTGAGTCAGTGGTTGTGAATCATGGTGTGTTATGCTGAGTCAGTGGTTGTGAATCATGGTGTGCTATGCGGAGCCAGTGGTTGTGAATCGTGGTGTATTATGCTGAGCCAGTGGTTGTGAATGATGGTGAGTGATGATAATGAGCAAGTGGTTGTGAATCATGGTGTGCTATACTGATCAAGTGGTTGTGAATCATGGTGTGTTATGCTGAACCAGTTGTTGTGAATTATGGTTAGTTATGCTGAGAAAGTGGTTCTGGATCATGGTGTACTATGCTGGACCAGAGGGTGTAAATCATAGTGAGTTATGATATGAGCCAGTGGTTGTGAATCATGATGTGCTATGCTGAGCCAGTGGTTGTGAATCATAGTGTGCTATGCTGAGCCAGTAACTGTGAGATCATGGTGTGTTATGCTGAGCCAGTGGTTACGTATCATGGTGTGCTATGCTGAGCCAGTGGTTGTGAATCATGGTGTGTTATTCGTAGCCAATGGTTGTGAATCATGGTGTGCTATGCTGAGCCAGTGGTTGTGAATCATGGTGAGTTATGATTAGACAGTGGTTGTGAATCGTGTTGTGTTATGATGAGCTAATGGTTGTGTATCTTAGTGTCTTATGCTGAGTCAGGGGTTGTGAATCATAGTGTGTTATGCTGAGCCAGTCGTTGTGAATCATGGTGTGTCATGCTGAGCGAGTGGTTGTGAATCATGGTGTGTTATGCTGATCCAGTAGTTGTGAATCATTGTGTGTTATGCTGAGCCAGTGGTTGTGAATCATGGTGAGTTATTCTGAGCCAGTGGTTGTGAATCATGGTGTGCTATGATGGGCCAGTGGGTTGGGTTCGTAGTGAGTTATGCGGAGGCAGTGGTTGTGAATCATGGTTTTTTATGCTGAATCAGTGGTTGTGAATCATGGTGTATTATGGTGAGCAGGTATTTGTGAATCATAGTGAGTTATGATGAGCCTGTTGTTGTGAATCATGGTGTGCTATGCTGAGCCAATGGTTGTGAATCATGGTGTGGTATGCTGTGGCAGTGATTGTAAATCATGATGTGCTATGCTGCGCCAGTGGTCATGTATCATGGTGTGTTATGCTGAGCCAGTGGTTTTGAATCATTGTGTGTTATTATGAGCCAGTGGTGAATCGTGGTGTGTTATGCTGAGCCTGTGGTTGTGTATCATGTTGTGTTATGCTGAGCCAGCGGTTTTGAATCATGGTGTGTTATTCTGAGCCAGAGATTGTAAATCATGTTGTGTTATTCTGAGCCAGGCACTGGTTGGAAATAATAGCCAGTTATGCTAATCCAGTGGCTGTGAATCATGGTGTGCTAAGATGTTCCAGTGGTTGTGATTCATGTTGTGTTATGCTGAGCCAGTGGTCCTGAATCACTATGTGTTATTCTGAGCCAGTGGTTATGAATCATGGTGTATTATTCTGAGCAAGTGGTTGTGAATCATGGAGTGTTACTCTGAGCCAGTGTTTGTGAATCATGGTGAACTATGCTGGGCCAGTGGGTATGAATCGTGGTGAGCTATTCTCACCCAGAGGTTGTGAATCATGTTGTGTTATGCTGAGCCAGTGGTTGTGAATCATGGTGAGTGATGATGAGCAAGTGGTTGTGAATCATGGTGTGCTATGCTGAGCCAGTGGTTGTGAATCATGGTGAGTTATGATGAGCCAGTGGTTGTGTATCATGGTGTGCTATGCTGAGCCAGTGGTTGTGAATCATCGTGTGTTATGTTGAGCCAGTCGTTGTGAATCATGGTGTGTCATGTTGAGCTAGAGGCTGTGAATCATGGTGTGTTATGCTGATCCAATAGTTGTGAATCATGGCGTGTTATGCTGAGCCAGTGGTTGTGAATCATAATGAGTTATGCTGATCCAGGTGTTGTGAAGCATGGTTTGCTATGATGGGCCAGTTGGTGGGAATCATGGTGTGTTATGCTGAGTCATTGGTTGCGAATTATGGTGTGCTATGCTGAATCAGTGGTTGTAAATCATGGTGTGCTATGATAAGCCAGTGGTTGTGAATCGTGGTGTGCTATGCTGAGCCAATGGTTGTGAATCATGATATGAGCCAGTGATTGTGAATCATGGTGTGCTATGCTGAGCCAGTGACTTTGAATCAGGTGTGTTATGCTGAGCTAGTGGTTGTGAATCAGGGTGTGTTATTCTTAGCCAGTGGTTGTGAATCATGGTTCGCTATGCTGAGCCAGTGGTTATGAATCATGATGTGCTATGCTGAGCCAGTGGTTGTGAATCATGTTGTGTTATTCTTAGCCAGTGGTTGTGAATCATGGTGAGTTATGATTAGCCAGTGGTTGTGAATCGTGGTGAGTTATGCTGAGCTAGTGGTTGTGAATCATGGTGTTTTATGCTGAGTCAGTGGTTTTGAATCGTGGTGTATTATGCTGAGCCAGTATTTGTGAATCATAGTGAGTTATAATGAGCCAGTTGTTGTGAATCATGGTGTGCTATGCTGAGCCAGTGGTTGTGAATCATGGTGTGCTATGCTGAGCCAGTGGTCATGTATCATGGTGTGTTATGCTGAGCCAGTGATTGTGTATCATGGTGTGCTATGATGAGCCAGTGGTTGTAAATCACTGTGTGTTATGCTGTGCCAGTGATTGTGAATCATGTTGTGTTATGCTGAGCAAGTAGTCATGCATCATGGTGTGTTATTCTGAGCCAGTGATAGTGAATCATGTTGTGTTATTCTGAGCCAGCCACTGGTTGGAAATCATAGCTAATTATGCTGATCCAGTGGTTGTAAATCATGGTGCGCTAAACTGCGTCTGTGGTTTTGAATCATGTTGTGTTATGCCGAACCAGTGGGTGTGAATCACTATGTGTTATTCTGAGCCAGTGGTTGTGAATGATGTTGTATTATTTTGAGCAAGTGGTTGTGAATCATGTTGTGTTATTCTGAGCCAGTGGTTTTGAATCATGGTGAGTGACGCTGAGTCAGTGGTTGTGAATGATGGTGTGCTATGCTGAGCAAGTGGTTGTGAATCACGGTGTGCTATGCTGAGCCAGCGGTTGTGAATCATGGTGTGTTATCCTGAGGCAGTGGTTGTGAATAATGGTGAGTGATGAATGAGCGAGTGGTTGTGAATCATGGTGAGTTATACTGAGGCAGTGGTTGTGAATCATGGTGTGCTATGATGAGCCAGTGTTTGTGAATCGTGGTGAGTTATGGTGAGCCAGTTGTTGTGAATAATGGTGTGCTATTCTGAGCCAGTGGATGTGAATCATGGTGTGTTATGCTGAGGCAGTTGTTGTTAATCATGTTGTGTTATTCTGAGCCAGTGGTTGTGAATCATGATGAGCTGCGCTGAGCCAGTGGTTGTGAATGATGGTGTGTTATTCTAAGCAAGTGGTTGTGAATCATGGTGTGTTATTCTGAGCCATTGGTTGTGAATCATGGTGAACTATGCCTGGCTAGTGGGTGTGAATCGTGGTGAGTTATACTGAGCCAGACGTTGTGAATCATGGTGTGTTTTGCTGAGCCAGTGGTTGTGAATCATGGAGAGTTATACTGAGGCAGTGGTTGTGAATCATGGTGGGTGATGATGAGCAATTGGTTGTGAATCATGGTGTGTTTTGCTGAGCCAGTGGTTGAGAATCATGAATTATGATGAGCCAATGATTGTGAATTATGGTGTGCTATGATAAGAGAGTGGTTGTAAATCGTGGTGAGTTATGCTGAGCCTGTTGTTGTGAATCATGGTGTGTTATGCAGAGCCAGTGGTTGTGAACTATGGTGTGCTATTTTGAGCCAATGTTTGTGAATCATAGTGAGTTATGATATTTGCCAGTGGTTGTGAATCATGGTGTGTTATGCTGTGCCTGTAGTTGTGAATCATAGTGTGGTATGCTCAGCCAGTGATTGTGAATCATGGTGTTTATGCTGAGCCAGTGGTTATGTATCTTGGTGTGCTGTGTTGAGCCAGTGGTTGTGAATCATGGTGTGTTATTCTGGGCCAGTGGTTGTGTATCATGTTGTGTTATGCTGAGCCAGTGGTTGTGAATCATGGTGTGTTATTCATGGCCAGTGGTTGTAAATCATGGTGTGTTATGCTGAGCCAGTAGTTGTGAATCGTGGTGTGCTATGATGAGCCAGTGGTTGTGTATCATGGTGTGTTATGCTGAGCCAGTGCTTGTGAATCATCGTGTGTTATCCTGAGCCAGTCGTGCGGAATCATGGTGCGTCATGTTGAGCCAGTGGGTGTGAATCATGGTGAGCTATGCTGAGCCAGGGGTTGTGAATCATGGTATTCTATTATGGGTCAGTGGGTGGGAATCATGGTGTGTTATGCTGAGTCATTTGTTGTGAATTATGGTGTGTTATTTTGAGCCAGTATTTGTGAATCATATTGAGTTATGATGAGCCAGTGGTTGTGAATCATGGTGTGCTATGATGAACCAGTGATTGTAAATCACGGAGTGTAATGCTGAGCCAGTGATGGGGAATTATGGTGTGCTATGCTGAGCCAGTGGTCATGCATCATGGTGTGTTATTCTGAGCCAGTGGTTGTGAATCATGGTGTGTTATTCCGAACCAGTGGTTGTGAATCATCGTGTGCTATGCTGAACCAGTGGTTGTGAATCATGGTGAGCTATGATGAACCAGTGGTTGTGAATCGTGGTGTGATATGCTGAGACAGTGGTTGTGTATTATTGTGTGTTATTCTGAGGCAGTGATTGTGAATCATGTTGTGTTTTTCTGAGCCAGCCAGTGGTTGTAAATCATAGCTAGTTATGCTGATCCAGTGGTTGTGAATCATGGTGTGTTAAGCTGAGGCAGTGATTGTGAATCATGGTGAATTATGATATGAAATGTGGTTGTGAATCATGATGCGCTACCGGTATGCTGAGCCCAGTGGTTGGGAATAATGGTGTGCTCTGTTAAGCCCAGTGGTTGTGAATTGTAATGTATTATGCCGAGAAAAGTGGTTGTGAATCATGATGTGCTATCGATATGCTGAACCCAGTGCTTGGGAATCATGGTGTGTTATGCCGAACCAGTGGTTGTGAATCATGTTTTGCTATGCTGAGCCAGTGGTTGTGAATCATTGTTTTCTATGCTGAGCAAGTGGCTGTGAATCATGTTTTATGATGCTGAGCCAGTGGTTGTGAATCATGGTGAGCTATGCTGAGCCAGTGGTTATGAATCATGCTGTGTTATACTGAGCCAGTGGTTGTAAGTCATGGTGTGTAATGCTGAGGCAGTGGTTGTGAATCATGGTGTGCTATGATGAGTCAGTGGTTGTGAATCATGGATTGTTATGCTGTGCCAAAGGTTGTGAATCATGGTGTGCTATGCTGAGGCAGTGGTTGTGAATCATGGTGAGCTATGCTGAGCCAGTGGTTGCTAATCATGTTGTGCTATGCTGAGCTAGTGGTTGTGAATCATTGTGTGCTCTGTTGAGGTAGTGGGTATGAATCATGGTGTGTTTTACAGAGACAGTGGTTGTGAATCATGGTGTGTAATGCTGAGCCAGTGGTTTTGAATCACGAGGTGTTATACTGAGCCAGTGGCTGTGAATGATTGTGTGATATACTGATCGAGTGGTTGTGAATGATGGTGGTTTATGCTGAACCAGTGGTTGTGAATCATGGTCTGTAATGCTGAGCAAGTGATTGTTAATCATGGTGTGTAATGCTGAGCAAGTGGTTGTGAGTCATGGTGAGTTATGCTGAGCCAGTGGGTGTGAGTCATCGTGTGTAATGTTGAGCCAGTGATTGTGAGTCATGGTGAGTTATGCTGAGCCAGTGGGTGTGAGTCATCGTGTGTAATGTTGAGCCAAAGATTGTGAATTATGGCGTGTTATGCTGAGCCAGTGGTTGTGAATCATGGTGTGCTATACGGATCCAGTGGATGTGAATCATGGAGTGTTATACTGAGCCAGTGGTTGTTTATCATGATGTGTATTGCTGAGCAAGTGAATGTGAATCATGGTGAGTTTTACTCTTCCAGTGGTTGTTAATCATGGTGTGCTATACTGAGTCAGTGGTTTTGAACTATGCTGTGCTATGCTTGTGAATAATGGTGGGTTATACTGAGCCAGTGGCTGTGAATCTTTGTTTGGTATGCTGTACCAGTTGTTGTGAGTCATGGTGAGTTATATTGTGCCAGGGGTGTGAACTATGGTGTGCAATGCTGAACCTGTGGTTGTGAATAATGGTGTGTTATGCTGAACCAGTGGTTGTGAATCATGGTGTGTTATGCTGTGGCAGTGGCTGTGTCTCATTGTGAGCTATAATGAGCCAGTGGGTGTTAATCATGGTGTGCTATTGTGAGACAGTGATTGTGAATCATGGTGGGCTATGCTGAGCCAATGGTTCTGTATCATGGTGTGCTATGTTGAGCCAGTGGTTGTGAATCATTGTGTGATATCCTGAGCCAGTTGTCGTGAATCATGGTGAGCTATGATGAGCCAGTGGTTTTGAATGGTGGTGTGTTATGCTGAGCCAATGATTTTGAATCATGTTGTGTTATTGTGAGCTAACCAGTGGTTGTAAATGATAGCTAGTTTTTCTGAACCAATGGTTGTGAATCGTGGTGTGGTATGCTGAGCCAGTGGTTATGAATAATGGTGTGTTATTCTGAGCCAGTGGTTGTGAATCATGGTGTGTTATTCTGAGCCAGTCGTTGTTAATCATGGTGTGCTATGCTAAGCCCAGTGGATGTGAATCGTTATGTATTATGCTGAGCTAAGTGGTTGTGAATCAAGATGTGCTATGCTGAGCCCAGTGGTTGTGAATCATGGTGTGTTATGCTGAGGCAGTGGTTTGAATCATGGTTTATGATGCTGAGCCAGTGGTTGTGAATCATGGTTTATGATGTTGAGCCAGTGGTTGTGAATCATGGTGAGCTATTCTGAGCCAGTAGTTATGAATCATGGTGTGTTATGCTGATCCAGTGGTTGCGAGTTATGGTGTGTAATGTTGAGCCTGAGGTTGTGAATTATGGTGTGTTTTGATGAGCCAGTGGTTGTGAATCATGGTGTGTTGTGTTGAGCCTATGGTTGTGAATCATAGTGTGTTATGCCGGGCCAGTAATTGTGAATCATGGTGTGTAATGCTGAGCCAGTGGTTATGCATCATGGTGTGCTATGCTGAGCCAGTGGTTGTGAATCATGGTGTGTTATTCTGTGCCAGTAATTGTGAATCAAGGTGTGTTATGCTGAGCCAGTAGTTGTGATTCATGGTGAGCTATGATGAGCCAGTGGTTGTGAATCGTGGTATATTATGATGAGCCAGTGGTTGTGTATCATGGTGTGTTATGCTGAACCAGTGGTTGTGAATCATCGTGTTTTATGCTGAGCCAGTTGTTGTGAATTATGGTGTGTCGTGTTGAGCTAGTGGCTGTGAATCATGGCGTGTTATGCTGAGCCAATGGTTGTGAATCATGGTGAGGTATGGTGAGCCAGGGGTTGTGCATCATGGTGTGCTATGCTGATCCAGTGGTTGTGAATCGTGGTGTGCTATGCTGAGCCAGTGGTTGTGTATCATGGTGTGTTATGCTGAGCCAGCCAGTGGTTGTAAATCATAGCTAGTTTTGCTGATCAAGAGATTGTGAATCATGGTGTGTTAAGCTGAGGCAGTGATTGTGAATCATGTGTTATTCTGCGCAAGTGGTTGTGAATTATGGTGAATTAAGCTGTGAAAAGTGGTTGTGAATCATGATGCGCTACCGGTATGCTGAACCCAGAGGTTGGGAATCATGGTGTGCTCTTTTAAGCACAGTGATTGTGAATTGTGATGTATTATGCTGAGAAAAGTGGTTGTGAATCATGATGTGCTACCGGTATGCTGAGCCCAGTGGTTGGGAATGATGGTGTGTTATGCCGAACCAGTGGTTGTGAATCATGTTTTGCTATGCTGAGCCAGTGGTTGTGAATCGTTGTTTTTTATGCTGAGCCAGTGGTTGTGAATCATGGTTTATGATGCTGAGCAAGTGGTTGTGAATCATGGTGAGCTATGCTGAGCCAGTGGTTATGAATCATGTTGTGCTATACTGAGCCAGTGGTGGTAAGTCATGGTGTGTAATGCTGAGGCAGTGGTTGTGAATGATGGTGTGCTATGAGTCAGTGGCTGTGAATCATGGATTGCTATGCTGTGCCAAAGGTTGTGAATCATGGTGTGCTATGCTGAGCCAGTAGTTGTGAATCATGGTGAGTTATGCTGAACCAGTGGTTGCTAATCATGTTGTGCTATGCTGAGCCAGTGGTTGTGAATCATTGTGTGCTCTGCTGGGGTGGTGGTTATGAATCATGGTGTGTTATACTGAGACTGTGGTTGTGAATGATGGTGTGTAATGCTGAGCCAGTGGTTTTGAATCATGGGGTGTTATATTGAGCTAGTGGCTGTGAATCATAGTGTGATATTCTGATCGAGTGGTTGTGAATTATGGATTGATATGCTGTGCCAAAGGTTGTGAATTATGGCGTGTTATGCTGTGCCAGTGGTTGTGAATCATGGTGTGCTATACGGATCTAGTGGATGTGAATCATGGTGTGCTATGCTGAGCCAATGGTTGTGAATCATGATGTGTATTGCTGGGCAAGTGATTGTGAATCATGGTGAGTTTTACTGTTCCAGTGATTTTGAATCATGGTGTGTCATACTGAGTCAGTGTTTTTGAACTATGCTGTTCTATGCTTGTGAATAATGGTGGGTTATGCTGAGTCAGTGGCTGTGAATCATTGTTTGTAATGCTGTGCCAATCGTTGTGAGTAATGGTGAGTTATATTGTGCCAGGGGTGTGAATTATGGTGTGTAATGCTGATCCAGTGATTGTGAATCATGGTGTGGTATGCTGAGCCAGTGGTTGTGAATCATGGTGTGTTATGCTGTGGCAGTGGCTGTAAATCATGGTGAGCTATAATGAGCCAGTGGGTGTTAATCATGGTGTGCTATTGTGAGGCAGTGATTGTGAATCATGGTGTGCTTTGCTGAGCCAATGGTTATGTATCATGGTGTGCTATGTTGAGTCAGTGGTTGTGAATCATTGTGTGTTATCCTGAGCCAGTTGTTGTGAATCATTGTGTGTTATAGTTAGCCAGTGGTCGTGAATCATGGTGAGTTATGATAAGCCAGTGGTTCTGAATCGTTGTGTGTTATGCTGAGCCAATGATTTTGAATCATGTTGTGTTATTGTGAGCAAGCTAGTGGTTGTAAATAATAGCTAGTTTTGCTGAGCCAATGGTTGTTAATCGTGGTGTCTTATGCTGAGTCAGTGGTTATGCATAATGGTGTATTATTCTGAGCCAGTGGTTGTGAATCATGGTGTGTTATTCTGAGTCAGTGGTTGTTAATCATGGTTTATCATGCTGAGCCAGTGGTTGTGCATCATGGTTTATCATGTTGAGCCAGTGATTGTGAATCATGGTGAGCTATGCTGAGCCAGTAGCTATGAATCATGGTGTGCTATGCTGAGTCAGTGGTTGTGAGTCATGGTGTGTAATTCTGAGCCAGAGGTTGTGAATTATGGTGTGTTATGATGAGCCAGTGGTTGTGAATCATGGATTGTCATGCTGTGCCAAAGGTTGTGAATCATGGTGAGTTATGCTGAGCCAGTGGTTGATAATCATGTTGTGTTAAGCTGTTCCAATGGTTGTGACTCATTGTGTGTTATTCTGAGCCAGTGGTTGTGAATCATTGATTGTCATGCTCTGCCAAAGGTTGTGAATCATGGTGTGTAATGCTGAGCCAGTGGTTGTGAATCATGGGATATTATACTGAACCAGTGGTTGTGATTCATGGTGTGATATACTGAGCCAGTGGTTGTGAACTATGGTGAGCTATGCTGAACCAGTGGTTGTAAATCATGGTGTGTAATGCTGAGCAAGTGATTGTGATTCATGGTGTGTAATGTAGAGCAAGTGGTTGTGAGTCATGGTGAGCTAAGCTGAGCCAGTGGGTGTGAGTCATGTTGTGTAATGCTGAGCCAGTGGTTGTGAATCATGGTGTGTTATGCTGAACCAGTGGTTGTGAGTCATGGTGAGTTATGCTGAGCCAGTGGTTGTGAGTCATGGAGTGTAATGCTGAGACAGTGGTTGTGAATTATGGTGTGTTATGCTGAGCCAGTGGTTGTTAAGCATGGTGTAATTCTGAGCCAGTGATTGTTAATCATGGATTGTTATGCTGTGCCAAAGGTTGTGAATTATGGCGTATTATACTGAGCCAGTGGTTGTCAATCATGGTGTGTTATACTGAGCCAATGGATGTGAATCTTGGTGAATTTTACTGTGCCAGTAGTTGTGAATAATGATGTGCCATGCTGAGGCAGTGGTTGTGAATTATACTGTGCTATACTTGTGAATCATGGTGAGTTATACTGAGCCATTGGCTGTGAATCATGGTTTGTTATACTGCGCCAGTGGTTATGAGTCATGGGGAGTTATGTTGTGCTAGGTGTGTGAATCATGGTGTGTTATGCTGAGCCAGTGGTTGTGAATCATGCTGTGCTATACTGATTCGAGTGGTTGTGAATGATGGTGTGTAATGTTGAGCCAGTGGCTGTGAATCATGGTGTGTTATGCTGAGGCAGTGGGTGTGAATCACGGTTAGCTATGGTCAGGCAGTGGTTGTGAATCATGGTGTGTTATGCTGAGGCAGTGGTTGTGAATCATGGTGTGGTATGGTGAGCCAGTGATTGTGAATCATGGTGTGCTATGCTGAAGCAGTGGTTATGTATCATGATGTGTTATTCTGAGCCAGTGGTTGTGAATCACGGTGTGCTATGCTGAGCAAGGGGTTGTGAATCATGGTGAGTTATGAAGTGCCAGTGGTTATGAATCGTGGTGTATTATGCTGAGCCAGTGGTTGTGTATCATGGTGTGTTATGCTGCCCCAGTGATGGTGAATCATGGTGTGTTATTCTGAGCCAGTGATTGTGAATCATGTGTTATTGTGAGCCAGCCAGTGGTTGTAATTCATAGCTAGTTATGCTGAGCCAGTGGTTGTGAATCATGGTGTGTTAAGCTGAGCCAGTGGTTGTGAATCATGTTGTGTTATGCTGAACAAATGGTTGCGAATCACTATGTGTTATTCTGAGCCAGTGGTTGTGAATCATGGTGTATTATTCTGAGCCAGTGGTTGTGAATCATGGTGTATTATTCTGAGCCAGTGGTTGTGAATCATGGTGTGTTAAGCTGTGCCAGTGGTTGTGAATCATGTTGTGTTATGCTGAACAAATGGTTGTGAATCACTATGTGTTATTCTGAACCAGTGGTTGTGAATCATGGTGTGTTATGCTGAGCCAGTGATTTAGAATCATGGTGTGTTATTCTGAGTCAGTGATTGTGAATCATATTGTGTTATTCTGAGCCAGCCAGTGGTTGTAAATCATAGCTAGTTATGCTGAGCCAGTTGTTGTGAATCATGGTGTGTTAAGCTGAGCCAGTGGTTGTGAATCAGTATGTGTTATTCTGAGGCAGTGGCTGTGAATGATGGTGTATTATTCTTAGCCAGTGGTTGTGAATTATGTTTTGTTATTCTGAGCCAGTGGATTTGAATCATGGTGAGTTATGCTGAGCCAGTGGTTGTGAATCATGGTGTGTTATTCTGAGCTAGTGGTTGTGAATCATGGTGAGCTATAATATAATTTAACATTAGATTATATGACAAAAACTCTGAATCAGATTATTTTTTTTCCTCCACCAAATTCAGAATATTTTTTTCATCAACATTGGGAATCAGAATATTTTTTTTAGAAAAAAACTATACCCCCCCCCCCCTCCCCACACACACTTCAAGTTAAATGGTCGTTCCTTTACTCGCTTGAGGGAGGTCGGTGGTTTTCTCCTGGCACTCTTGGCACCAAAAATAAAACTGACCGCCGCGACATCACTGAAATATTGTTGAACGTGGCGTTAAACGCCATGACTTTAATCCTGTCATTTTTATCTTATTTATTATTCTTTTATGAGACAAATTGGGATATGAATTATAATTTGGTGGTCCAGTCAGATTTCCTAAACAAAACGTAAAACTTGAATTTGTAAAAAAATGAACTGTTACATATATCATGTCAGCCTCTGGTTTTTCAGATTATATAATGATTTTGTGTATGATATGTATGCACCTGCTGTAATTTAAGATAAAACGCTATAAATATATCATAAACTAAATCAAGTGGGTCAACTATTTATATCCATCTCAAAGCGAATGAAGGTAGCAACGAGTTCGGCAGAAATATTAAGAATTGACCTTCCTTGTATAAATAGTCCTATTCTGCTTGAAATGCAAAAGAGAGGACCGACTTAAACATTATAATAGAATGAAAAATGACCACAGATTTATATGTGCGTGTTATTTTTCTTCTACAATCGGTCCTTGGAGCCCATTTTGTCAATGTCAGATTATGGGCGGGAAAAATGAATACAAGTTCGGCATGTACATTTTCCTCTTATTTTCAAAGTAGTTCGGCATATCTGTAGAAGGCTAGTTATAATGTTTACTTCCTGGATCGATACGATTGGATAATATATGAATCACCTGGCAATACTGCATTATTTGTTTAAGATAAGGGCGTTGCTGTATAACACAGAAAAATCAATTAAAAAAATACGTTACTACGATAGACACAAATCAAGGGCATATGTTGACCTGTTTCTGAAAGTCATACGGAGCAGCATCTTAAACAACAATCATAAATAGAGATGAAATATTTAATTATGTCATTTCTGTCTGATCGATTGCTTTTATTTATCATTGTTAAGGGACCGACCATTTAACTTGAAGGGAGGGGGGTTATGGTCTTTTGTTTCGTTCAAAAATTTTTTTCGAACACGAGAGTTAGAATATTAATTTTTTTTGTTGCACAAAGCGCAAATTTTTTTCCCCAGAATTCAACATTAGGTTATATGACAAAAACTCTGAATCAGATTATTATTTTTTTTCTCCACCAAAATCAGAATATTTTTTTCAGCAACATTGGGAATCAGAATATTTGTTTAGAAATAAGCACCCCCCTCCCCCCCACCTTCAAGTTAAATGGTCGTTCCCTTACCCACACGCTTGAGGGAGGTCGGTGGTTTTCTCCTGCCACTCTTGGCACCAAAAATAAAACTGACCGCCGCAACATAACTGAAATATTGTTGAACGTGGCGTTAAACGCCATGACTATTATCCTGTCATTTTTATTTTGTTTATTATTCTTTTATGAGACAAATGGGGATATGAATTATAATTTGCTGAGTCCTTTAGAGTGGTGGTCCAGACAGATTTCCTAATCAAAACGTGAAGCTTGAATTTGTAAAAAAATGAACTGTTACATATATCATGTCAGCCTCTGGTTTTGTCAGATTATATAATGATTTCGTGTATGATATGTATGCACCTGTTGTAATTCAAGATAAAACGCTATAAATATATCATAAACTAAATCAAGTGGGTCAACTATTTATATCCATCTCAAAGCGAATGAAGGTAGCAACGAGTTCGGCAGAAATATTAAGAATTGACCTTCCTTGTATAAATAGTCCTATTCTGCTTGAAATGCAAAAGAGAGGACCGACTTCAACATTTTAATAGAATGAAAAATGACCACAGATTTATATGTGCGTGTTATTTTTCTTCTAAAATCGGTCCTTGGAGCCCATTTAGTCAATGTCAGATTATGGGCGGGAAAAATGAATACAAGTTCGGCATGTACATTTTCCTCTTATTTTCAAAGTAGTTCGGCATATCTGTAGAAGGCTAGTTATAATGTTTACTTCCTGGATCGATACGATTGGATAATATATGAATCACCTGGCAATACTGTATTATTTGTTTAAGATAAGGGCGTTGCTGTATAACACAGAAAAATCAATTGAAAAAATACGTGACTACGATAGACACAAATCAAAGGCATGTGTTGACCTGTTTCTGAAAGTCATACGGAGCAGCATCTTAAACAACAATCATAAATAGAGATGAAATATTTAATTATGTCATTTCTGTCTGATCGATTGCTTTTATTTATCATTGTTAAGGGACCGACCATTTAACTTGAAGGGATGGGGGTTATGGTCTTTGTTTCGTTCAAAATTTTTTTTCCAACACGAGAGTTAGAATATTATTTTTTGTTGCACAAAGCGCAAATTTTTTTTTCCAGAATTCAACATTAGGTTATATGACAAAAACTCTGAATCAGATTATTTTTTTTTTTCTCCACCAAAATCAGAATATTTTTTTCAGCAACATTGGGAATCAGAATATTTGTTTAGAAATAAGCATACCCCCCCCCCCCCCCCCCCCCCCCCCACCCCCACCTTCAAGTTAAATGGTCGTTCCCTTACCCACACGCTTGAGGGAGGTCGGTGGTTTTCTCCTGGCACTCTTGGCACCAAAAATAAAACTGACCGCCGCAACATAACTGAAATATTGTTGAACGTGGCGTTAAACGCCATGACTATTATCCTGTCATTTTTATCTTGTTTATTATTCTTTTATGAGACAAATTGGGATATGAATTATAATTTGCTTAGTCCTTTAGAGTGGTGGTCCAGACAGATTTCCTAATCAAAACGTGAAGCTTGAATTTGTAAAAAAATGAACTGTTACATATATCATGTCAGCCTCTGGTTTTGTCAGATTATATAATGATTTCGTGTATGATATGTATGCACCTGTTGTAATTCAAGATAAAACGCTATAAATATATCATAAACTAAATCAAGTGGGTCAACTATTTATATCCATCTCAAAGCGAATGAAGGTAGCAACGAGTTCGGCAGAAATATTAAGAATTGACCTTCCTTGTATAAATAGTCCTATTCTGCTTGAAATGCAAAAGAGAGGACCGACTTCAACATTTTAATAGAATGAAAAATGACCACAGATTTATATGTGCGTGTTATTTTTCTTCTAAAATCGGTCCTTGGAGCCCATTTTGTCAATGTCAGATTATGGGCGGGAAAAATGAATACAAGTTCGGCATGTACATTTTCCTCTTATTTTCAAAGTAGTTCGGCATATCTGTAGAAGGCTAGTTATAATGTTTACTTCCTGGATCGATACGATTGGATAATATATGAATCACCTGGCAATACTGTATTATTTGTTTAAGATAAGGGCGTTGCTGTATAACACAGAAAAATCAATTGAAAAAATACGTGACTACGATAGACACAAATCAAAGGCATGTGTTGACCTGTTTCTGAAAGTCATACGGAGCAGCATCTTAAACAACAATCAAAATAGAGATGAAATATTTAATTATGTCATTTCTGTCTGATCGATTGCTTTTATTTATCATTGTTAAGGATTGACCATTTAATTTGAAGGGGGGGGGTTATGGTCTTTTGAGAGTTAGAATATTAATTTTTTTTGTTGCGCAAAGCGCGAAATTTTTTTCCAGAATTCAACATTAGGTTATATGACTAAAACTCTGAATCAGATTATTTTTTTTTCCTCCACCAAAATCAGAATATTTTTTTCAGCAACAACCATATATGTGTGTTATATTTCTAATCTATTGAAGTAGTTGTATTGCTATTGTGAAGAACGGCCTTGATTTAATGTTCTTTTAGAATTATAATGGTCATAGGATGTTGTATTTGCCATGGTTTGGTATATGGTGTTTAACGACACATTCAACAATATTTCAGCTATATCGTGGCGGTCAGTTTTATTGGTGGGGGAAACTGGAGTACCCGGAGAAAACCACCGACCTGCCGCAAGTCATTGACAAATTTTATTACATAATGTTGCATAGAGAACACCTCGCCATGAACGGGGTTCGATATCACAACTTTAGTGGTGATACGCACTGATTGCACAGGTAGTTGTAAATCAAACTACCTTTCGATCACGACGCATTGGCCAGTATGGGTATGCGATGTCCTATTGACCAAATTGGTTTGTTGGTTATTGGATGTTCTGTTGCTCTCGATGGTAAATGTATGTTCTTATTAATCATGTTGGCATGTTGGTTATTGAATGTTCTATAGGCCATGATGTTTATTGGATGTCCTATTGACATTGGTGGTTTTTGGATACTCTGTTTATAGTGGTTATTGAACGTTTTAACAATCATAAACAAACAAATCGGTTAAGAACAAAACTTTACGACAAAACAGCTGATTTAAATTTTCCCATTGGAACTTTGCATTTATATGTAACAACATTCCTGCTGCATCTGCATTTGGAATACAATTACTAAGCTGATACGGTATTCCGGGGCTTATGGATCCTATCAGGGTTTCCGTGATAGACGGTTGTTGCTAACAAAGTGGCTACTGAACCACTTATTACTAATGGTTATGTGTATGTCATCAATTTGAACGCTTTATGGTCGCCATCATGACTGGTTAAGCGTTACGTAATATCAGT
This sequence comes from Bathymodiolus septemdierum, assembly GCA_963383655.1. Classification (NCBI taxonomy): domain Eukaryota; kingdom Metazoa; phylum Mollusca; class Bivalvia; order Mytilida; family Modiolidae; genus Bathymodiolus; species Bathymodiolus septemdierum. The sequence continues at coordinate 19,163,646 of OY726521.1, forward strand.
GTGACACATGTCTTCGGATATGTCCTGTCCTCATTTCTTCTAGTGGTGCCGAAACTGATTACCATTGCCGAGTACCCGAGCTCACCCATGCCTTCTCTTGCAATAGCATTAAAGCAGTTGACTTCTCTAGTCTTTTAGAAACCACCCCTCTCGAAACTATTTCATCAAAAAAAAAATGACCAACATAGATAGACATATCTTGTAGCAACAAGGGAAAACATTGTTTCAAGCAAAAAGCTATGTGAAGCTCACATGAAAATATTCGAGTGTTTGATCGACAGCGTATTTGCTATGCTTGATAAATGTGTGTTACAATAGACAGTCGACACTCCTAAGGGTACCAGCTGTGCCCCTCTTCATATATATATTTCTTCATTTATTTGCATGAAATAACTTCTCAAGATAAACGAAAACAGCTAGTCAGGTCCTTTAATTTCACGTTTCTGTATATAGATTATAGCATTTCACTAAATATTGTGCCAGGGGTTTGAATTATGGTGTGCAATGCTGAGCCTGTGGTTGTGAATCATGGTGTGTTATGCTGAACCAGTGGTTGTAAAATCATGGTGTGTTATGCTGTGACAGTGGCTGTGAATCATGGTGAGCAATAATGAGCCAGTGGGTGTTAATCATGGTGTGCTATTGTGAGGCAGTGATTGTGAATCATGGTGTGCTATGCTGAGCCAATGGTTATGTATCATGGTGTGTTATGTTGAGCCAGTGGTTGTGAATCATTGTGTGCTATCCTGAGCCAGTGGTTGTGAATCATAGTGTGCTATGGTGAGCCAGTGGTCGTGAATCATGGTGAGTTAAGATGAGCCAGTGGTTTTGAATCGTGGTGTGTTATGCTGAGCCAATGATTTTGAATCATGTTGTGTTATTGTGAGCCAGCCAGTGGTTGTAAATGATAGCTAGTTTTGGTGATCCAATGGTTGTGAATGGTGGTGTGGTATGCTGAGCCAGTGGTTATGAATAATGGTGTGTTATTCTGAGCCAGTGGTTGTGAATCATGATGTGTTATTCTGAGCCAGTCGTTGTTAATCATGGTGTGCTATGCTAAGCCCAGTGGTTGTGAATCGTTATGTATTATGCTGAGCTAAGTGGTTGTGAATCAAGATGTGCTATGCTGAGCCCAGTGGTTGTGAATCATGGTGTGCTATGCCGAACCAGTGGTTATGAATCATGGTTTGTTATGCTGAGGCAGTGGTTGTGAATCATGGTTTATTATGTTCAGCCAGTGGTTGTGAATCATGGTTTATGATGTTGAGCCAGTGATTGTGAATCATGGTGAGCTATTCTGAGCCAGTAGTTATGAATCATGGTGTGCTATGCTGATCCAGTGGTTGTGAGACATGGTGTGTAATGCTGAGCCAGAGGTTGTGAATTATGGTGTGTTATGATGAGCCAGTGGTTGTGAATGATGGTGTGTTATGCTGAACCTGTGGTTGTGAATCATAGTGTGTTATGTTGAGCCAGTGATTGTGAATCATGGTGTGTTATGCTGAGCCAGTGGTTATGTATCATGGTGTGCTATGCTGAGCCAGTGATTGTGAATCATGGTGTGTTATGCTGAGCCAGTGGTTGTGAATCATGGTGTGCTATGCTAAGCCAGTAGTTGTGATTCATAGTGAGCTATGATGAGCCAGTGGTTGTGAATCGTGGTGGGCTATGATGAGCAAGTGGTTGTGTATCATGGTGTGTTATGCTGAACCAGTGGTTGTGAATCAGCATGTTTTATGCTGAGCCAGTTGTTGTAAATCATGGTGTGTCATGTTGAGCTAGTGGCTGTGAATAATGGCGTGTTATGCTGAGCCAGTGGTTGTGAATCATGGTGAGCTATGCTGAGTCAGAGGTTGTGAATCATGGTGTGTTATGCTGAGCCTGTGGTTGTGAATCATAGTGTCTTATGCTGAGCCAGTGATTGTGAATCATGGTATGTTATGCTGAGCCAGTGGTTATGTATCATGGTGTGCTATGCTGAGCCAGTGGTTGTGAATCATTGTGTGTTATTCTGGGCCAGTGGTTGTGAATCATGGTGTGCTATGCTAAGCCAGTAGTTGTGATTCATGGTAAGCTATGATGAGCCAGTGGTTGTGAATCGTGGTGTGTTATGATGAGGAAGTGGTTGTGTATCATGGTGTGTTATGCTGAACCAGTGGTTGTGAATCAGCGTGTATTATGCTGAGCCAGTTGTTGTGAATCATGGTGTGTGTCATGTTGAGCTAGTGGCGGTGAATAATGGCGTGTTATGCTGAGCCAGTGGTTGTGAATCTTGGTGAGCTATGCTGAGTCAGGGGTTGTAAATCATGGTGTGCTATGATGGGACAGTGGGTGGGAATCATGGTGTGTTATGCAGAGTCATTGGTTGTGAATTATGGTGTGTTATTTTGAGCCAGTATTTGTGAATCATAGTGAGTTATGATGAGCCAGTGATTGTGAATCATGGTGTGCTATAATGATCCAGTGGTTGTAAATCATGGTGTGTTATGCTGTGCCAGTAATTGAGAATCATGTGTGTTATGCTGAGCCAGTGGTCATGCATCATGGTGTGTTATGCTGAATCAGTGGTTGTGAATCATGGTGTGTTATTTCGAACCAGTGATTGTGAATCATAGTGTGTTATGCTGAGCCAGTGGTTGTGAATCGTGGTGTGCTATGCTGAGCCAGTGGTTGTGTATCATGGTGTGTTATTCTGAACCAGTGATAGTGAATCATGTTGTGTTATTCTGAGCCAGCCAGTGGTTTTAAATCATAGCTAGTTATGCTGATCCAGTGATTGTGAATCATGGTGTGTTAAGCTGAAGGAGTGATTGGGAATCAGGTTGTGTTATTCTGAACAAGTGGTTGTGAATCATGGTGAATTATGCCGTGAAAAGTGGTTGTGAATCATGATGCGCTACCGGTATGCTGAGCCCAGTGGTTGGGAATCATAGTGTGCTCTGTTAAGCCAGTGATTGTGAATTGTGATGTATTATGCTGAGAAAAGTGGTTGTGAATCATGGTGTGTTATTCTGGGCCAGTGGTTGTGAATCAGGTGTGTTATGCTGAGCCAGTAGTTATGATTCATGGTGAGCTATGATGAGCCAGTGGTTGTGAATGGTGGTGTGCTATGATGAGCCAGTGGTTGTGTATCATGGTGTGTTATGCTGAACCAGTGGATGTGAATCATCGTGTTTTATGCTGAGTCAGTTGTTGTGAATCATGGTGTGTCATGTTGATCTAATGGCTGTGAATAATGGCGTGTTATGCTGAGCCAGTGGTTGTGAATCATGGTGAGCTATGCTGAGCCAGGGGTTGTGCATCATGGTGTGCTATGATGGGCCAGTAGGTGGGAATCATGGTGTGTTATGCTGAGTCATTGGTTGTGAAATGTGGTGTGTTATTTTGAGCCAGTATTTGTGAATCATAGTGAGCTATGATAAGCCAGTGGTTGTGAATCATGGTGTTCTATGATGAGCCAGTGGTTGTAAATCACGGTGTGCTATGCTGTGCCAGTGATTTTGAATCATGGTGTATTATGCTGAGCCAGTGGTCATGCATCATGGGGTGTTATTCTGAGCCAGTGATAGTGAATCATGTTGTGTTATTCTGAGCCAGCCAGTGGTTGTAGATCATAGCTAGTTATACTGATCCAGTGGTTGTGAATCATGGTGTGTTATTCTGAGCAAGTGGTTGTAAATCATGGTGAATTATGCTGTGAAAAGTGGTTGTGAATCATGATGCGCTACCGGTATGCTGAGCCCAGTGGTTGGGAATCATAGTGTGCTCTGTTAAGCCCAGTGATTGTGAATTGTGATGTATTATGCTGAGAAAAGTGGTTGTGAATCATGATGTGCAACCGGTATGCTGAGTCTAGTGGTTGGGAATCATGGTGTGTTATGCCGAACCAGTGGTTGTGAATGATGTTTTGCTATGCTGAGCCAGTGGTTGTGAATCATGTTGTTTTATGCTGAGTCAGTGGTTGTAAGTCATGGTGTGTAATGCAGAGGCAGTGGTTGTGAATCATGGTGTGCTATGATGAGTCAGTAGCTGTGAATCATGGATTGCTATGCTGTGCCAAAGGTTGTGAATCATGGTGTGCTATGCTGAGCCAGTGGTTGTGAATGATGGTGAGTTATGCTGAACCAGTGGTTGCTAATGATGTTGAGCTATGCTGAGCCAGTGGTTGTGAATCATTGTGTGCTCTGCTGAGGCAGTGGTTATGAATGATGGTGGGTTATGCTGAGACAGTGGTTGTGAATCATGGTGAGTAATGCTGAGCCAGTGGTTTTGAATCATGGGGTGTTATACTGAGCCAGTGGATGTGCTTCATTGTGTGATATACTGATCGAGTGGGTGTGAATTATGGTGAGTTAGGCTGAACCAGTGGTTGTGAATCATGGTGTGTAATGCCGAGCAAGTGATTGTTAATCATGGTGTGTAATGCTGAGCAAGTGGTTGTGAGTCATGTTGAGCTAATCTGAGCCAGTGGGTGTGAGTCATCGTGTGTAATGTTGAGCCAGAGATTGTTAATCATGGATTGGTATGCTGTGCCAAAGGTTGGGAATTATGGTGTGTTATGATGAGCCAGTGGTTGTGAATCATGGTGTGCTATACGGATCCATTGAATGTGAATCATGGTGTGTTATAATGAGCCAGTGGTTGGTTATGATGATGTGTATTGCTGAGCAGGTGATTGTGAATCATGGTGAGTTTTACTGTTCCAGTGGTTGTGAATCATGGTGTGCTATGCTGAGTCAGTGGTTTTGAATTATGCTGTGCTATGCTTGTGAATAATGGTGGGTTACACTGCGCCAGTGGCTATGAATCATTGTTTGTTATGCTGTGCCAGTTGTTTTGAGTCATGGTGAGTTATATTGTGCCACGGGTGTGAATTGTGGTTTGCAATGCTGAGCTAGTGGTTGTGAATCATGGCGTGTTATGTTGAACCAGTGGTTGTGAATCATGTTGTGTTATGCTGTGGCAGTGGCTGTGAATCATGGTGAGTTATAATGAGCCAGTGGGTGTTAATCATGGTGTGCTATTTTGAGGCAGTGATTGTGAATCATGGTGTGCTATGCTGAACCAATGGTTATATATCATGGTGTGCTATGTTAAGCCAGTGGTTGTGAATAATTGTGTGTTATCCTGAGCCAGTGGTTGTGAATCATGATGTGCTATGGTGAGCCAGTGGTCGTGAATCATGGTGAGTTATGATGAGCCAGTGGTTTTGAATCGGGGTGTGTTATGCTGAGCCAATGATTTTGAATCATGTTGTGTTATTGTGAGCAAGCCAGTGGTTGTAAATGATAGCTAGTTTTGTTGAGCTAATGGTTGTGAATCGTGGTGTGTTATGCTGAGTCAGTGGTTATGAATAATGGTGTGTTTTTCTGAGCCAGTTGTTGTGAATCATGGTGTGTCATGTTGAGCTAGTGGCTGTGAATAATGGCGTGTTATGCTGAGCCAGTGGTTGTGAATCATGGTGAGCTATGCTGAGCGAGGGGTTGTGCATCATGGTGTGCTATGATGGGCCAGTGGGTGGGAATCATGGTGTTTTATGCTGAGTCATTGGTTGTGAATTATGGTGTGTTATTTTGAGCCAGCATTTGTGAATCATAGTGAGCTATGATGAGCCAGTGGTTGTGAATCATGGTGTGCTATGATGAGCCAGTGTTTGTAAATCACGGTGGGTTAAGCTGTGCCAGTGATTGTGAATCATGGTGTGTTATGCTGAGCCAGTGGTCATGCATCATTGTGTGTTATTCTGAGCCAGTGATAGTGAATCATGTTGTGTTATTCTGAGCCAGCCAGTGGTTGTAAATCATAGCTAGTTATGCTGATCCAGTGGTTGTAAATCATGGTGTGTTAAGCTGGGGCAGTGATTGTGAATCTTGTTGTGTTATTCTGAGCAAGTGGTTGTAAATCATGAGGAATTATGCTGTGAAAAGTGGTTGTGAATCATGATGCGCTACCGGTATACTGAGCCCAGTGGTTGGGAATCATAGTGTGCTCTGTTAAGTCCAGTGATTGTGAATTGTGATGTATTATGCTGAGAAAAGTGGTTGTGAATCATGATGTGCAACCGGTATGCTGAGCCTAGTGGTTGGGAATCATGGTGTGTTATGCCGAACCAGTGGCTGTGAATGATGTTTTGCTATGCTGAGCCAGTGGTTGTGAATCATGTTGTTTTATGCTGAGTCAGTGGTTGTAAGTCATGGTGTGTAATGCAGAGGCAGTGGTTGTGAATCATGGTGTGCTATGATGAGTCAATGGCTGTGAATCATAGATTGTTATGGTGTGCCAAAGGTTATGAATTATGGTGTGCTATGCTGAGCCAGTGGTTGTGACTGATGGTGTGTTATGCTGAACCAGTGGTTGCTAATCATGTTGTGCTATGCTGAGCCAGTGGTTGTGAATCATTGTGTGCGCTTCTGAGGCAGTGGCTATGAATGATGGTGGGCTATGCTGAGACAGTGGTTGTGAATCATGGTGTGTAATGCTGAGCCAGTGGTTTTGAATCATGGGGTGCTATACTGAGCCAGTGGCTGTGAATCATTGTGTGATATACTGATCGAGTGGTTGTGAATTATGGTGAGTTAGGCTGAACCAGTTGTTGTGAATCATGGTGTGTAATGCCGAGCAAGTGATTGTTAATCATGATGTGTAATGTTGAGGAAGTGGTTGTGAGTTATGGTGAGCCAGTGGGTGTGAGTCATCGTGTGTAATGTTGAGCCAGGGATTGTGAGTCATGGGGAGTTATGCTGAGCCAGTGGTTGTTAATCATGGATTGGTATGCTGTGCCAAAGGTTGTGAGTTATGGCGTGTTATGCTGAACCAGTGGTTGTGAATCATGGTGTGCTATACGGATCCAGTGGATGTGAATCATGATGTGTTATACTGAGCCAGTGGTTGTTTATGATGGTGTGTATTGCTGAGCAAGTGATTGTGAATCATGGTGAGTTTTACTGTTCCAGTGGTTGTTAATCATGGTGTGCTATGCTGATTCAGTGGTTGTGAAATATGCTGTGCTATGCTTGTGAATAATAGTGGGTTATACTGCGCCAGTGGCTGTGAATTTGTTATGCTGTGCCAGTTGTTGTGAGTCATGGTGAGTTATATTGTGCCACGGGTGTGAATTATGGTTTGTAATGCTGAGCTAGTGGTTGTGAATCATGGTGTGTTATGCTGAACCAGTGGTTTTGAATCATTTTGTGCTATGCTGTGGCAGTGGCTGTGAATCATGGTGAGCTATAATGAGCCAGTGGGTGTTAATCATGGTGTGCTATTGTGAGGCAGTGATTGTGAATCATGGTGTGCTATGTTGAGCCAATGGTTATATATCATGGTGTGCTATGTTGAGCCAGTGGTTGTGAATCATGGTGTGTTATCCTGAGCCAGTGGTTGTGAATCATGGTGTGCTATGTTGAGCCATGTTGTGAATCATGGTGTGCTATGGTGAGCCAGTGGTTGTGAATCATGGTGAGTTATGATGAGCCAGTGGTTTTGAATCGTGGTGTGTTATGCTGAGCCAATGATTTTGAATCATGTTGTGTTATTGTGAGCAAGCCAGTGGTTGTAATTGATAGCTAGTTTTGTTGAGCTAATGGTTGTGAATCGTGGTGTGTTATGCTGAGCCAGTGGTTATGAATAATGGTGTGTTTTTCTGAGCCAGTGGTTGTGAATCATGGTGTGTTATTCTGAGTCAGTAGTTGTTAATCATGGTTTATCATGTTGAGCCAGTGATTTTGAATCATGGTGAGCTATGCTGAGCCAGTAGTTATGAATCATGGTGTGCTATGCTGAGCCAGTGGTTGTGAATTATGTTGTGTTATGATGAGCCAGTGGTTGTGAATCATGGATTGTCATGCTGTGCCAAAGGTTGTGCATCATGGTGAATTATGCTGCGCCATTGGTTGTGAATCATGGTGTGCTATGCTGAGCCAGTGGTTGTGAATCATTGTGAGTTATGCTGAGCCAGTGGTTGATAATCATGTTGTGTTAAGCTGCGCCATTGGTTGAGTCTCATTGTGTGTTATTCTGAGCCAGTGGTTGTGAATCATTGATTGTCATGCTGTGCCAAAGGTTGTGATTGATGGTGTGATATACTGAGCCAGTTGTTGTGAACTATGGTGAGTTATGCTGAACCAGTCGTTGTAAATCATGGTGTGTAATGCTGAGCAAGTGATTGTGAATCATGATGTGTAATGTTGAGCAAGTGGTTGTGAGTCATGGTGAGTTATGTTGAGCCAGTGGATGTGAGTCATGGTGTGTAATGCTGAACCAGTGGTTGTGAATCATCGTGTGTTATGCTGAACCAGTGGTTGTGAATTATGGTGTGTTATGTGGAGCCAGTGGTTGTTAAGCATGGTGTGTAATTCTGAGCCAGTGGTTGTTAATCATGGATGGTTATACTGTGCCAAAGGTTGTGAATTATGGCGTGTTATACTGAACCAGTGGTTGTCAATCATGGTGTGTTATACTGAGCCAGTGGATGTGAATCGTGGTAAGTTTTACTGTGCCAGTAGTTGTGAATAATGATGTGTCATGCTGAGTCAGTGGTTGTGAATTATGCTGGGCTATGCTTGTGAATCATGGTGAGTTATGCTGAGCCATTGGCTATGAATCATGGTTTGCTATGCTGTGCCAGTGGTTGTGAGTCATGCTGAGTTATGTTGTCCCAGGTGTGTGAATCATGGTGTGTTATGCTGAGCCAGTGGTTGTGAATCATGGTGAGCTATGGTCAGCCAATTGTTGTGAATCGTGGTGAGTAATGCTGAGCCAGTGGTTTTGAATCATGGGGTGTTATACTGAGCCAGTGGATGTGCATCATTGTGTGATATACTGATCGAGTGGTTGTGAATTATGGTGAGTTAGGCTGAACCAGTGGTTGTGAATCATGGTGTGTAATGCCGAGCAAGTGATTGTTAATCATGGTGTGTAATGCTGAGCAAGTGGTTGTGAGTCATGGTGAGCTATGCTGAGCCAATGGGTGTGAGTCATCGTGTGTAATGTTGAGCCAGGGATTGTGAGTCATGGTGAGTTATACTGAGCCAGTGGTTGTTAATCATGGATCGGTATGCTGTGCCAAAGGTTGTGAATTATGGTGTGTTATGATGAGCCAGTGGTTGTGAATCATGGTGTGCTATACGGATCCAGTGGATGTGAATCATGGTGTGTTATACTGAAACAGTGGTTGTTTATGATGATGTGTATTGCTGAGCAAGTGATTGTGAATCATGGTGAGTTTTACTGTTCCAGTGGTTGTGAATCATGGTGTGCTATGCTGAGTCAGTGGTTTTGAAATATGCTGTGCTATGCTTGTGAATAATGGTGGGTTATACTGCGCCAGTGGCTGTGAATTATTGTTTGTTATGCTGTGCCTGTTGTTGTGAGTCATGGTGAGTTAAATTGTGCCACGGGTGTGAATTATAATTTGCAATGCTGAGCCAGTGGTTGTGAATCATGTTGTGTTATGCTGTGGCAGTGGCTGTGAATCATGGTGAGCTATAATGAGCCAGTGGGTGTTAATCATGGTATGCTATTGTGAGGCAGTGATTGTGAATCATGGTGTGCTATGCTGAGCCAATGGTTATGTATCATGGTGTGCTATGTTGAGCCAGTGATTGTGAATCATGGTGTGTTATCCTGTGCCAGTGATTGTGAATCATGGTGTGCTATGTTGAGCCAGTGGTTGTGAATCATTGTGTGTTATCCTGAGCCAGTGGTTGTGAATCACGGTGTGCTATGGTGAGCCAGTGGTCATGAATCATGGTGAGTTATGATGAGCCAGTGGTTTTGAATCGTGGTGTGTTATGCTGAGCCAATGATTTTGAATCATGTTGTGTTATTGTGAGCATGCCAGTGGTTGTAAATGATAGCTAGTTTTGTTGAGCTAATGGTTGTGAATCGTGGTGTGTTAAGCTGAGTCAGTGGTTATGAATAATGGTGTGTTTTTCTGAGCCAGTTGTTGTGAATCATGGTGTGTCATGTTGAGCTAGTGGCTGTGAATAATGGCGTGTTATGCTGAGCCAGTGGTTGTGAATCATGGTGAGCTATGCTGAGCGAGGGGTTGTGCATCATGGTGTGCTATGATGGGCCAGTGGGTGGGAATCATGGTGTTTTATGCTGAGTCATTGGTTGTGAATTATGGTGTGTTATTTTGAGCCAGCATTTGTGAATCATAGTGAGCTATGATGAGCCAGTGGTTGTGAATCATGGTGTGCTATGATGAGCCAGTGTTTGTAAATCACGGTGGGTTAAGCTGTGCCAGTGATTGTGAATCATGGTGTGTTATGCTGAGCCAGTGGTCATGCATCATTGTGTGTTATTCTGAGCCAGTGATAGTGAATCATGTTGTGTTATTCTGAGCCAGCCAGTGGTTGTAAATCATAGCTAGTTATGCTGATCCAGTGGTTGTAAATCATGGTGTGTTAAGCTGGGGCAGTGATTGTGAATCATGTTGTGTTATTCTGAGCAAGTGGTTGTAAATCATGGTGAATTATGCTGTGAAAAGTGGTTGTGAATCATGATGCGCTACCGGTATACTGAGCCCAGTGGTTGGGAATCATAGTGCGCTCTGTTAAGCCCAGTGATTGTGAATTGTGATGTATTATGCTGAGAAAAGTGGTTGTGAATCATGATTTGCAAGCGGTATGCTGAGCCTAGTGGTTAGGAATCATCGTGTGTTATGCTGAGCAAGTGATTGTGAATCATGATGTGTAATGTTGAGCAAGTGATTGTGAATCATGATGTGTAATGTTGAGCAAGTGGTTGTGAGTCATGGTGAGTTATGTTGATCCAATGGATGTGAGTCATGGTGTGTAATGCTGAACCAGTGGTTGTGAATCATCGTGTGTTATGCTGAACCAGTGGTTGTGAATTATGGTGTGTTATGCTGAGCCAGTGGTTGTTAAGCATGGTGTGTAATTCTGAGCCAGTGGTTGTTAATCATGGATGGTTATACTGTGCCAAAGGTTGTGAATTATGGCGTGTTATACTGAGCCAGTGGTTGTCAATCATGGTGTGTTATACTGAGCCAGTGGATGTGAATCGTGGTAAGTTTTACTGTGCCAGTAGTTGTGAATAATGATGTGTCATGCTGAGTCAGTGGTTGTGAATTATGTTGTGCTATGCTTGTGAATCATGGTGAGTTATGCTGAGCCATTGGCTGTGAATCATGGTTTGCTATGCTGTGCCAGTGGTTGTGAGTCATGCTGAGTTATGTTGTCCCAGGTGTGTGAATCATGGTGTGTTATGCTAAGCCAGTGGTTGTGAATCATGGTGAGCTATGGTCAGCCAATTGTTGTGAATCATGGTGAGTAATGCTGAGCCAGTGGTTTTGAATCATGGGGTGTTATACTGAGCCAGTGGATGTGCATCATTGTGTGATATACTGATGGAGTGGTTGTGAATTATGGTGAGTTAGGCTGAACCAGTGGTTGTGAATCATGGTGTGTAATGCCGAGCAAGTGATTGTTAATCATGGTGTGTAATGCTGAACAAGTGGTTGTGAGTCATGGTGAGCTATGCTGAGCCAATGGGTGTGAGTCATCGTGTGTAATGTTGAGCCAGTGATTGTGAGTCATGATGAGTTATACTGAGCCAGTGGTTGTTAATCATGGATCGGTATGCTGTGCCAAAGGTTATGAATTATGGTGTGCTATGATGAGCCAGTGGTTGTGAATCATGGTGTGCTATACGGATCCAGTGGATGTGAATCATGGTGTGTTATACTGAAACAGTGATTGTTTATGATGATGTGTATTGCTGAGCAAGTGATTGTGAATCATGGTGAGTTTTACTGTTCCAGTGGTTGTGAATCATGGTGTGCTATGCTGAGTCAGTGGTTTTGAAATATGCTGTGCTATGCTTGTGAATAATGGTGGGTTATACTGTGCCAGTGGCTGTGAATCATTGTTTGCTATGCTGTGCCAGTTGTTGTGAGTCATGGTGAGTTATATTGTGCCACGGGTGTGAATTATAATTTGCAATGCTGAGCCAGTGGTTGTGAATCATGTTGTGTTATGCTGTGGCAGTGGCTGTGAATCATGGTGAGCTATAATGAGCCAGTGGGTGTTAATCATGGTATGCTATTGTGAGGCAGTGATTGTGAATCATGGTGTGCTATGCTGAGCCAATGGTAATGTATCATGGTGTGCTATGTTGAGCCAGTGGTTGTGAATCATGGTGTGTTATCCTGTGCCAGTGATTGTGAATCATGGTGTGCTATGTTGAGCCAGTGGTTGTGAATCATTGTGTGTTATCCTGAGCCAGTGGTTGTGAATCACGGTGTGCTATGGTGAGCCAGTGGTCGTGAATCATGGTGAGTTATGATGAGCCAGTGGTTTTGAATCGTGGTGTGCTATGCTGAGCCAATGATTTTGAATCATGTTGTGTTATTGTGAGCAAGCCAGTGGTTGTAAATGATAACTAGTTTTGTTGAGCTAATGGTTGTGAATCGTGGTGTATTATGCTGAGCCAGTGGTTATGAATAATGGTGTGTTTTTCTGAGCCAGTTGTTGTGAATCATGGTGTGTCATGTTGAGCTAGTGGCTGTGAATAATGGCGTGTTATGCTGAGCCAGTGGTTGTGAATCATGGTGAGCTATGCTGAGCGAGGGGTTGTGCATCATGGTGTGCTATGATGGGCCAGTGGGTGGGAATCATGGTGTTTTATGCTGAGTCATTGGTTGTGAATTATGGTGTGTTATTTTGAGCCAGCATTTGTGAATCATAGTGAGCTATGATGAGCCAGTGGTTGTGAATCATGGTGTGCTATGATGAGCCAGTGTTTGTAAATCACGGTGGGTTAAGCTGTGCCAGTGATTGTGAATCATGGTGTGTTATGCTGAGCCAGTGGTCATGCATCATTGTGTGTTATTCTGAGCCAGTGATAGTGAATCATGTTGTGTTATTCTGAGCCAGCCAGTGGTTGTAAATCATAGCTAGTTATGCTGATCCAGTGGTTGTAAATCATGGTGTGTTAAGCTGGGGCAGTGATTGTGAATCATGTTGTGTTATTCTGAGCAAGTGGTTGTAAATCATGGTGAATTATGCTGTGAAAAGCGGTTGTGAATCATGATGCGCTACCGGTATACTGAGCCCAGTGGTTGGGAATCATAGTGTGCTCTGTTAAGCCCAGTGATTGTGAATTGTGATGTATTATGCTGAGAAAAGTGGTTGTGAATCATGATGTGCAAGCGGTATGCTGAGCCTAGTGGTTGGGAATCATGGTGTGTTATGCCGAACCAGTGGTTGTGAATGATGTTTTGCTATGCTGAGCCAGTGGTTGTGAATCATGTTGTTTTATGCTGAGTCAGTGGTTGTAAGTCATGGTGTGTAATGCAGAGGCAGTGGTTGTGAATCATGGTGTGCTATGAAGAGTCAGTGGCTGTGAATCATAGATTGTTATGCTGTGCCAAAGGTTATGAATCATGGTGTGCTATGCTGAGCCAGTGGTTGTGAATGATGGTGTGTTATGCTGAACCAGTGGTTGCTAATCATGTTGTGCTATGCTGAGCCAGTGGTTGTGAATCATTGTGTGCTCTGCTGAGGCAGTGGTTATGAATGATGGTGGGTTATGCTGAGACAGTGGTTGTGAATCATGGTGTGTAATGCTGAGCCAGTGGTTTTGAATCATGGGGTGTTATACTGAGCCAGTGGCTGTGAATCATTGTGTGATATACTGATCGAGTGGTTGTGAATTATGGTGAGTTAGGCTGAACCAGTGGTTGGGAATCATGGTGTGTAATGCCGAGCAAGTGATTGTTAATCATTGTGTGTAATGTTGAGCAAGTGGTTGTGAGTTATGGTGAGCCAGTGGGTGTGAATCATCGTGTGTAATGTTGAGCCAGGGATTGTGAGTCATGGTGAGTTATGCTGAGCCAGTGGTTGTTAATCATGGATTGGTATGCTGTGCCAAAGGTTGTGAATTATGGCGTGTTATGCTGAACCAGTGGTTGTGAATCATGGTGTGTTAAACGGATCCAGTGGATGTGAATCATGGTGTGTTATTCTGAACCAGTGGTTGTTTATGATGGTGTGTATTGCTGAGCAAGTGATTGTGAATCATGGTGAGTTTTACTGTTCCAGTGGTTGTGAATCATGGTGTGCTATACTGAGTCAGTGGTTTTGAATCATTGTGTGTTATCCTGAGCCAGTGAGTGGCTGTGAATCATGGTGTGCTATGGTGAGCCAGTGGTCGTGAATCATGGTGAGTTATGATGAGCCGGTGGTTTTGAATCGTGGTGTGTTATGCTGAGCCAATGATTTTGAATCATGTTGTGTTATTGTGAGCAAGCCAGTGGTTGTAAATGATAGCTAGTTTTGTTGAGTTAATGATTGTGAATCGTGGTGTGTTATGCTGAGCCAGTGGTTATGAATAATGGTGTGTTTTTCTGAGCCAGTGGTTGTGAATCATGGTGAGCTATGCTGAGCCAGTAGTTATGAATCATGGTGTGCTATGCTGAGCCAGTGGTTGTGAATTATGGTGTGTTATGATGAGCCAGTAGTTGTGAATCATGGAATGTCATGCTGTGCGAAAGGCTGTGCATCATGGTGAATTATGCTGATCCAGTGGTTGTGAATCATGGTGTGCTATGCTGAGTTAGTGGTTGTGAATCATTGTGATTTATGCTGAGCCAGTGGTGGATAATCATGTTGTGTTAAGCTGCGCCATTGGTTGTGTCTCATTGTGTGTTATTCTGAGCCAGTGGTTGTGAATCATTGATTGGCATGCTGTGCCAAAGGTTGTGATTGATGGTGTGATATACTGAGCCAGTGGTTGTGAACTATGGTGAGCTATGCTGAACCAGTGGTTTTAAATCATGGTGTGTAATGCTGAGCAAGTGATTGTGAATCATGGTGTGTAATGTTGAGCAAGTGGTTGTGAGTCATGGTGAGTTATGCTGAGCCAGTGGATGTGAGTCATGGTGTGTAATGCTGAGCCAGTGGTTGTGAATCATCGTGTGTTATGCTGAACCAGTGGTTGTGAGTCATGGTGTGGAATGCGGAGACAGTGGTTGTGAATTATGGTGTGTTATGCTGAGCCAGTGGTTGTTAAGCATGGTGTGTAATTCTGAGCCAGTGATTGTTAATCATGGATTGTTATACTGTGCCAAAGGTTGTGAATTATGGCGTGTTATATTGAGCCAGTGGTTGTCAATCATGGTGTGTTATACTGAGCCAGTGAATGTGAATCGTGGTAAGTTTTACTGTGCCAGTAGTTGTGAATAATGATGTGTCATGCTGAGTCAGTGGTTGTGAATTATGCTGTGCTATGCTTGTGAATCATGGTGAGTTATACTGAGCCATTGGCTGTGAATCATGGTTTGCTATGCTGTGCCAGTGGTTGTGAGTCATGCTGAGTTATGTTGTCCCAGGTGTGTGAATCATGGTGTGTTATGCTGAGCCAGTGGTTGTGAATCATGGTGAGTTATGGTCAGCCATTGGTTGTGAATCATGGTGAGTTTTTCTGAGCCAGTGGTTGTGAAACATGGTTTGCTATGCTGAGCCAGGGGTTGTGAATCATGGTGAGTTATGAAGAGCCAGTGGTTATGAATCGTGGTGTATTATGCTGAGCCAGTGGTTGTGTATCATGGTGTGTTATGCTGCGCCAGTGATTGTGAATCATGGTGTGTTATTCTGAGCCAGTTATTGTGAATCATGTGTTATTCTGAGCCAGCCAGTGGTTGTAATTCATAGCTAGTCATGCTGAGCCAGTGGTTGAGAATCATGGTGTGTTAAGCTGAGCCAGTGGTTGTGAATCATGTTGTGCTATGCTGAACCAGTGGATGTGAATCACTATGTGTTATTCTGAGTCAGTGGTTGTGAATCATGGTGTATTATTCTGAGCCAATGGTTGTGAATCATGTGTCATTTTGAGCCAGTGGTTTTGAATCATGTTGAGTTATGCTGAGCCAGTGGTTGTGAATCATGGTGTATTATGCTGAGCCAGTGATTTAGAATCATGGTGTGTTATTCCGATCCAGTGATTGTGGATCATGTTGTGCCAGTGGTTGTAAATCATAGTTAGTTATGCTGAGCCAGTTGTTGTGAATCATGGTGTGTTAAGCTGAGCCTGTGGTTGTGAATCATGTTGTGTTATGCTGAGCCAGTGGTTGTGAATCAGTATGTGTTATCTGAGGCAGTGGCTGTGAATCATGG
The DNA here is from genome assembly GCA_963383655.1 of Bathymodiolus septemdierum. Taxonomy (NCBI): domain Eukaryota; kingdom Metazoa; phylum Mollusca; class Bivalvia; order Mytilida; family Modiolidae; genus Bathymodiolus; species Bathymodiolus septemdierum. The sequence continues at coordinate 19,179,788 of OY726521.1, forward strand.
TGTCTTATGCTGAGCCAGTGGTTGTGAATCATGGTGTGTTATTCTGAGCCAGTGATTGTGAATCATGGTGTGTTTTTCTGAGCCAATGGTTGTGAATCATGGTGTGTTATGATGAGCCAGTGGTTGTGAATCGTGGTGTATTATGCTGAGCCAGTGGTTGTGTATCATGGTGTGTTATTCTGAGCCAGTGATTGGGAATCATTTTGTTTTATTCTGAGCAAGCCAGTGGTTGTAATTCATAGCTAGTTATGCTGAGCCAGTGGTTGTGAATCATGGTGTGTTAAGCTGTGCCAGTGGTTGTGAATCATGTTGTGTTATGCTGAACCAGTGGTTGTGAATCATTATGTTTTATTCTGAGCCAGTGGCTGTGAATCATGGTGTATTATTCTGAGCCAATGGTTGTGAATCATGGTGGGCTATTCTGAACCAGTGGTTTTGATTCATGGTGAATTATACTGAGCCAGATGTTGTGAATCATGGTGTGTTATTCTGAGCCAGTGTTTGTGAATCATGGTGTGTTGTTCTCAGCCAGTGGTTGTGAATCATGGTGTATTATTCTGAGCCAATGTTTGCGAATCATTTTGTGCTATTCTGAGCAAGTGGTTTTGATTCATGGTGAATTATGCTGAGCCAGAGGTTGTGAATCATGGTGTGTTATTCTGAACCAGTGGTTGTGAATCATGGTGTGTTGTTCTGAAACCGGTGTTTGGTAATCATGGTGTGTTATGCCGAACGAGTGGTTGTGAATCATGGTTTGTTATGCTGAGCCAGTGGTTGTGAATCATGGTGAGCTATGCTGAGCCAGTGGTTATGAATCATGGTTTATCATGCTGAGCAAGTGGTTGAGAATCATGGTTTATCATGCTGAGCCAGTGGTTGTGAATCTTGGTGAGCTATGCTGTGCCAGTGGTTATGAATCATGGTGTGTGATGCTGAGCCAGTGGTTTTGAGTCATGTTGTGTAATGCTGAGGCAGAGGTTGTGAATCATGGTGTGCTATGATGAGCCAGTGGCTGTGAATCATTGATTGTCATGCTGTGCCAAAGGTTGTGAATCATGGTGAGTTATTCTGCGCCAGTGGTTTTGAATCATAGTGTGCTATGCTGAGCCAGTGGCTATGAATCATGGTGATTGATGCTGAGTCAGTGGATGCTAATCATGTTGTGTTATGCTGAACCAGTGGTTGTGAATCATTGTGTGCTATACTGAGCCAGTGGTTGTGAATCATGATGTGCTATGATGAGCCAGTGGTTGTGAATGATAGTGTATAATGCTGAGCCAGTGGTAGTGAATCATGGGATGTTATTCTGAGCCAGTGGTTGTGAATCAAGGTGTGTTATACTGAGCTATTGTTTGCAAATTATGATGAGTTATGCTGAGCCAGTGAGTGTGAGCCATGGTGTGTAATACTGTGCCAGTGGTTGTGAATCATGGTGTGCTATGCTGAACCAGTAGTTGTGAGTCATGGTGAGTTATGCTGAGCCAGTGGTTGTGATTCATGGTGTGTAATGTTGAGCCAGTGGGTGTGAATTATGGTGTGTTATGCTGAGCCAGTGGTTGTTAATCATGGTGTGTAAATCTGAGCCAGTGGTTGTTAATCATGGATTGTTATGCTGTGACAAAGGTTGTGAATTATGGCGTGTGTCAGTGGTTGTGATTCATGGTGTATTATACGGAGCCAGTGATTGTGAATCATGGTGAGGTTTACTGTGCCAGTGGTTGTGAATGATGGATGGTGTGCTATGCCGAGTCAATGGTTGTGAATTATGCTGTGCTATGCTTGTGAATCATGGTGAGTTATGCTGAGCCAGTGGCTGTGAATCATGGTTTGTGATGCTATGCCAGTGGTTGAGTCATGGTGAGATATGCTGTGCCAGGGGTGTGAAACATGGTGTGTTATGCTGAGCTAGTGGTTGTGAATCATGATGTTCTATACTGATCCGAGTGGTTGTGAGTCATGGTGTGTAATGCTGAGCCAGTGGTTGTGAAGCATGATGTGCTATGCTGAGCCAGTGGTTGTGAATTCATGTGTGCTATAGTGAACCGAACAGTTGTGAATCATGTTGTCTTATGCTGAGCCGATTGTGATTTAATTATGGTGTGTCATGTCGAGCCATTGGATATGAATAATATGAGCCAATGGTTGTGAATTATGACATGTTATGGTGGACCAATGGTTGTGAATCATTGTGTGTAATTCTGAGCAAGTGGTTGCGAGTCATGGTGAGTTATGCTGAACCAGTGGTTGTGAGTCATGGTGTGTAATGCTGAGCCAGTGGTTGTGAATCATGGTGTGTTATGCTGAGCCAGTGGTTGTGAATCATGTTGTGCTATACTGAGCCGATTGCGTTTTAGTTATGGTGTGTCATGCCGAGCCATTGGTTATGAATGATATGAGCCAATGGTTGTGAATTATGACGTGTTATGGTGGACCAGTGGTTGTGAGTCATGGTGTGTAATGCTGAGCCAGTGGTTTTGAATCATGGTGTGTCATGCTGAGCCAGTGGTTGTGAATTCATGTGTGCTATACTGAACCGAACAGTTGTGAATTATGTTGTGTTATACTGAGCCGATTGTGTTTTAGTTATGGTGTGTCATGCCGAACCATTGGTTATGAATGATATGAGCCAATTGTTGTGAATTATGATGTGTTATGGTGGACCAGTGATTGTGAATCATGGTGTGTAATGCTGAGCAAGTGGTTGCGAGTCATGGTGAGTTATGCTGAGCCAGTGGTTGTGAGTCATGGTTTGTAATGCTGAGCCAGTGGGTGTGAATTATGGTGTGCTATGCTGAACCAGTGGTTGTTAATCATGGTGTGCTATACTGAACCAGTGGTTGTGAATTATGTTGTGTTTAGCTGAGCCAGTGGTTGTGAATCATGGTGTGCTATACTGAGCCAGTGGTTGTGAATCATGGTGTGTTATACTGAGCCAGTGGTTGTTGATCATGGTGTGCTATACTGAGCCAGTGGGTGTGAATCATGGTGTGCTATGCTGAGCCAGTGGTTGTGAATCATGGTGAGTTATGATGAGCAAGTAGATGTGAATCATGTGTGTTATGCAGGTTAAAATTATATGCACTATTCATTATTTGGAAGAACCAAGCTGTCCTTTATAAACATTGATTTGTTATATAGAGGTACCTTTTAGGGCAAGTTCGATTGTATTTATAGAAATTGAAATGTATAGATGTGTGAATTGTGATAACAATTTAATGAACCAGTGGTTGTGAATGGCAATAGAAGATTATGATTATGAATCAAATATTTTTGCTTTCAAATATTAATCTAAAATGTTTGGCAATTCAGTGCTTACTACATTACTCATCCGTTTATATTCAATGTGGAACATATTACTTTTGAAAGATTTTGAGTTTTTCGTAACCTACTTTATTCTTCTTTCCTCAGTACGTGTGGCAAATCTAAGCTCAATTTTGATGATGATGTTGGCTTAATGTACAGACATTATTCCCTGTGGTATCTTCAAACGGGTCCATTCGTTTTTTTTTTAATCTTTACTTTACTCCACAAAGGTCTTTGCATATTTAATTTTGGCTCTTTCGCGAAAAGGCATTTGCCTCAATGTAGCGACGGCCCTGATTGATTGTTGAGTCACAGTCGTTTGAATTCCAATGATTTAAATAAAAAAAAAAAGAGTAAAAACATATAGTATATTAAATCATTGAAATTTATGCGACTGTGGTTGAGATTACTTCAGATTTTGTTTCTATAAAATATTGGGAGTTATCTCCCATTGATCATTTGTCAAATGTCTTCAATTTGTAATTGCAGACAAGGGATGGATATGAGCAGTTTTCCTCAAATGCCAATTGATTATTGAAAGACCACCCTATTTACCCAGCCAAAAGTAAAAGTTCACACCTGGTATCTTATAAAGTCTACATGAAACGGAGGTTAAATCTGATGTCATATAAGATGGGAGTTAATGGTTTTTCCCTTGAGTCATTTTTATTAATATTATTTTATATATTTATTTTAATGTTGTAGTTTTCTATAATAGCAATAGTTATTGATATTATACTGCATCAAATGAAATACATCTGCTATCAATAAAATATCAATAGCTGATGTTGTTCATGTATTTTATCTCATTCAAACTAAAATCAATGGAACATGTATGTTTTGTCCTTTCTCAAATTTCACCAGGTACGTGACAGCTGTTACCATAGGAACAGACAAATATTGATCATTATTACCAAAAGTTTAGATTTTTATTTGTTAATAATGTCACAATGATATTTTGATCTATTTTCATGACAGAAGCTTTAATTATTTGAGGATAGTTAGCCTTAGCCTTAAGAATATATTCTCCTGTTACCATATTGTCCTATGATAATTAGAGTGGAGAGGTAGCTTACCAGAGTGTCTCATTTCATAAAATAATCCTCTAGATATTTGTCTATTATTTGAAAATCAAAACAAACGGCAAGGGGATTTCGGTGGAAGTGATTACATGGTAGTTAGAACTACTACTACTTTTGTAGTCAGTGCCTATCACCACTAAAGTTGGCGAGATTTAGCCTCACATATAGCCAGGTTTGCAACGTTGTGATGAAGATTGTCAGTTATTTGCGGAAGATCATCTTTCTCCCATTGTATCCACAAATAAAGCAGTGACTAAGAGTCTAAGATATAGATGAAGAATTGTTAAACTGGTGTTTAACCCATGAAAGCATATCCTGAAATGACCAGACAGAAGTGACATGGTTTGTCTGAAATGACCAGACAGAAGTGACATGGTTTGTCTGAAATGACCAGGCAGAAGTGACATGGTTTGTCTGAAATGACAAGACAGAAGTGACATGGTTTGTCTGAAATGACCAGGCAGAAGTGACATGGTTTGTCTGAAATGACCAGACAGAAATGACATGGTTTGTTTGCTATTTACAAGTTGCTATAATGTTTAATATAAAGACAACTACATTGATTAAGATTGGCATCACTGTTCATTCATCACGTAGGTTTTCTGTAAGAATCTAAAGTATAATTTCATTTTGCAATATTCCCTAGAAATACTGAAATTCCAGTTTCCCTTGGTTTGTCTGAGAGTTGTGTGTATCTTGTATCATTTTATGTTACAGTTTTTTTTAACTTGGCTGTAATATACTATTAATATACCAATTATATGCCATTTTGAACATCAGCCGTTTCTGTTTAAGCTTCAAAGATTTTTACTATAATTTACTTTCTCATCATAACAGACTGGACAATACTGATAAAGCTGTATTACCTAAAGTTAGGTTTGTACTGTCAATTTTAGACCAGAAGAGCACTTTCATAATCATTTGTTGGGGTTGGTGGTTGTAATTAATTTCATTTCATCAATCTACATTAATTTTGTTTTTTTTAATCTGAACAACAATTTTACTGATAATACTTATCATGCTCGTCAGAAATTCACCTTGATTTACATGATGATGCATAAATACCCCCTCAATTTTAACCAGTTTATTTTCTAAAGAAACCTAGATTTTTACAGATAAATGTTTATGAAAGTTAAATGAAAATTTCCATTTTTATTTCCTTCTCTTTGATCATTGAAATGTTTGCACAATGCATTTCTATAAGGATTAAAATACTTGCATGTGATGAATAGAGTCTATTAAGTGGAAGTTAACACACATACTTGGTTGTAATACTCATGACACCTTCTGTATTCCATAGATTTTTAAATCTTTAAATAAAGTTTTTGAAATCTATAAATATCTTGTTAAAAAGAAATAATTTGCATATTAAGTGTAAAAATTTCCATCAGGAAGTTAGGTACAATGTACTTTGCTAAATTACAAAAGAACACTATTATGAGGTCAATATGTTATCATAAATAAACATTTTAAAGGACAAATTTACAATACAAAGTCATACCATGATACCATATTTAAATGATAATAAAATACTTGTGTAAACTTGTGAATATTCACGTCCACCCATCATTCTAGTGAGAAGTAGATAACAATGTCTAAATACTATGATAAAATCCTATTTAAAGCCATCAATATAAATATTATAGTACCAAAGAAAACAGTATTCAATGTTTGCCTTTGTCAGGGTGGTCAACAAGGGTGATCATATTCATCATTATCTCCTCATGATAAGCAATTTGTTCTCGCCATAATATATGTGTAAAATTGCTCACTTGGCACTAAATTATTTATTTACTCACTCGCTTGCGGGAGGTCGGTGGTTTTCTCCTGGCACTTTTGGCACCAACAATAAAACTGACCGCCGCAACATAACTGAAATATTGTTGAAAGTGGCGTTAAACGCCATGACCATAATCCTATATTTTTTATCTTCTTTATTATTCTTTTATGAGACAAATTGGGATATGAATTATAATTTGCTTAGTTCTTTAGAGTGGTGGTCTAGACAGATTTCCTAAACAAAACGTGAAACTTGAATTTGTAAAAAAAACATATATCATGTGAGCCTCTGGTTTTGTCAGATTATATAATGATTTCGTGTATGATATGAATGCACCTGTTGTAATTCAAGATAAAACGTTATAAATATATCATAAACTACATCAAATGGGTCAACTATTTATATCCATCTCAAAGCGAATGAAGGAAGCAACGAGTTCGGCAGAAATATTAAGAATTGACCTTCCTTGTATAAATAGTCCTTTTCTGCTTGAAATGCAAAAGAGAGGACCGACTTAAACATTATAATAGAATGAAAAATTACCACAGATTTATATGTGCGTGTTATTTTTCTTCTAAAATCGATCATTGGAGCCCATTTTGTCAATTTTCAGATTATGGGCGGGAAAAATGAATACAAGTTCGGCATGTGCATTTTCCTCTTATTTTCAAGGTAGTTCGGCATATCTGTAGAAGGCTAGTTGTAATGTTTACTTCCTGGATCGATACGATTGGATAATATATGAATCACCCGACAATACTGCATTATTTGTTTAAGATAAGGGCGTTGTTGTATGACTCAGAAAAATCAATTGAAAAAATACGTGACTACGATAGACACAAATCAAGGGCATGTGTTGACCTGTTTCTGAAAGTCACACGGAGCAACATTTTGATAATAATTATAAATAGAGATGAAATATTTGATTATGTCATATTTGTCTGATCGATTGCTTTTATTTATCATTGTTAAGTTCACTCATTAATAGCTGAAAACAACAAAAATAGTATCTGAACATGTGGATGAGGATAATGGAAGTTGTACCCTCCACGCTCTGGGAAATTGGGATAGGGACAAATCTATATCGACATATGTGCAAGTGGGAAGAATTAAATATGTAGTAGGTACATTTATACAGTTTTCCTTTGCTTGCCACCAATATGTAGTATGTCGGTCATATTTGTCTGGTTCTAATACTTCCAATCACCCCCCGTATCGAATAATGTATTTGAATGATAATAGAAATACGAGCCCTTTAATAACATCTTAAACTTTAACATACATTGGTCGGTTGTATACTACACTCCAAATCTTTAACCATCTGTTGTCTATCTTATTCATATATGTGTGTTATATTTCTAATCTATTGAAGTAGTTTTATTACTATTGTGAAGAACGGCCTTGATCTAATGTTATTTTAGAATTATAATGGTCATAGGATGTTGTATTTGCCATGGCTTGGTTTATGGTGTTTAAAGACACATTCAACAATATTTCAATTATATCGTGGAGGTCAGTTTTATTGGGTGGGGGAAACTGGATTACCCGGAGAAAACCACCGACCTGCCGCTAGTCACTGACAAACTTTATTACATAATGTTGCATAGAGTACACCTCGCCATGCACGGGGTTCGATCTCACAACTTTAGTGGTGATACGCACTGATTGCACATGTAGTTGTAAATCAAACTACCTTTCGATCACGACGCATTGGCCAGTATGGGTATGCGATGTCCTATTGACCAAATTGGTATGTTGGTTATTGGATGTTCTGTTGCCCTCGATGGTAAATGGATGTTCTTATTCATCATGTTGGCATGTTGGTTATTGGATGTTCTGTAGGCCATGATGGTTATTGGATGTCCTATTGACATTGGTGTTTTTTGGATACTCTGTTTATAGTGGTTATTGGACGTTTTAACAAACATAAACAAAAAAAACCGGTTAAGAACAAAACTTTACGACAAAACAGCTGATTTAAATTTTCCCATTGGAACTTTGCATTTATATGTAACAACATTCCTGCTGCATCTGCATTTAGAACACACTTACTTTATTTAAACGGATACGGTATTCCGGGGCTTATGGATCCTATCAGGGTTTCCGTGAAAGACGGTTGTTGCTAACAAAGAGGATACTGAACCACTTATTACTAATGGTTATGTGTATGTCATCAATTTGAACGTTTTATGGTCGCCATCATGACTGGTTAAGCGTTACGTAATATCAGTGCCACACATGTCTTCGGATATGTCCTGTCCTCATTTCTTCTAGTGGTGCTGAAACTGATTACCATTGCCGAGTACCCGAGCTCACCCATGCCTCCTCCTGCAATATCATTAAAGCAGTTGACTTCTCTAGTCTTTTAGAAACCACCCCTTCTCGAAACTAACAGACGGATTAAAGAATCGGTCCAACTTTATTTCATAAAAAGGAATGACCAGCATAGATAGACATATATTGTAGCAACAAAGGAAAACATTGTTTCAAGCAAAAAGCTATGTGAAGCTCACATCAAAATATTCGAGTGTTTGATCGACAACGTATTTGTTATGCTTGATGAACGTGTGTTACAATAAACAGTCGACACTCCTAAGGGTACCAGCTGTGCCCCTCTTCATATATATTTCTTCATTTATTTGCATGAAATAACTTCTCAAGAGAAACGAAAACAGCTAGTCAGGTCCTTTAATTTCACGTTTCTGTATATAGATTATAGCATTTCACTAAATATTGCCAAGATGATTATGTTGATCCCATCTATCAAGTTGAACCGAACATAAAGGACACCTCAGGTGCAACTAGGTCTGCTTCATAGCTTTACCTACACCACGGCATAGACAGTAAGTGCCGGTTTAGAACGTAACTTTCCGACAAAAGAGATAATTTCAATATTCCCATTGTGAACATTTTCCATTTAGATGTAGCATCATGCCACCAGCACTACATAGGGATTATACCTCTCTCAGTTGATACGGTATTCAGAGCTTGCGGTTCCTTTTATGAATTTCGTTGATAGAGGGTTACTACTTACGAGAAAGCTACTTAACCAACGGTTTCTAGTGGTTAGGTTCAGGTCATCACTTCTAAATAAACGTTAGAGAATACAGAAGGGGCAATCAAAAATGGACAATCCAGAGAAACTTGCAACATAGACGAAGAAAAACAAACACAAACACAATACAATATGTGTTGGACACAACAATGTGCAAGCAAACACAAATAACCTAAATCATGACACTGTCTTGGTTAACCGTTGCGAAATATCTGTGTTACACATCTCCACGGATATGTCCTGTCCTCCTTTCCTCTAGTGGTGAAGAAACTTACTACCATTCCGGAATACCCGAGCTCAGCCAGGTCTCCTCATGCAATGGCATTAAAGCAGTTGACCTCTATATTATTTACGAAACTAAAAGACGGATAAAGAAATCGTTTCCACTTTATTTCATATAAAAGAATGACCAGCATAGATAGACATATCGTGTAGCAACAAGGGAAAACTCTGTTTCTAGCAAAAAGCTATGTGAAGCTCACATCAAAATATTCGAGTGTTTGATCGACAACGTATTTGCTATGCTTGATGAACGTGTGTTTCAATGGACAGTCGACACTCCTAAGGGTACCAACTGTGCTCCTCTTTATACAGACTTCTTCATTTATTTGCATGGAGTGGACATCGATGCAGGAACTTCTCAAAAGAAAAGAAATAGCTGATCAGGTTCTTTAATTTCACGATTTTCTAAGTATATTATATCTTTTCACTAAATATTGCAAGCTGACAGACAACACAATGGCAAACAAAAAAAAAGGACAAACAACGATCTACATAGCATATACATAAAACTAAGGATCGAGTAGCATTAACCCACTAAAACGGGGGTGAACTCAGGTGCTCCGGAATGGTAAGCTGTTCCTGCTCCACTAGTGGCACCCGTCGTGTTAATCTAGTTACAAACCTGGTGATAAGTCATCAATGGTTCTTAGTGGGGTTTGTGTTGCTCAATCTCTGATCTTCTGCTTAGGGTTTACGGATTATTGTCCCTTTTCGCTTGGATAATGCATTGCTTGCCCTTTATCCATTTACATCTTTTGCTTACCACTTTGGGGTCTTCAAAAGTTTATGTAGTGGTGTTTGTGTTGCTTGATCTTTGGTCTTCTCTGTAGGGTTATTTCGACCATTATTTGTATTTTTGTTCTTTGACTTTTGGCCATTATAGTGTCTGTCCTTCGATTAGCAGCTTTAATATATTAGGTATATTCAGACTATTTTTATATGATGTCACATGATCTTCTAATGGCCATGGTGTAAACTGTATATACTGTTGGCAATGATGGTCAAGTTTGAATTACATTTCCTTTTTCTCTAGAGAAGTTGAATACCATATTCAAAGCAATACAAACAGTAAAACTATTGTACTAAACAACACTATAATACATCGAAGCACACTAACAAGTATTGGGATGCGAGGTATCAGAGATAATCAAAAGTGGTTGCTTCTGCCGGATAAACATAGTCCCATCCATGCATAACGTTTGTTACAAAGTAATTAGGTTAACGATATATAAATGATGATTATAGTGCAGTGTCCTATATGGAGCAGGACAAACTTTAGAGGGTTGCTGTTAACAAGGAAGCTACTGAACCAAGGGTTCCTCTTAGTTAAGTTGAAGTCATCACTTCGAATGTTTTACGGTCGCCATCATGACTTGGTTGACTGTTATGGAATATCTGCGTCACAAATGACCACGGATATGTTTCATTTGTCGTAAACACTTTCCGATCATTTCCTCGTTCATGACTTGTCACTGGGTTTGTAACTAGATTAACATGACGGGTGCCACTAGTGGAGCAGGAACTGCTTACCCTTCCGAAGCACCTTAGTTCACCCCCGATTTTTGGTGGGGTTCGTGTTACTCGATCTTTAGTTTTATATGTATGCTTTGTAGATTATGTTTGTCCTTTTGTATATACTTTTTCATTTAGCCATTGTCTTGTCTGTTCTTCTTCGATATACGGATTCTGATTACCACTTTGGTATCTTAAAACTCTTCTTATCAAAGTATTACCCCAGAGGTCTTTAGAGTTTTCATGTTATTCTATCTTTTTGTCGTACAGTATGTGACATGGACGTTATTTTGTTTATCTGTGATGGTTTCTACTGTTCCAGCTGATTATGAACCATGCGAACCACATGGTCTCTCTTCCGGTGTTTGTGTGTGCTGTAGTATTGACCCTCGCTTCGTCTGTTCGGTTATAGCTCTTTGTTTTTATGTGTCAGAATTTTATTTGTTGATGCTGTCCACACTCGTGGTTCGAAACAATTCAACACAACACATATTACATACACGGTATAAACTGTAGATCAAGAAGGTAAACATATAATAATAATTGAAATTATAGATTTTTTTAGTTTATATAGAGTTAATATAAATGAACTTAAGCATCTTTCACCTTTTCCATGGCGTAGGGGCTAGGGGTAAAGGGGCATATACCCCACTTCCAAAAGCGTGGAAAGGGGGGGGGGGTGCAGAACTATGATTTTGCTCCTTCCCCTTTTTTGGAAAACACTTAGAAAACGCTGTATTTTTAGCATGGAAGGCAACAAGTATCATTAAAGCAAAAGAAAAAAGGTCATGTTTTTTTTGTCACTTTTGAAAGCTTGTCCTTCACTTTCCGTCCTATCTTTGGGCCTACCCCCACCACTTTCCAGTCCACTTACAATGATTTGCTACCCCCAAACTTTCCACTTACTGAGGTTGCCCCCCTCCCCCGCACTTTCATTCATGTCCTCTCAAAAAGCTTGTCCTTCACTTTACCACCCACTCATACGCCTCTGCTTTTATAAGATTGTGAGGCGAAACATTCATTTTAGCGTCATTTCCCACTCACTCTGTAACAGAACAGTTATACTATTCGCAGTTATGAACGGCGTGAAACTGCATATCACATTCATAGTAATATAATGTTTATAGAATAAGATATTCATAGATATAATAGATAACAACAAAGATTTTCTGGTTGATTATTTGTGGAATCTGTGTTGTATTTAATATGGTCACATAAACACGTATATCATTACCATATACACAATGGCAAATTATATTTACCAGTCAAGGTGACATATATCAATGACTTCCCATTTTGTTCATAATAATGGTTTATATACAATTTAAAACCTTTTATGTTCATTTAATAGTAACAGATACAAACAATCATTATACGTGAGACATCAACCATAGTCTGAATTGCATGTGTTGATGATATTGATAGGTTTCTATGTAACCAGGGGTTTTTGTATTTATTGTAAACAACAAACTGACCGATTTTAAACCAAGGCAGCTATCAATATATGTAGATTGTAATACTTAATTATAAATGTTGTGTAGTATTTTAATGGCTATTAAAGAGACATATTATCTACTGAAATTTGTTGGTCGATGAAGCCCTTGAAACTATTCATATGCATTGATTGATGCTTAACGGTACATGATCAGTCATGTAGCTATGATAACGACGAAAACAAACAGACAAATAATAAAATATAGAGGTAAATGGTTGCGCTGGAAAAAAGAGGGTGTACGTTTAGAATGATATAACAACAAGAGGGAATGAAAGAACGAGTCAGCAAGAACAACACATAAGGCAAGTTAGAAGATACTAAAGGTATAACTAAAACCCGTAAATCGAAGAAGAACAGATAATACAATGGCAAACAGAAAAATGACAAAAGGACAATCAACGATCTACAAAACAACACATTGACAACTAAAGATTGAGCAACACAAATCCCACTAAAGATCGTTAGTAGCACCCGTCGTGTTACTCTAGTTACAAATAGTTGCCCATCAAGAGTTACAACAAGGCACTCATTTGTGTCATATCACACTTTCCTTAACCCACAACTCCTCCTAAAGCACTTGATAGAAACCAACGAAACATACACATATCATTATACATGACATCAAGTTATCGACCTGCTATTTCTTTTAAGACTGTGGTTTCTGTGCTTTCTCAGCTAGAGACAACATATATTTCATCACATACTGCATTTCAATCAAGTCAAATGACTGTTCCTTTAAAGCCATTGTAGGAATTGTAACTTTGATAGGAATTTAGAGTTAGGGTTATGGTGTTTAACTCCAATATTTCAGTTATATCGCGACGGTCAGTTTTTATTGGTGGAGGAAATCGGAGTACCCGGAAAAAAACACAACCTGTCGCAAGGCACTGACAAACTTTATCACATAATGATATATCGAGTACACGTCGCCTGAACGGGATTCGAACTCACAACGTTAGAGTTGATTCTAGGAATTTAGCAAAATTCTAATATGTAGATTAAACGTACCTGTTTAGTAAAGTCTTGGGGATTACAAGATCTATAAATTTTTGGAAACGTTCGAGAATTAACCCTTGACTATTGCCATTGACTAATTGTACTCTGTAGAATGTAGTTGTTTATATTCATAATTTCAGCAATATTTCAGCTACATCATGGCGACCAGTTTTAGTGGTGGAAGAAGCCGGAGTACCAGGAGAGAACCACCGACTATGGGCAAGCAAATGGCAAACTTTATCACTTGGGGCTGCAAGTCGAGTGCACCCATTGTTGTAATTTGCACAGCCGGGCGCGAACCCACTCCGTGATAGGCTTGTATGAGTTGTTAGGTAATCCAACTATCCAACTCATTGAGTCACCCGAGCCCTATAATGTTAATATATTCTAGCAATATTAATATATTTAGCATACACTGTGTACAGTTTAATATATTCTTTGAATTGGATATGTTTGTACCCTCAAGAGTGTTGGATATATCAACAACAATATAGTATAAAACATTAAGAATAAACGTTAAAGAAAACCGAAGGGTTAATCAAGAATGCACAATTCAGAGACAAGACAAAGACAAACAAGACAAAAACACAACATAATATGTGTTGGACATCACTAAACACAAGCAAACTCAAATAACAATGATTTCATGTAAGCGAAAATTTATTCTGAAAACACCACATCGATGGCGGAATGGTTAGCGTGCTCGCCTCGAGTGCAGTAGGTCGTGGGTTCGAGCCCTGGTCGGGTCAAACTAAAGACTAAAAATTGGTATTTGTTGCTTATCCGCTAAGCACGCAGCATTAAAGAGAAAGAGAAAAGACTGATTGGCTCGGAATCAGAATAATGTATCCGAGTGGAGCGACATGTCTACCTGCGGAATTTTGTTTCAGTGAGCTAGCACTATAAAAATCCAACTAAGCGTATTGGTCTAGTACAAAGCGGACCTCATCATCATCTCATTGGAAATTAACTTGTTCTCGCCATGATATAGCTGAACAATTGCTGAATTGGCGTTAAGCAACAACCACCCACTCATTCACTATTCTGAAGACATTTATCGCGTTTTCAGAACAATCACTACTGCTGTTTCCCTCTGACTTCTAGATTTTGCAACTGTATCGGTGATATAATTGTTAGCGTGATTGCCCCGTGTGTGGTAGATCATTGGTTCGAGACCCGGTCGGGTAAAACAAAGACTATATAATTGTCATTTGTTTCTTCTCCGATACGTAAGCAGCATTAAAGGGGAAGAGGAAAGAATAATGTGTCTGAGTGGAGAATCATATCTACCTAATGGGCTATCGTTTCAGAGAGCTAGCACTGTAAAACCCCAAGTAAGCGTGTTACCCACGTACATCATCTCAATGAAATGGAACTTGTTCTCGCTATGAAATATGTGAAAATATGCAGACTTGGCATTGACAACAATCACTCAACTTTATCTAACTTTTGTAACATTTCTTAAGTACTATTAATTTATATATATTATACATAATGTTATTTCATCACTATTTAAATGCTATCGTTGTACCTATATTACATATTGAATGTTTTTGAATAAAGATATAAATAATCACAAACAAAACTTCCTGAATTATTTTGTAGGGTTTTTCCCTATGAAGTTACCCATTGTCATGGTCGTGGTAATGTATATAATTAACTGTATGAATAATGGAGAATTAGGTTTAAGATAACCCAATCTTGTAATCAATACATAATATATTTCGTTTTACAATATTGTTTTTGTAGAGGCACAGGACACAATACAGATTACAAAGGGACATGACAACCAGATACGCTCATGCTATATAATGTCGTCCATTTGATATCAAATTACAATGCTGGGTAACATTTTGCAATATGCATGCCAAATCTAAATCATGAAACATGATCAAAATGAAGTTAAAATATGCAGAATTTCTTATTGTGTAGAACAATATTGAATTTTGAAGCCAAATATTTTTTGTCGAATATTGGTACATATTTTATGCTCTACTAGCTAACCATTGAAAGATTTGTACAGCTAAAATCAATCGATGACTTTTCAAATTAAAAATAAATTATATCATATTTTGAATATTTAAAGGGTAATTCGTTCTGCAGTTAGGGAAGCATTAAGAACCATTCACGAACTAATAAAATTAACAATGCTATCATACAAGTATTTATTACAAGTTGTCCTGTTGTTAAAGTCCCATGTTTGTTTTGCAACATTACATAAAAACTATTTAGTCATATCAGGTTGTATCTATGATTATTGTATTTAAACAATACATTGTGGGTTGTTGATATGCAATAGAAAAATGTATTTTTATCGTTTATGACAACGAAGTCGTTTTTTTTCCAGTATATTAAGAAATAGACAAAACTTCGGCAATTTTATGAAAAAAACAAAATACCTTCAATAAAATCGTGTTTCGGACAAAGTAAATATAAAGTAAAACACATTACAAGATTATCATAAGTGACCAAAATTTAATTTAGAATATACTGTCTTATAAGTTTTCAACTTAAATACTTAAATGTACTTAAATGAATACGAATTTGGCGTATATAAATGTTGGTATTCGTTTCAGGAAGTTCGGAATGCATTACAGTTATTTTTACTATCCAGCAGCATAAAGTCATGCAAATTGTTCACTTCCTGGTCTAGCTTATGGACGGACGTATTTTTATCTTTATCACATAGTCATTATACAATTGGTAGTGTTTTATATCAATATAACACTCAAAATCTATGTATTTTTACAACACAGATAAAATCGTTCTTGTTTTACAGTATGATTTGTATACGGATCAATATAACAAAAAATCAAATAGGATGGCTAATCACACTATATAAAAGGGGGCCTGGACAGGTTATGTTGCTTTATACCAGTTCTGTCAAGTCAGGGTCATTACGGTTTTCACAGTTTTCCGGTTGTTGACTGATTTTGTCTGTTTATATAATTATGAGTTTTGACTTTCCCTTTGTAAGATTGTTCGGAGTTCGGTAATTTTGTTATTACCCTTATTTACATTAATTTGTTTCATCGAAGTCCAGAGTAAATTATAAAGCTACCTCTCTTATTCCCCTCATATTGGAACCATTCTCTTAGAAAAGATTTCGTTCTCATTTCCTATTTTGACTGTATGTGTGTAACATTCTATTTGATTATAGAACAAACCTGCATTCAACATATAATCGCTATGCAATGGTGGCAAGTTGTGAACCGGAGAGAACCGTATACATTTACTAAGTAGCTGACAAACTTTATTATCATGTAAGGATGTACCTAATACACAGCCGAGCTAAACACCAAATAGTGATGATATGGACATGTAGCAAATTTTTTTGTAGTTTTTGTGTTGTCCTATTATAAGTGTGTCTTTGCTTTCGGAGTTCCGTTTTGTGATGTCTGTTATGATTTCAGCATACAAACGATGTTCGATTCGTCTTTACCTCCAGTTGTTTGTAGTAGGGCTCATGTCTTATTTGCGTCAGTTGTGTTCGTTTGAGCAAAGTGGTGTCCAACACATATTGTGTTGTGTTTTTTGCTTTGTTCTTCTTTGCCTTGTGCATCCTATGTTGCTAGTTTCCCTGGATTGTTCATTTGTGATTGCCCTTCGGTATTCTTTAACGTTTATTTAGGTAAATGTAAATACGACCATCATACATGAATTATCTCTACTATCTCGTTCTATCTTGTTGAGACTAAAGTTTGTAATCTATAAATACTTTTTTCAGGATAGTTATCAGAAGCTTTTACAATGTTGTGTTTTAAAGGGGTATATTTTGTTTATAGTTGGTTTAAATCAACCAATAAAATCTTAATAGTCATAGAAGAAATATGTAGGGAGTTCCATGTCCTCAGTGACAAATATTGTTGGAAACGTATATTACCTGTTGCGCTATATAATGCCCTATCAAAAATATTTATGATATCGTAGTTGTTAATTAAGTAGTCATTTAACGCCCATGGTCGTTTCGCAGAAATCTAGTTGTTGAAAACACGACATAATCAGACTTGGTTACTAGCATAGATTGATACACCAATTTGACAATATCTCAAATCAATGAGATCATATTTAGGCCTTTAAAACTAGTTTAACCCCGCCACTCTTTATTACAGTGCATACACCAGGTGAAAGTGAGCGTTCATGTATATGAGTGTTAAAGGTATCGATTTTGCCTCTTTCTGCGATTTTGATATTGTATTTTGGAACTGTTCCGACAATGTGGTATTTTTTGTTTTTCATTTTATTTGTCAAACAGATTCAATTATTTTTGTAAATTCTAAACAAACATAGATATATTTTAAATCATGTTAATTAAAAAAAATATGATACATGCAGGCACACACACACTAAATAATAATGTAAACATAAAATATGACTTTATCACAAAAATTAAATAAAATTACAAAAAACAAATGTAAGATTCTACAATGCAATGAATTTAGCCTAATTCTGTTAGTTTAAATGAAAAAAAAAACTATCACTAAGAAACGATATATAAACGCTGCAATTATAATTATATAAAACAAATAAAATGAATTAAAAAAAGAGACTAGATCTCAGATCTTGGACGGCATCATTTGAATATGGCTAATATCATATTTAAGCTAGAAGCTTGTAAAAATTAAATAATAATCACATCGTTATTTAGGATATTTTTCAACATGCTTAGATGGTAATATTTGGTTTTCATCCTGAGGAAAATAACAACTAATTCGGGCCATGAAAGTTCAATATAAACAATGTATCTGTACATAGTTTTGATTTAGATAACACTAACCTTATGGTAAATCAGGTATATGACATCATATTTTGATTAATATTACCAAGGCACTGTTTTTCAATGAGAATGTGATTTTCTAGTTATAGATACAGCGTAGTAATCTATTAGTTTAAACAATAATGTTTTGTGCAAACAGAATAAGACACAAGGTTACACAAACTGATGATTTGAGACATGTTAATATATTAGTATATAAAACCCTCTCACGA
Source organism: Bathymodiolus septemdierum (assembly GCA_963383655.1). Taxonomy (NCBI): domain Eukaryota; kingdom Metazoa; phylum Mollusca; class Bivalvia; order Mytilida; family Modiolidae; genus Bathymodiolus; species Bathymodiolus septemdierum. The sequence continues at coordinate 19,198,282 of OY726521.1, forward strand.
ATCAAATGTCTGAAACAATAATATATCTTGGCTGGTAATATTTGCTAATATTTCCATGAAATTTGTATTGTTTAATTTCATGTTATGTGAAAAAGGCAACACATACAAATGATGTACTTGCAAAACAATTCATGTGCAGTTGTACAATAATAAGGCCATGGTAGAGTCAAAGTTGTCACTTTAAAACTAGGGAGTTTATTTGAAGAAGTAGGAACTGCTCACCCTTCGCGAGCACATGGATTCATACTCATGCCATTTTCTGTTTTTTTTTGTGAGGTTCATGTTACTCAACTACTTTTTCGTGTTTTGTTTGTCTTCTTTTTGTGTCTTGTGCCCAATGTTGACTGTGTCGCTGGATTATCCATTCTCGATTTTCTCGAACGCTTATTTGAAACCAGCTAATTACAAACAAACTATTAACAAATTAACGTACTTTTCGTAGCTTCTTTTCTAATCGAGTCACACATTTTTCACATGTTAATTTTTCATATGATAAAAAATGCCAATAATTTGATGTATCACCCTGCAAATATAAAAAAAAAGACTGAAACGTGGGGTAATTCAAAGTTGGCAATGCCTCTTTGTATACTTTGAACGCTAAGCAATGTATCATGAATATATTAATATGAAAACATGGAAATACGTTATAAATGTCCAAAAATAAATACCATTATGTACAAATCTACTGTAATGTTATTGTTATATATCACAATGAAAATTAACTCCTCTGGCAAAGAAAGAAGTCATAAGTTGCTGCAAGCAAATTGTCACATATCTTTGTATGGTATTCTTTAGTGATGTATATTAAGTCAGTAGATTATTGTCCTGTACATCAGCTGGATTATCCTGCTCTTCGTCTTTCTTTTTCTTCTTCTTCTTCTTTTTATCTTTCGGCTTTTTGTCCGTTTTCTGTTCATCCAATGTATCTATTGATGGAAGAATGTTCGGATTTTCTATCGGAGCAAGCACATTAGGTCTTGGTGAATGTACAGAATCAAATGAGCCTGTTTGTGGTAATGCAATGTCTGGTCTTCGAGGTAACGGCCTTCCAGTTGTAAGGTGTCTACAAAATATGGCATTGTCAATCATAATCAAGTTATACAATGGTTTATGAGTATCCCAAGAAAATCTACCTTCTTACAAACATATCACTTTGAACGAAAACTCTAAAAGTTCTGAAATCGCCCAAACATGTTATTCAGAACATTTATATATTCAAAGCAGAATGGACAACTGTGATAGAAATAATTATTGGTTCCACTTCTAATACTGTATTTTCATCCAAGAATGATGGCATAAAGTAAACGACGAATGACCTCAAACTGGTATAGATGGTTAACTAAAACTATGTTGTATTCTTATTTTTTCCAGAAATGATATTAGAATAGAGATACTAGTAATGCATCTGATGATTTACATGATTCAATTGAAATTTGGTCGTCGCAAATATCCGTTTACTTGTTCTGATAATGCGTCTACAGTAAACTCTTACTGGAACCAGTAAATCTTCATATACAATACAGTTATCTCATAATTGCATTGACTTGTGTAGAAACGATATTGTTCATCTCATTTTGTTTTGATTTTCAAGACATATTAAGAATTTCCACTCACAAAGAACACACACTCCATGACCAACATGAACTACAACAAAACACGGACAGCATAGTAGCAAGGTCAATGAATGCTGGAGTTAGTTGACTACTTGTTAGGAAGGTGAAATCATATTTGTAAAGACCATTACACTTACTATTAGGACAGAAATATTAACTAATACATCTAACAGACGTTTAACCAATTTGTATTAAAAATATCCATAAATGAATTGTTTTAGCATAACAACAGAATAAATCGGTCGTCAATGTGTTGGATTGAATATTGTATACAGAATAGTAATATACCATAGAATAAAATACAAATGTATTGACGTATTAATACTATATCTACCAGTATATTGTCTATATTTTAGCATAGAAAGGTGGATCTATATTTTATGGAGAAAGTCATGCGTACTAAATTTGATATCTACGATTGTATTACTATCACTGTTTCGATACCTTAGCTGTGGACAATTAGTCCCCAAGTGTAGCACCCGTCCAGTAGTCAGTGCTTCGGCATTGACATGACATATAAGATATATATTTTTATATTTTCAGTTCCTAAATAATGTAATCATTATTAATACTAAGGTTATCCTCTCTCATGTATCGGTGACATTAGTCGATTTAGACCCTGTGAGTTTATTGCTCCCAGACTTTTAAATTATTTGGCATTCAAATAATTTTGCTTTAATGTACCTGATAAAGGTTATTCCAAAAACGGGCCGTGCGCACTAAATTTGATATCTACGTATTTTTCTTTTCATATGTGGCACAAGAAGAAGAGACAACTGTTTTAGTAGATATACATTTTCTATGGTCTCTCAAATATTTGCATAAATTAGATATATTATTTACCTGGCATCTGGGTCTTTTGATGTTGATTGAGGTCCCCTGTTAAAATATATATAGGACAAACATGAAGCTGATTTATGGAAAATAAACGAGTTACTAAATGATAAGTAAGTTCTTTCCCTAGCCCTAGTACATAGTTAAAATTAAAGGAACATAGGTTTTAGTCCTGTTCTTTAAGGCCAGTTTATGATCTTCATTGATGACTCGTATACTTTATCTTAAATTGAACCTAGTGTGTCGCATAGTCTGTAGATGATAGACATAACTGTATCCCATAGTACACTCTACATCTGCACTTCGGTGTAATTGCAATGTTAAATTATGTATATAATTTCATTCACAGAGGTGGCACTATCAAAATGATAGAGTAAACGGCTGAATCGTGCTTAGATTAATATTTTAATATATATATATATATATATATATATCCAAATAGTAATAAAAAAAATGATTATAGCATTATAAACAATATGTATGACGATGAATTAGACACTTATATTCTTATTGGACAAACATATGTGAAACTGCGATTACTGCACAGAATTCGTAAATAAAGTTAATAATTATTTTTCAAATTGAGATTCATGCATTTTATTTTCCTTTGATTTATTATTTGTTCACTTAAAAATGATGTCTAAAAACAATGCTCGACGTGTTCTCTATGAATATACTTCTTTCTTTATCCCTTACTAAATAAAGTAATGTCTACTTACTCGTCTCCATCAGGTTGTTGCCTATAGAAGAATATAAAAAGAACTACTGTACAAGTGACGATCGTCAGATCAGACTAATATTATTCTTATCATCTAATTATCATGATAAATAAACGGTAGAGAAAACCGAAGAACAATCGAGAATAGACAGTGCAGAGACACAGGCAACATTGGGCACATAAGGACGAAGACAAACGAATAAAGAAACAAAACACACACATATCATAGAATACTAAAAACATGAGCAACACGATCTCACAAAAAAAAAAAAAGCAAAAAAAAAACAACAACAAAACTGTGGATGAAACAAAGTTCTCGCGAAAGGTAAGCTGCTCCTGCTTCGTATAAAAGACCCGATGTGCTACTCATGCAGTCAAGTCGGTGAAAGACATATCCATGATAGAAGAAAGAAAATACAATCTATGTTAAATCATCGAAAAGATTCATTGTCATTTGAGATATGGATGTTTTGTACTGGCCATTTCAACCAGTTATTATAACTATTTCTTTACTCAGCTTGCTAGCTTCCAATTGTTTCAAAATATGGAGGATGTAGATATACAAATGTAGCTACTTCTAAAGTTAAGAAAATAAAACTATGGTTTCGTAAATCTTTACTGAGTGTGGAGTTTCTATCATATTACTATTTCCATAAACATATGGTATCATCGCCTACTGTAGATATAACATACATGTACGTATGTGTTCTTTATGAATTTCTCTAGATATTTTAAGCACTATTTACTAAATGTATTGACTAACGATTGTATTCAACAGATGTTTTACAGAAATAGTAATTATATATAGGTGACAATAATCTTTTCCGTACAGAAACCAGATAAAATAAGCGCGGAATTATATTTTTAGCAATTTATTGAACCTGAAATGTCTTAAAATCTTAAATCTACACAGAACATTCTTTAAAGTATTATTTAAAACTCAATCGTCAAACAAAAATCTTGTCAAATAAGCATAGCTTCAATAATTTGCTTTGAAGTGATTTGTCTAATACACTTCCGTTGTACATTAGTCATAGGTGACTGCATGGCATGTATGTGTACTAGACCAGATTTGATCTATATTTTAATACGACTACTAGAGAAGTTATATTACACATTTTAGATCTTAAAGATATATGTTCGACAAGATGAAAGGTATCCTCTCTCCTTTAAAACAATGCTATTTTCAAGTTAACACCTTAAACCCAAAGACAGTCTGGGGTATAAAAATATAAATAATATCTCCCTGTGTAGTACAGTCTCTCCGAAGGTGTTATTGTATTGCGTGTGTCATTCATTGAAACTCTACTGCAATAAGATATTACTTTAAGTCAAAAGGAGGATATTAAAAAGTCATTACTTTTTTCAGATTTATTAATTCAGTGATATTTTGCAATAGGAATATCACAAACAATTACTTTCTCTTAAACTGTAAAACGAAGTCCAAGTGTGAATTACGTACCTTTTATCAACAGTTGCCTTCTTCTGTGATTTTCTGCTGAAATCACATCAAAGACATAAATTTTTGGAAATTATACAAAATAATTTAGATAAATGTAAGAACTTCTACGATCTTCATGTATTTAGAGAAGATGTGATCTTGACTAATATCTACAACAACACAGCATAGGGTCTATTGTAAATATAGCTCAAACTTACTCTTAGTCTTTGAGAACCAGAACGTTAGTACATGATATACATATCTGGTTTTAGATAAGATATGAAACCTCTGTGTAGTGTTTTGTAGGTGGGTATTTGTCCTTTTGTCTATCTTCTTTGGCCATTATATTGTCTGGTTTTTTGTTGGTATCTTAAAACTTTTCATAGGTTTTCATGTTCCTTTTTATACAAAACATGAAAAAGAAACGGGTTCCAAAATGTCAAGTCTTGTGACATTTGATCCCAAGGATTTAAGGACTCCTGTATACTCTTTGCATAAATTATATATATATAGACAACCGTGAAGTTTTGGCAGCAAATAACATATTAAATGAAAGGCCTCCGAAATAGCATTAATGCACTATAATGAATTGTGTATCTACAGGAAAAAATTAATATACAAAAAAACACGACAATATTGCACTTACTTGTCCTGTGGCGTGACGGTGCCGTTCAATATGCAGCTGTAAAATATTTATAAATATAATTAAACATTAATTGCTATTTTTGAAAGGCAATTCACCTCATGCTTATGAAATCAGAGGGCTTGCTCGAAATAATTTACAAACATAATGTGAATTACCGGTTAACTCCATGTGCTTCTTAGTATATCAGTGAAAAAGTATGACAAGTGAATGCACTGTTGGCGGTCAATGGTGATAACTATAACAACATTTGCGTTGAATGAAGTAGAATTTGCCTTAAATTAAGTAGAATTTGCGTTGAATGAAGTACTATAGATTTATGTTGAATGATGTAGATGCTGCATATCTAGGTGAATTCTAGGGTCAATAACAGTGTATTATATTGGGATAACATATTCAATTTAGGAACGACTTATTCATTCACTTACACAACAACTGTCACTGTTTCCGATTGGAATCAGAGCAAAATACAATCTTATAGCTATATAGATGTATACTATTGAATTAAATTATTAAACGTTTTAGCATACATGGATTACTTGACTAAGTTGTGTATGTAATATAGACAAAACCCCAAGCAATTAACAAATATAGCATTACTCCAATTTGCTCTTAATATTACTCCAGTTACTCATATATCATTACTCCACTTAATCCTGTTGACGACAATTTGCTATAATAGTTACCTTAGTGATCTGGATGCACCTGAAATAATGAAAAAATTGCATATTTCAAGCACACACTTACAAATATAATTGTTTTTATTTACAGTAAAAGAAATGAAATACATGTGTCGTCGCTGTCCAATTATCCATACTTTCCAGTGGCAGTCAAAAGTGCACCTTCCTCATTGTTGCATAGTGCTTAGTTTTGTTTTAGGCATTGTACTCTTCCCTAATATATATGAAAAATATGTGCTACTAGACGTTAAGCAGTCAATAATTAATCAGCCTTACCCTTCCCCCTTACAATTTCAGGTATTCCAAACATTTCTGGTGGCTTAAAATTATGCAATTTAACACATGTTAACGCCAGATTCAAAAATAGTTCAGTCAAACCATGCAGTCACTTATATTATTTAATATCATACTATTGTTTGTTTACTGCAATATGTATGACCAAATAGGCTTGTAAAAATGATATGTGTGCTGGAATAGTGTCAAAACCACGCATAGTGCCCGAATGGTGTTTTATTCATCTAATCCAAAATATAAAACAAATTAAAGCTGTTTTCGACAATTTGAATAGACTATAGTAAAACAACTAAATGGACTCAAGATGTGTTTAAAACTCAAATATGAACGTTACATTCTTCTACCAATTATGTGATCCTGTAAAAATACTTGAGAGCAAGTAATACATTTTGATATCATAGATCAGTTTATGTGTACAGAGAAAAACCTACACACACATTTACTCCATTGTATGAGGCAGTAATGGTGTTACATAAAATGAAAAACAAAAATACCAATCGAAATCCAAAATGTAACAACGGTAGAAACAGATACCATTGACACACATATGCATTGATATTTACTTTCTGGCTGGGTAAAGGCACTTCAATAAAATCAGGGTGGTTAAACTAGTTTTATGGGCCTCATAATACATAATTGTATTCAACGGTTGTTCAGTTACTTTATCTTGTGCAAAGCGAATATATTTAGTAAGATGGCAGTTTAATGTTCAAAAATATAAACGATGGATTACTTTAAAAAGTTCAAAAGCATTTCTTACTTAACAATTACCAGTCACTATCCTACTGGTCATTTCGTCGTATTGTCGGAACTATGCTTGAACTTCAATTTCACGATATCGATTTTAATATTGATTTGATTTTTTTAAATTATTATTTCATATGCAAGTTATATCACACATAGTTTGGTGTATTTTTTTTTTTTATCTAATATAACAATTTAAATGAAAAATCAGGTAGAATTTTACAAATAATACTACCAAAATGTTCATTCTACCAAATTACAAAAAAGAAATATACTACATGTATAATTGTGTTAATATTATACTAGAAGATATTAACTGTCACCAAACAAATATCGTCATGTATATTTGAGATATTTTATTATCCTTTCAGACCTTAAAAATACTGAATAGTTATTATGCATGGTATTACCTACAATGAATAGGTCAGCTAGGGCAGGTGCTTATATAGAGCATATTACATACATACATCGAGTGCAATTTGCGCAGTTCCGCGTATTTGTCAGAGTCTGAGAATATGTGTAAATCACTTTTTACACCCATCCCACAAAACATCTGGTCAACAGTAAAATATACATGTAGAAATAATACGTATGGGGTCATTACTCCCACATAAAACTACCAATATTTGCATTTAGATATATATATAAGTATAAAATATAAATAACATATGAAATAGAAAAAAACATGGACATAATCTACATAACACGAATACCTTCGTTGTAAGACGAACGAAAGTACTCTATCCGTAAGGGATATTTCAGTAAAATCAAAAAACAAAACAATGACAAAGTGTTTATTGACAATTAAAAAAAAGATGACTCTAAAATATCAGTAGCCAAAATTTTTCATTTTCACAATATCAAACCAACATGATAATTATTATAGTTAATTGTTAACAATATACATTGATATATATTTCAACTTAGTAGGCACCGACAGAACGGTGAACCCAGTTGTATCTGGGTGAGTAATTGATTGATTGTTGCTTAACACCAAATGAGCTATTTGACGTGCAGTGAATTTACACGTGGGGGAAACTAGCTGGTAGATATAAAACTAAAACTGGTTTCAGCTAAATGTTATATAAATAAATCCAAATAATATTTTACAAAACAAATAAACAATGTTCACATATGGTAGTCCAATGTAACAATTACGATAAGTCCAGTATAAACAATAAAGCATACATAACATACGATGTCCGTACACTATTCGATCAGGAATCCTAATTGATTTTTACACTATTTCGGGTCTGAATATATACAAATTTTCATGATATGTTGAAGCATATCGGATTAAGTGCGAATTATAACAATAGAATAGATATGAAATTAACAAAAACTGAGTAATTAAAACTTAATCTTCTTAATTTGACACATTTGACTTGAAACAACTGCTTTTACAATGAGAATATACATACTGAATTAAATAAAAAGTTCCCGAAATAATCAAATTTACATTGAAAACATTTTAAATAATTTTGATAGAATTTTCACCACGACATATATCCCAGCTATGTCATGGCGGGAATGTTTCATTCAATGAAATGATGATGATGACCGCTTTTTACTAGAACAATACGCCTAGTTGAATATTAACAGTGCTAGCTCATTGATTCAACAGTCCACATATTATTCTGATTTAGAGCCAATCATTATGTTCTATTACTCCTTAATAGTGTGTACTTAGCAGATAAGCAACAAATACCAATTTTATAGTCTTTGGTTTGACCCGACCGAGGCCCGAACCCGCGATCTACCGCACACTATCGAGCACTCTAACTATTACGCCACCGATGTGGTTAGTTGGTTCAGGTCGACATTATGATTTTTTGACAAATAATGCAAATTAGAAATTGTCAAAAATTTCTCTGTTGAACCAACAAAAGGCGGTTTCAATGTCATAATGAATGATACGCATTCTACACAATACCGTCTAAACATTTCTCATGTCAATAATTCATCAAATATCCTGCATTGCCTTCTGTAGATTAGAAATAATACATTCTTTGATGAAGGGAGTGGCAAGCAAAGGCGTTGTATGGCACAACATTCCGTCAAGAAAAGGCAAAAATAAAAAATAGTATATAACCAAAGCATTCTGAATTAAATATGACACAGCGTGGTATTGACACAACTTTCGTGTTTTAAATGTAGATGACTTAGACAAGCCAATACAAAGCAATTGTACCATGCAAAATACAAGTAGAAAACAGGAAGGATACATCGAATAAATACATATCTACATTTTTCCAATGGGTACACACGCAATGTCACACATGTGTTGAGATGTGTGAAAAACATATGCATAATAAAACAGAATATTATGGTTGAAAAAAACAACAGAAGACAGGTGCAGCATGCATGTCCGCATTGCCACATGGCATGAATATATCAATAAGTTAAAATAGATACAATTTTTCGGCATAGGGATATGGTTTACACTTAAACATGCTAGGTCTAATAAGCATCGCACCAATTCATCGTTCGATTCCATGCCAAAAAAAATTGTATGCCACACATATTCATCTTACCTGGTTATAATTAAACCCGGTTCTGTTCAAGGTAAAAAAATAAATATACTTAATCCTAAAAATAGTATTAACTTTACATATGCAAATAACCGATGATCAACAACAATAAGATATAGAGACATTATCGGTTATCGGTTAACTACATTGAACTTAAAAAAAAACTTTAAGTAACAGCATAATTTGTAAATATTACATTCCGAAACATAATACATTTTATTGAATTACAAATTAATGATGCATCAAAATATAAATGAGTTAGTACTGTGAACCATTGTCACCGATATACACCATCACCTCATTCTTTAAAAACAACTTTCATCCATACAGTACGAACTGTATAACTCAATATATCTAATAGCGTAGATACAGTTAAGGTCAAGGTACCAGGTAGCCAAGGCGTGTTAATTGTTTTACACAATATTTGCTCCAGTACCGCCAATGAAAGAACTAGTAATTCCTCAAATTAGTTTTCACATGATAATATTACAATATAATAAACCTACATAAATCATGGATAAAAATATCATGAATTTATAATGTTTTCATGAATTGGAAATTGATACGAAAATGTATAATATTTTGATAACATATGAAATGTATCTCGTGACATGGCGCATATAATGCCTTTTGGTACTAATTTCAAGACACTTTGATTTCTAGTTGTTAAAATAAAACGAAAAACATAATAATATCACACTATCGGAACAGTTCAAAAATCCAATAGAAAAATCGTAGAAAGAGGAAACATCGATACCCCTAACACTCAAATACACGACCGCTCACTTTCCTGGCTTGGCACAGGCACTTCAATAAAAAGTGGTGGAGTTTGGTTAAACTAGTTAAAATGCCATGAAGTACAATACTATATTGCATTGGTTTGATTCAATTTCTGAGTATAGTTTTTTTTTTAATATCTTATCATTAGGAGCATTGATCTAACTGTGTATTGCTTATACCAAAATGAAAAAAAAAGTAATAACACCAACGGCCATAATTAGATTGAATATACATTGTAATTAAGAATCTATATAAATGTAAAATATATATATATATATATAATTAATTACACACGTTTTAATGCACTTAGTTCTACACAATTAAAAGCAATGATTTTCACACTGTGTGCGAAATACACAAAAGAAATAGATACCTAATAATTGATCTTTCATACTTCTTTATTGTCGTTGTTCTGTGATCGTCTCTGTCCGCTTTGTGCATTTTCCTCAATCAAATTCTTTTGACCGTCTACTGGGGTTTTCTCCGTGTTCAAATGTTCGCGATTGCATTGGAAAACATTTAATGTTTCTGTTTTCGCGACTTAAAAAATACATGACACTAAGCTATATATTTTATTTTGACTTAGAGGCTTTGGATATAGTCGCAGAAATGTACAAAACTTCATGCCTCACGTTAATAATCTGCTATTCGTTATTGTAGCATGTACACGTCATTCATTCAGAAATGAAAACAAGATGCCTCGCAATCAAATGTTTTCAATAGTTATTTATAAAGAATTTGGGATGACAAACAATAAAAATAGAAAATGTTCTAGATTTAACATAGATTATCCTACACTGCGCTGAATTCATTACCTGCAGAAAATATAAACTTTTTGTGTAGTACCCTTTTTGGAATAAAATAAAAAACAAAGATACCACACTGTCAGTACAGTTCCAAAATCCAATACCAAAATCGTAGAAAGAGGTAAAACCGATACAATAATACACACATACATGACCATTCACTTTCCTGGCTTGGTACAGACACTTCAATAAAAAGTGGCGGGGCTATTATTAGTGGTAGAATGATTAAGGGCCTTATATCTTGATCACAAGCCCAACACCTGTACATGGGATCGCACACAGTTACACGAGTCAATTGAGAAGGCTTAGATATCAATGGACGGTGCAGTTCATACTAACTGTCAGAGCTTCCCCCTTTATGTATGGTAGTCACCATATAGCTGTAAGATTACTGAAAGTGACGTTCAAAACCAATAACTTGGCCCATTGATCAATATAAATACTTCACATAATTTTAATGTTGTATGCATAAATTACATAAATAATAAAACACACATTGATAATACACAATAATTGTCATATATACATATTTATTATTATAAAATAGTAGCCAGGAATCAGTTGGTCGCAACGGTTTACAAAACCAGGGAGAAATTATTAAGTTTCTTGCAAAGTCGTAAACTGTAGGTTTACATGAACATAATCTGGATTTCTTCCTTATAAAATATATTCGTCTAAAATATTATATGGAAACTTATATTAAAAAAAACAGTTAAACATTTCCGGGACATAATTTGTACTTATCAATGTCCGGTCGTATGATAAAGACGTTTTTTCTTAAAACATCAAAAGTGTGTTTCCGAAAGGGTTTTCCTACAATACCCAGATGATTCTATGTGAAAAAGCAACAGCATCTTAAGCTTCCCCAAAATAGTGCGGGTCAGATGAGCCTACATCCGTGCTAAGTATAACTTTTACACAATAAAAAATCAATTTATTAATTTTTCATTGCAAATTACACGGAAACATTGAATAGCTATAAATAGAATTTAAAGAAAACAATACTTGACAGTATATTTCATCATCTGTTGACATGGCATGGAAACAGAGATTTGAAGAGGAAGAAAAGCGGCAAACAATTGTAATTTTTGTCATAAATGGACACATTTCAATATAATGAACTGTCTGATTGATGACAGCGATCCTGTTGGAAAACACTCTTTCAATTTTCCATTCAAATATATTTAGGGGAAACAATCTCAGAATCAACCAGTCTTAGAACTTCCTTCTAAATAATGGGTTCTTAGTGGAGCAGCAGCGAATACCTATTCATAGTCTTTGATTTAACCCGACCGAGGCTAGAACACATGATCTTCCACACCCGTGGCAAGCACGCTAACATGCATATGATCTTCACACCGTCCAATAACCAGAATAAAGAAAGCAAATATTTGATAAATTGATTGATTAGTCGTTGCTTACCGTAGAACGGTTAACATATCATGCATATTCAAGGACGGGGCAATAGGGATAACGCCTTATGACTGCTACTAGAAAAATATGGAGTATTGGGTCGGGATCGAAGAAATTTTAGCCTTTTGTAGCAAGCTCAGGGCAAAATCTACAGGAGTTCCTTAACGTACAGGGGACGTAGCACTGTCCAAATATGTCCACATTCACGCTTTCTATATGATAACCTGAAAATCCCCGACAGAGATGGCACCTCATATACCCATATACCCTCACTTGAGAGCAAACTTAGAAGTTCTGTGGCTTGAGCCGTGAAAACGGTGACAAATACCCAGTCATAATTTAACTATACTGTGAATCTACTTGTTATGCGATTTTCGTCAGCTTCAAATATCTGTCCCATTGTTTCACAATTCAAGTATTGCAGGATGGACACAATACATGTTTATTTTCATGGAAATGAATGCATTTTGAATGCGGCGTGAAAGGGATGGCAAATGCTCGGAAAACCATACATTTCTACTACGCCTTGTACAACATGTTTTATCCTACGAGGGTACATATATATAGTCATAGATTGTAAACCATGCAGACCAGATCCATGAATGTAAACCATTATAAGTTAAACATAGTGTCATTCTAGAATTAGTCAGGCATGACAAAATATAAGAACATACTATTTAACGTTATTGATTGGATATCTTAGTGCATACAGTTGAACGCTTTTCAAATCACACCAATTAGGGCACGACCAAATTATAGTGTTGTAGTAAGAAAAAAAGGAGGATGGAGTGAGCAGGATGACTTTGGAAACGAATGAGCAGATCTTACATCAGATGAATATAAATCTGGAACTTTTAGAGGTGTCGGATTGTCGTTTAACACAAACTTTAAGTGTAACTTCCACAACAAAAACCTCATGCATTAAAACAGTTTTAGATAAAAATAAAATACCAAAAAATATCACATTGTCAAAAATGTTCTAAAATCCAACAGAACAGAACAAGTCGTGTAAATAGGCAAAATCGACACCCCTAAGCACAAATACATAATGCTCACTTTCTTGACTTGGTACAGACACTTCAAGAAAAAGTGGCGGGGCTATTATTAGTGGTAGAATGATTAAGGGCCTTATATCTTGACCACAAACCCAACACCTGTACATGGGATCGCACACAGTTACACGAGTCAATTGAGAAGGCTTAGATATCAATGGACGGTGCAGTTCATACTAACTGTCAGAGCTTCCCCCTTTATGTATGGTAGTCACCATATAGCTGTAAGATTACTGAAAGTGACGTTCAAAACCAATAACTTAGCCCATTGATCAATATAAATACTTCAAATAAGTTTAATGTTGTATGCATAAATTACATAAATAATAAAACACACATTGATAATACACAATATTTGTCATATATACATAATTATTATTATAAAATAGTAGCCAGGAATCAGTTGGTCGCAACGGTTTACAAAACCAGGGAGAAATTATTAAGTTTCTTGCAAAGTCGTAAACTGTAGGTTTACATGAACATAATCTGGATTTCTTCCTTATAAAATATATTCGTCTAAAATATTATATGGAAACTTATATTAACAAAAACAGTTAAACATTTCCGGGACATAATTTGTACTTATCAATTTCCGGTCGTATGATAAAGACGTTTTTTCTTAAAACATCAAAAGTGTGTTTCCGAAAGGGTTTTCCCACAATACCCAGATGATTCTATGTGAAAAAGCAACAACATCTTAAGTTTCCCCAAAATAGTGCGGGTCAGATGAGCCTACATCCGTGCTAAGTATAACTTTTACACAATATAAAATCAATTTATTAATTTTTCATTGCAAATTACACGGAAACATTGAATAGCTATAAATAGAATTTAAAGAAAACAATACTTGACAGTATATTTCATCATCTGTTGACATGGCATGGAAACAGAGATTTGAAGAGGAAGAAAAGCGGCAAACAATTGTAATTTTTGTCATAAATGGACACATTTCAATATAATGAACTGTCTGATTGATGACAGCGATCCTGTTGGAAAACACTCTTTCAATTTTCCATTCAAATATATTTAGGGGAAACAATCTCAGTATCAACCAGTCTTAGAACTTCCTTCTAAATAATGGGTGCTTAGTGGAGCAACAGCGAATACCTATTCATAGTCTTTGATTTAACCCGACCGAGGATAGAACACATGATCTTCCACACCCGTGGCAAGCACGATTACATGCATATGATCTTCACACCGTCCAATAACCAGAATAAAGAAAGCAAATATTTGATAGATTGATTGATTAGTCGTTGCTTAACGTGGAACGGTTAACATATCATGCATATTCAAGGACGGGGCAATAGGGATAACGCCTTATGACTGCTACTAGAAAAATATGGGGTATTGGGTCGGGATCGAAGAAATTTTAGCCTTTTGTAGCAAGCTCAGGGCAAAATCTACAGGAGTTCCTAAGCGTACAGGGAACGTAATCCTGTCCAAATATGCCCACACTCAAGCTTTCTATATGATAAACTGACAATCCTCAACAGAGATGGCATCTCATATACCCATATACCCTCACCTGGGAGCAGGCTTAGAAGCTCTGTGGCTTGAGCCGTGAAAACGGTTACAAATACCCAGTCATAGTTTATACTGTGAATCTACT
The DNA here is from genome assembly GCA_963383655.1 of Bathymodiolus septemdierum. NCBI lineage: Eukaryota > Metazoa > Mollusca > Bivalvia > Mytilida > Modiolidae > Bathymodiolus > Bathymodiolus septemdierum. The sequence goes on from OY726521.1 coordinate 19,213,443, forward strand.
TGTTATGCGATTTTCGTCAGCTTGAAATATCTGTCCCATTGTTTCAAAATTCAAGTATTGCAGGATGGACACAATACATGTTTATTTTCATGGAAATGAATGTATTTTGAATGCGGCGTGAAAGGGATGGCAAATACGCCTTGTACAACATGTTTTATCCTACGACGGTAGATATATATAGTCATAGATTGTAAACCATGCAGACCAGATCCATGAATGTAAACCATTATAAGTTAAACATAGTGTCATTCTAGAATTAGTCAGGCATGACAAAATATAAGAACATACAATTTAACGCTATTGATTGGATATCTTAGTGCATACAGTTGAACGCTTTTCAAATCAAACCAATTAGGGCACGACCAAATTATAGTGTTATAGTTAAAAAAAAAAGGAGGATGGAGTGAGCAGGATGACTTCGGAAACGAATGAGCAGATCTGACATCAGATTAATATAAATCTGGAACTTTTAGAGGTGTCGGATTGTCGTTTAACACAAACTGTAAGTGTAACTTCCACAACAAAAACCTCATGCATTAAAACAGTTTTAGATAAAAATAAAATACCAAAAATACCACATTGTCAAAAATGTTCTAAAATCCAACAGAACAGAAGACGTTGTAGAAATAGGCAAAATCGACATCCCTGAGCACAAATACATAATGCTCACTTTCTTGGCTTGGTACAGACACTTCAATAAAAAGTGGTAGGGTTAAACTCTTTCTATGGCACCAAGCCTCCCCTCTTAGTGAGATGATGTGGTTAATATAATACTAACATAATTATTTACTAGATGTGTTACATAAATCAATAAAAAGCACTGCAAAGCTGTATTAATGCACATGCATCATCATATAATAATCACACTTAGCATACATATATATATGTTTCTACATAATATACATTTGATTGTTACCAGTGTCTACTACTGTTTAGAAATAAACATAAAAGATGTCAATATTCCATAGTTAATCACATTTATGTTGTACCCTTTTCTGTCATCGTAATTTAGAATTTTCCGGTTTGTCTTCACATTTTGACGTTTCTGTATAAATAATCAATGCACCTTCTGTATAATATTATATAAATAGAGGAGTTTGAAGATACCAAATGAGTAATCAGGATTCGTATATTGAAGAAGAACAGACACCACAATTGCCAAGAGAAAAAGTACAAAAGGACAAATAACGATCTACAAAACATACCAATAAAACTAGAGATCGAATAACACGAACCCCACTAAAAACCGGGGATGAATTCAGATGCTCCGGAAGGGCAAGCAGTTCCTGTTCCACTAGTGACACCCGTCGTGTTAATCTAATTTATGGATTGGTCTGTCACCCCCAAAAATGTTATATGTACTGAACCAAAATACACCATACATGGAGGCGAAATAAGAAACAATAAGCTTAAGAGCAAACTTAATGGTTTAATTTTGTTGTTCAATGTAATATATTTGTCAATATACTATATATTGGACCCGCTTGCTTACAAAGAGAAAATATTGTAAATAAAAACGTTAAAAAATAAGTAATGTAAATCCACAATTGCATGGACTTGTTCAAAGTGTAATAAAAATAAATCTGAGTTATTTACCAGACATGCTTGCTCTAATACCATCACCCATTTGAGAGCATTGAAGCATGGATAAAATTAGTATTGAAGTATGGAGAAAGTAAACTAAGGTTGACATAAAGTCAGCTCCAAAATTTAACGTATTAGTAAGGTTAAGTCTGTACCCATCATAATGGCTGATGATTAAAGAGCAATACAATACAAACTTGTAAAAAAAAAAAAAAACAATATGAACGATAAGAGGAGCGTCCTGCAAATTTATCAACTTTTCCGATATCGTACATGCATCCCATGTTGACCACTTATTTGTTACATTTTCGACCATGAAATGGTATGTACTAAAATACGAGTAATACAAAATAACAAATACAATGACCAAGGGAAAAAGACAAAACGAGAGACAATGCTCTACAAAGCACTCCACAGAAAACCGTAGATTGACAAACACGAACGCCACTAAAATCCTGGGGATTTTAAACAATGTAAGTATCTACTTAATTATCTTCCAAATGCGCGATATAAAGCGTTTCTTAGATATTCTTATTTCCAACTATAAGAAATAGACCATGTTAGAAGCTACTTAAACTGGAAATATTCGAATCGATTTAAAGCAGTAGAATAAAATAGAAAATAAAAAAATACTACACTGTCGGAACAGTTTCAAAATATAAAATCAAAGTCGTAGAAAGGGGAAATATTAATACCCCTAAAACACAAATACATGAACGCTCATTTACACCTTTTCTTATGAGGTTAATCATCATTCTTTCTTTGTGAGAATCAAATATCGAATATCTGTCTAAAGCAATATAGTACAATCGACAACATAGCTACTGGCTATCAATATACAGACAACATACTGCATACCACGAAACAATGCACTCAAGTCACGTTGAAGAAGAATTTGAAGATACCTAAGGGGTAATGAGAATCCGTATATCGAAGAGGAATAGACAACACAAAGGTCAACAAAAAAGAAAAATAGAAAAGGACAAACAACGATCTACAAAACATACATATAAAACTAAATATGGAGTAACACGAACCTCACTAAAAACGGGGGTGAATTCAGGTGCTCCTGAAGGGTAGCCGTTCCTGGTCCACTAGTGGCACCCGTCGTGTTAATCTAGCTACAAATCCGGTGAATATTTGACATATACAATGTACGAAATCGTCTCTGTTCCGATAAATCTATTTATCATATACTTTTAGATAATATAGCTAAAAGTTTAACATGCGATAAATCTATGACTTTGGTTTAGAATAATAAGAGGAATCATGTTTATTTCACTCAGTTTAACAAGAATGGTCCAAGAGGGCCGATAAAACAAGTTTATTAACTGCTTCCGGAATGTTATTACACGCCTTTCCGTCAATGTTCGTAAGTTCACTTCGTGAATTTCCGGGAAACTGTGCTGACAATCAAGGCATTGAATATTTGCACAGAATATTATTAACTGCCCCAATTTTCTTTCCTATGATATTGAAAGTGCTAAAACAAAAGTGCGTTTATTGGAATTGCATATTAAAATAATACATTTCTTATTCTATTATTTTGTAATTAATTTTAGCCAAAATTGACCAAACATTTTGGAACAAATAAGTTATTTCATCTGTTGAAGTATACGATAAACATATCATAGCATGTCATTTTTCATATCATACCCTTTATCAGTCCTCTTTCATATATCAGTCCTTGAGGCTATCGGCTCTCGGGCTGATAGCGTGACCTAGGGCTGATAAAGGGTATGATGTGAAAAATTCCATGTAATAATCTATATATATTACACTTCCCCAAGTTTGTTTCCATACACACGGTAGTTGCAGGATAAATACAGTTATAATGATATAAATTTCATCTTTAAATTCTCAAATAATTCTAGCAATATTGTTCACGGTGACGATTATTAATAAATTTGTACTTACTAAATTTGTAGTTGTTCTTTGAAAAAAAATAACGTCTCACAATTATCATATTAAAAAAAATCAAAGTTATAAATCTATTGTAAAGTCTCCTATAAATTAATTCTGAAAGCAAAATCCGTGAGATCGGTGTTTTGTTTTATAATGGCCATCATACATACTTTATCATAGTTTTCATATTGCATTTCCAAACAATACAAATAAAATATCTATTGACGACACAACTTCATGACAAATCATCAAATATTACTCCACAAAAAGTTTTCTGTTCATGTTTTACATATTCGGGAACTTTTCGGCTTACCGAACAGTCATGGTGCCACTCGTTTTTAAACCGACCACTGTTGGTGCTTCGAAGGAAAAAAAAAATATGAGGATGATTTACATTTTACTCCTGTAGTTTACATGAAAAAGACACGAATTCTCAGAAAAAAGCAACAACAATATATTCATGTTGAATATCGTAGCAACATTTAAAGAAATATCATTAGTATAACAATTCAAGCTTAATATCATAGTGTGATAAATGAAAATATTATCGTTTTATTTATCTATTTATCATAGCTTATTATCACAGAAGTGGCCAGTTTGGAAATAGGGACACGCAGTTCTTGGAAATAGGGACAAGCAGTTCTTGGAAATAGGGACACGCAGTTCGAACAATTAAATCAGTATTTGTTTTTCTAAAGGCATAAACATATGGCGTTCTTTTTAATTTAAAGAAAATAATCTTAAGGTAACTGAAGACATATTTCTATTTTTATTTAATTGGGAACTAATCAGATTGAAAGCTGATCTGATACTAAACCGACACCCTGAATGTATTCTTTATTATTCTACTTTATATAGACCTAAATAGTATCCATATTGCTCTAAAGCACGGTCGATCGGTCATTGTTGTCCGCTTGATGCCACTTTTAATCTTTATAATAAGAGGTACTGTTGATTAAATATAATGCTGGTTTAAAACAGACACCATTGTTGAATAGATTAATAAATTACAAAGATTGATAAATACAGATTTTTTATTTGTTGTCACTAGTTTCTTACGTTTTATTACATTGGTATTTCACTAATAACAATAATAATTGTACATTTTCGGTTTTGCATAACGTATTTACATTATAATATATAATGGAATTCGTCATCAATGTCATTACATATTATATATCATTAATTCTAACTATACAATTCCATCTACCCTGTCCAACAGGAAGCTTATGATATTGTGGTACTCTATCTACACAGATCGACAGTAAATGTGCTCTATGCATTACACTGTCATTCTTTGGTTTGATATAATCGGGATTACTATTCCCATCCCAATTCACCGCATTCCGGAAAAGGAAGCTGCTGGTGGGTTTCAAAATAATAGATGCCAATTGATCTGATCTTAATGCATCCGTATTCTGTATCCTCTTACTAATAACGAATAAATTAAACTATTCAAGCAAATCGTGTCATATTTCTTTGGAATTTCGTCAGGGGAAAATATAAATACAAGATATATACAAAAAATCATAATACTCACCGTTGTTGACGAACTTTATCAAAATCCAGACAACAACTAGGCACAGACAACTTAATACTAATACTATCACAAACCCAACACCAATCACCAGTCCTTCTGTTAATACAATAAGTGGATATATACACACACATATATATATATAATGATGAATACATAGCAAATTACAAAATTACGCTTTAGAAATAATAATATATTTGGTGCTTTCTACAGAAAAAAATAATATAGAAAATAGGAGAAAGAACTTTAAGACATACAATTCTGCTGCATCCGCATATCAATATAGCTTTGTAAATTACAAGAAAGGTGCACCCGCAAGTGATAAAGTTTACTAGTTTCTTGGCAATGGTCGGTGGTTCTCTCCGGGTACTCCGACTTCTTCCACCAATAAATCTGGTCGCCATGATATAGCTGAAATAATGCTGAAAGTGGCGTTATACACCAAAAATCATAAAATCAAATCATATCAATATACTATAAGCAATTGTACAACCATATCAAGTGCCTACTTATATACTGTTAATGAGGTAAATAAAAATATCACTTGATGTTTTATAGTTCACCTTAAATTGTTAGCAAAATATCTCCACCAATCTGCAAATTAATTAAACCAACTGACGCATAATTGGGTATTATGTTCACTTTTTGTACTTAAATAAATCTTTGCTGATAAAAAATATAGATAGCAAGTTTGTGCGTACGACGGGTTTCTGTAATAATCGTCATGGAATAATCTTCATCAGGAACACTCAAAGTCAAAATATTTAAAAGCCAAATAATTTAAAGGTCTTTGGGAGCAAGAAAATCAAAGGGCTTAAACAAGATAGTCAAAATCTATGCCTGAGGGATGAGATCCTTAATTTTAATAATAATTACATGATATAGGAACTGTAAATCTCGATAAAAATATACATAATAAACCATGATAGTACCGAAACACTGACGATAGGGTGGATAATATCATAGTTCACCAGGTGTTAACCCAGTGATAGATTCAAATATTACAAAATAATACCTTGAAACTTGGAGAATCCGTAGTATACTGGAAGCAATACAATCACTCCCACAATAACACCGTATAATACTAAATACATAAAGCCAAGTACCCAGTCTGAAAAAAAACCTCAATAATAATAACTAATATGAAAATGTGTTCGTTGTCTCCATTGGTGACTGAAACAATGTAGCACACACATTTTTGACATTTGCTCCATTTGATATCTAGTTAAGAGAAGTATGCCAGGATAAAATAATAAAGCTGTATAACATAATAAGAATAAAACAAAAACAAAGCAAAGAACGAACCGAAAATAAAAATAAGAACGCATTGTAAATATACAGGTTATAAATATATAAAACATAATAAAGAATCTAACTTGGGGATCGTCGTCGTGGCGGCATCCATTGGATTTATCGCTGTCTATGCAGTCTTTGCTTACATATATCACAAATGAATGCAGTGAGGTGTAATATTGTAAAGCTTGTCAGAATGCTGCCGTTGGCAAGTCCCTTGGTATTCCTATAAATCTACTAAATCTGATAGCTGGAACATGACTGGAATATTGTTAAAAGTGGTATTCAATACCAATAAACCTATATACATGTATATACAAGCTAATTAAATTAGACAATCACTATTACATGACAACGCCTACAACTAATTCGAAATTGCAAAGGTAATGAACAAAGGATATTTGTTTATCAGATTATCAGGAAGGTCTAGAACCTAATACTTGCCACCTATGTTTTGTGTTTTCGACTAATGGAACATACCCCTGGTCATTTGTAGCACATTTTTCGTAACGGGCAACATAGCAATAGGCGGAAAGGGTGCACATACCCAAAATCTGAAGATTGATATCAGAATGAGATAAAACAGAAGTAAGATCAGACAGCATGAATCACCATAGAGAAACCCGAAAATTAACTCGGCACTTCTCTTGCTTAAAATACGCAACAACCAGTGGAGTTTTCATTTGCAAATTCGGTATATAGTACGAATCAGATAAAAGAAGACTGATTTCTAATAATTATTCCGGCCAGCAGTTGAGCCATATCAATATCCTTTGATAGATGTATGACGTATGCCACATGTGGAACATGAATTGCTTACCCTTATGAAGCACATGGGTTCATCCCCTGTTGTTAGTGTAGTTTGTGTTTCTCGATCTTCAGACTTTGATGTAATGTTTTGTTGATCATTTTTTGTACCTTTGTCCTTTTTCTTTGGCCACTGTATTTTCTGTCCTTCATTGATTTATGGCTTCAGGTTTCCCTTTGCTGTCTTCAAACTTTTCTTAGGTACTAGTCATCATTGTATTCAGACGTTAAATAAGGGTAATAACAAAATTACCGAACTCCGAACAATCTTACAAAGGGAAAGTCAAAACTCATAATTATATAAACAGACAAAATCAGTCAACAACCGAAAACTGTGAAAACCGTAATGACCCTGACTTGGTACAGGCATTTCTAAAGAAATGGTGGGTTGAATCAGATTTTAAAGTGCCAAACCTCCCGCTCTCATTACGGTTCAAAGGCTCCGGCTGTCACTATAACAGTATTTAAATACAGGAAAAAAATAGGTAAAATAGTTGTCAAAACAGTACCATATTCATTGAATGTAAATGTCAAAAACACTTTTACGTCACACATTGATAAACAAATATTTTTGATATTTTTCTTGACTTCTTTATCTTTATACATTTTCACTATATGAAATTGCATCGCTTATAATCGTTTCTGCAGTTAAAGTTAATTCTCTGTTCAGAAAATACTGTTGATAGGAACCAATCTGGGATTAACATATTTTCTTGATATGTCGACCCTCGTGAATGTGATAGACTTACGTTACTATTTGAAATGGGACAACTACAATGGAAACAGTCTATTCACCACCTCTATTGCAAAACCACAACTGTATTCGTGTCGGATTCAATACCTAATTGTAAATAGTACCATTTGGTATACGTTACATCTTTAGTCAGCAGCCCTCCAATGCATTTCAACTAACCGAGAAATCGAATTGTAGCTATAAAATATAATAATATATTGATATTTAAACTTACTTCCTTGCCTTAATTTGTTTCTACAACAGTCAAATAATTTTTCTTTAACTGTAAAACAAAGAAGACAGTTAAAGAAATAATTGGTGAACGACTTTCATTTGAAGAATAACATATAAGAAAATAAGTATATTTTCCACTATCCCCCAATGTTCCAATTCATCCAAGTCATGTTCACACAAACACATGTACGAAAACAAACAGTAACATTTGATAACAACAAACTGATTGGAACCGACTGCATTTATTCGTCATAAACAAACATACTTTGTTGTAAAATTCTGATCCTTACGTTTTGTTGGTTGTATGATAAAAGGATCTCGACTGTTGTTTATTCAAAATTATGGTTAAAAATTATGTAATGAAATGGAAATAAATGTTCCCACTATCAGAAATACTTTGGTGAGATGTATTGATATAATCCTTGTTAATTTACTGACTTTCCAACTGCTTTAAAAATAAAATAATTTTTAATCAGTCAAAACAGCAACAACGGCCATAGAAAGAAGGACGATCAGAAAATAATACTTACTGAACTGACAAAATGTCAAAAAACAGTTCCCAGCTGTAAAGATAATAATAACTTATAGCAAAAATTATTATACAATATATTTCATAACATGATATCCGTTTCCTATGTCATCAGATCATAGAAATGTGGACATGAAAGACATGCAGCACGTATTTTTAACATACTTAACAATAAATCAAATAAAAACAAGACAAAACCTTTAAAATGCTAGATATTTGATCCACAATACATGTGCTCAGTAAAGTGGATTAATGTTTCAATACACGATCGGTATTCTAATGGGTCCTAATTGAGATCCACAACTCGCTAATATATATTTAAGCACTAATAAGACAGAAATGTCTTCATTGGCTTCTCAAGAATAAATATAGAAAATTAGATGAAACCTTTAATTCCAGATTCCGCTCTATCGATGATGTTCTGTCCATTTTGTGATTATCTACATCTCATCTATCCAAAAATGAGCTTAAAGTATACTACGGACATTTCAAAGTTTGCTTCTTATCTTGACATTCACCTTGGAATCGACACATGAAGGAAAATTAAAAACAAATATCTACGACTAACGTGATGAACTTTTCAATAGTCAACTTTCCATTTATCAGTAGCAATATTACAGCACCAACAGCGTATGTAGATATCCCTTATCTTAGTATATGTATATTGTGTATCAATGCATCAGTTTGCCGCACACTCCATATATGTAAACCCATCGGATAGTTGACTGAAAGCAGAAAACGAAATACTTACATGTTTTCCGAGTAAACCCAATATAGAGACGTAATGCAATAATCACAATGATATAAGCAATAACCAAGCATCCAAATAGAATACCAATAGCTGCTTCATCTATTAATACAAACAAAATGATATATTTTACTCATACTACACGTGAACGAAAACAATATTCTCAATTAATGTGGTCATTTCTTGTCTGTATTTGTTATTTTGATGTTGAATCGATGACATTGTTAAATTTCATAACCCGTATTTAATTATCTTTCTGATTCAAAAATATAGTATGTTTATCTGTTAGACATCAAGTCACTGTCACGCATGCATTTTGCAAACGACATATGAAGATGAAGAACAGCAATACAATCATTGCTTCATAACGTTGACTTTTGATATGAGATTACGATGACGTTTCTGTCATTTCCACTTACATACATATGGTTTGTAAATCTATTATCAATAGAAAATAAAAATGAATTGATTGCAATAAAAAAAAAATACATACCGTTGTCGGTTGATGTATTGGTGCCCCCTGAACCTACAAAAGAACGTAATTATGTTAGATGTTATTAATAAAGCTACATCCATATCGTGTTATTTCATATTATCAATGTATTTTATAGACAATATACGTACATTTTCTGCAAATATAAAATTCATTTGTACATTTTTATCAATTTTAGAAACGGAGGTAGAGTGAAAATCGTTCCTCTGCCGAGCTTTTCCTTCCTGTTTTGAGATGAGTACAAATAACAAATTAATTTCTGGACACTGTATAAATGTACGTCATGTATGCAAATCATGTCCAATTTACACACTAAAAGGTAAAACATTGGGTATTGTGGTTGAATTCCCCCAATCGAATGTCTACAGTGCGGTCTATGCTCGACCAGTTTGTCTTGTTCTTCAACCTACACATGAATCAGATTATGCATGCGTCTAGTAGACATATAAGGCAAACGTTTTACGTGCCCTTTCATATAGACAGTTCACGCACTGATTACAGTATTAAACCACCTCAGCACTCTCAAATGTACAGGAAAGCCAAACAATCCAAAGCCCCAGGGAGCAAGAAAACAAAAAAGCACATTCAACAGAATAGCCAAATTGGGAAAAGGTAACATATGCTCGAGGAAAAAACCTTAGTTATAATTATTATCATGATTACATTGTTTAGGAATTAATTCGCAATATTAATAATGAATATATCTAATAAACCAAGTTAGTGTCCAAACACTGAGTACTGGGCGGATGATACACCTCGGGAGTAATAATTATCAAGCAGAGGTATCAACCCATTGATAGTAATAAAACGCATGTATTCAATATTGGGACGTTGTACCATTGTAAATCTACGGTAATAGAAAAGCTTAATCGCATATATGTTATTCAGGTGCACCAGCCAACAGACACAAGATGTCTACACTACACACATTTGCTAATTATACAGTCAAACCTGTCATAAAGGACACCTCTATATAGCAAATCCCATTTTCCCCATTAATGAATAGTGCATATAATTGTAATCTATAAATGAAGTGGAAACAGCTCATATATGTCACATTTTCATGTTTGGTTCCCTGGAGACGCATTTATATACAGATTTGACTGTAATTATGTATTTTCAGGTTGTATTGTAATAATCCACTGTATTGCTAGATTCGTTTTCTCGCAGATTGTCAGCATCTTTGTAAAATTCCCCCTAACTCATCACAGCCGTTACATGAGATATTTATCCACAATGCAATAACATTTCTAGATAGCGCTGTAAGAAAACTGAATGTTCACAACTAAAAGAAAACACTGTGTTTATATTTATTTGCATCCGATTTCCAGTTAACTAAGCACTTTTATATTTCATTATTAATATTGACCATGAATTTGTTATCTTTTAATTTCACAGCAAAACAAGAGCAATGCTTAAAATATATCCAAAATTGTATTCAGAAATAAACCGACTGACCGAGCAATTGCTGCTTGACAGCTATATCATGGAAAGTGATGATGAAGATGATGATTTTGTATTAAACCAACATTATGATCTGGTATTGATAGTACTAGTCCATAGATACAAATAGACCCGTCTCCCGAAATGAACACACATTCCTGATTCCGAGAGAAAAACTCTATGCATAATCATCCCATTCTTATAAGAGAAACAGTGCCATTCGATACTATATTACATCACTAAGTCTGATATGAAATATTGTACGATGTTGTATTTATTTGACGATCAATGACTGGATAAAACATTCCTAAAAATAACGATAGAAGGCAGATTAATACACTTTACTGGCCAGTGGAAAATTCCATTCCTAAAAATAACGATAGAAGCAGACTGCAGCATTGTGTTATCTATTATTGCATAATTTGACCTTGACGCTGTCCGAAATAAAGAAATATTGTAATCGATAACTGAGACGACGTATGCCAAGTGTACTTGACCAGGCTCACTATATATATGTGTGTGTATTTTGATTTAGCATAATTAAGCACAACTGCAAGACACATGATGATTTATATTTCCTTCTAAAATAACACAGTAAAAGAACTCTTCTTGAGACACAATAAAAAAAAGACATTAACATTTCTAATAAACTATTTAAAAGAATGTACGGCTAACAAATCTCGAGTCAGTCCTCTTTTGTTCGATATCCTCATCGGTAGTTGAAACAAATCTCCTCTTTTTCTCCATTGCGTTACGTTAGTCCGTTGCACACCGATGTTGACGATAGATAAACGTGCAGCTACGAAACGATGGAGACGGAAAATTACAGAAGGTCAGTGGGCGGTGCTTAATTTTGTGTAGTGACCATTACGTCTCTAGCCTTAGAACTTCCAAGAAAGTCCGTCAAACATACTTCGTGAAAAAAACTTAGTTACTGTTTCAAGCTATAGATCAGCAACATCGTACAAAAATGCTCTAAGCTCCCGTGACCGACTATAATTATTTAGACGGTCAGTAAATTGTGGAAGGTTAAAGCGCTCACCCTTCCACAATTTACTGACCGTCTAAATAATCATAGTCGGTCACTAGGGAGCTTAGAACTTATAATATTGTATTGTTGAGTTACAAAAATGTCAAATTAAAATATATCTACAAACGCTAACACATATCACATGTCTAAGAAGAGTTTGAAGATACCAAAGGGGTAATCATAATTCGTAAATCGAAGAAGAATAGACAACGCAATGGCCAAAACAAAAAGGACAAAAGGACAAACAACGATCTACAAAACAAACATATCAATCTAAAAATCGAGGAACAGGAATCCCACTAAAAACCGGACGTGAACTCATGTGATCCGGAAGGGTGAGCAGTTCCTGCTCCACTAGTGGCACCCGTTGTGTCAATCTAGTTACAAACCCGGTGATAAGTCATGAATGAGGACAATGTGACACATATATTCCATAACGGTCAACCAAGTCATGATGATGACTTCAACTTAACCAAGCGGAACCCTTGATTCAGTAACTTCCTTGTTTGCTACAAGGAAACACTTCGACAATTGAAGCCATTTTTAGAGATATTGGCGGAATATACTACATATTATATCTAGAATTCATTTGAGTTAATAAAGAAAAGAATCTAAAAATAGTTTTCTTCATGGATAAAAATATTAAAAAAAAAGCATAAAGGGAAGAATGTAATTCAGCTTAATAAACCATGGACTATTTTATAGGTCTTACTATGAAAAAATATGTGATATAAGTGTAAGATATGTTGAGTATAATATGTTGGAAATGAGTAACAATAGTAATTGAATGAGTGACATAGCTTATATCTTCAGCTACACCTTCTCTCACTCCCAGTTTTATTTGTGGGGAAGTCGTATTGTCGTTATAAAAACGCAGATATCAAATTTAGTGCTTACGACGAGTTTCTTGAATAACCTTCATCAGGTACGCTCAAATACAAAAGATTAAAAAGCCAAATAACTACAAAAAAGTCTTGATTTGTCAGATATTGTAATATAATATCCATTCCGTATCGGTTCGTTTATTAGTATTTTTAGAGTGTTCATTTATTCTAATGCGTATATATATATAGAGTGGATGTGGTCGAGTGGTCTAGGGCGCTGAACGTAAGGCTAAGCGAATGCTGCTGCAGTGTATCAATGGTGTGGGTTCAAATCCCGTCGAGGGAAGAACAAAAATTTGACAGCTCTAAAATCTAATTCTAACACTGTTTGGTTTAATTTTCAGAAGTATATATATATATATACACTGAACCGCAAAAGAAACGTCGCATTTAACAAAATTATTTTTAATACCGAAATAATCATTAAAAATGTTCTTTTTGAAAATATGTGTTAATTAACACACAAGATAAGCGTCAGCCACATTTAAAGGGAATTTCCGCTTGGGTGATTTTTATTTTATGTTGTAGAACACTCGAATCTCCCGCCCTTCGTGGGACACACTTTTGCAGTAACAATTTTGAATGGTTAAATGCCCATGATTTTCGTACTTCGGTATGGGTATAACAGGTTTGAAAATGTCAATGATTGTCAGTATCAGTTTTGACACCGAAACTATGCCACAACAGAGAGAACAAGCCATAGGTAGGTAGACTGCATGCTGGGCAACCTGCTAGAGTGATTATCAATGACAATTGAACGTCTGCAGGTACGCTACAATGTCACAAACAGCACGAATGACCGACCACGCTGCGGTAGACCACAGGTTACAACCGCTCGCCAGAACAGGTTAATGGTTCGTCAACATTTGCGGAATCGGTTCACTAGAGCTACTGAAACTGCACGACAGACTGTTGGAACACATCAGCGACCAATAAGTGCTGATACGGTTCGCCATCGATTAGTTGTCAGCAATCTAAGATGCTACCGTCCTGCCAGGGGGCCTGTCCTTACGCCCCGACACCGACAATAGCGTCTTCATTGGGCATTGCAGCGACAAAATTGGCGTAACCAGCAGTGGCGTAACGTCATCTTCTCTGACGAAAGCCGGTACTGCATCTCAACCGCAGATGGCAGAACAAGATTGTAGAGAAGGCGAGGAGAAAAATATGATGACAACTGCATGATGGAAAGGAATGATTGGGGCGGTCCAAGCATCATAATATGGGGTGGCATCGGACTCAACGTGAAACTTGGTCCAGTTATCTTCCAGAATCTTGGCCCGGGGAGAGGCAATGGAGTAACATCTGCCCGTTACATCGATCAAGTTCTGAGACCGCATGTTGTGCCGCATTTCGCACGTCATCAAAACAAGACGTTCCAGCAGGATAATGCGCTTGCGCATACAGCCAGGGCAACAAGAGACTTCTTGCAGCAGAATAACGTCAATGTTATGAACTGGCCAGCTCTAAGTCCAGATTTGAACCCCTATTGAACATCTGTGGAACGAAATTCAGAGACGGTTGAATGAAGAGCAGCCAAGCCTGACAACTGCAGCTGAACTTTCGGTAGCGTTTCAGAGAGTTTGGGCACTTATTCCTATGGCATTCATCAATCGCCTTGTCAACTCTATGTATCGAAGATGTGTTGCTGTGATTAACGCTGGTGGTGGACATACTCGTTATTAACGGAAGTGGAATTAAAGCATCAACATTTTGCGGTTTTGCTTTATTGAGACATTCGATATAACTTCATAACGTAGAGACAATAAATCCACCATTCAAACAATGTAAAACGAATTTATTTTATGTTTATTGTATTTCAAAATAAATGTCTGTGATTCTGTAATTTGTTGCGACGTTTCTTTTGCGGTTCAGTATATATATACATATAGGGCATTTAGGATGAATTATATTTCCAATTGACTATTTAAGTTGCGTGATGCTCATTGCGATTTTCGCTTAACTCAGTCCCGTGTCATACATCCTATATACGACTGGTGTCATCAATATAGCAGAAACCAATTACGTTTTTACAGAGCACCTGGTATTCCTCGTTGTTTTGTAATATTTCGTGTTGCTTAAGCTTTTGTTATTTGCCGTTAGACCTTTATCTTTGTACCGTTGTTGTTTTTTGTTCCTGGATTGTATTTATGTTTGAATATCACAGCGGATATGGGTACTACTAGTATTATAAAAATATCCAAATAAGGTCGCTATTCTTTCTTTGTGAGAAAATGAATCTGAAAATCGCATGTATTGTTTGTACATATTTTATTTATGAATATACATGATTGATCAACAGACACTCAATAGAAAAGCAGTGCCCATATTACAAGTTATATATCTAAATTGATTTTGTCAACATTTTTAGCAATGAAATGAAAAAAAAACAAAAAACAAATACCACACTGACCGAAACAATTCCAAAATCAAATATCAAAATAGCAGAAAGAGGCAAAATCGATACCTCTAACACACAAATTTAATAAAAAAAATAATTGTTTGCGCTACTCCGATAGTGTAGTATTTTTGTTTTCATTTTATCAAGACAATTATTCGAACATTACATGTTTAAATTTGTGAAAATGTGAAATATTCATTTCTCTAATTCTTTGGCTGTTCTTCGTGTTTTTTACCGGTGAGAGAAAAAATTGCTCCATCACGTGTGATTTTTTTATTCTCGGTTTCTGATTGGATCTTCGAAAGGTCATGACCCAGACGGACTATTAGTAATTTAGTGCCTTTCAAATACTTTCTTCAATTGTAATTTGTTATTAACTATTGTTTACTTCAAATGAAAAACTGTCATTTCAATATTTTGTTTTCCTCAAACAAGCGACATCGAAATTTTAAAGTTTAACTATCTCGACTGTAGAAATAGGATAATCAACTGCTCGCAAAGAAAGATTCTATATTTCTCTAATTCTTGTTCAATTTTAACACTTCACAACTCGTGTGAGAGGAAATCGATAATCAACGTGTGGATCACTTTGTTTTCAGTCGCTGAATGGTCAATTACGCAATTATGTTTCAACCCGTGGGTGAGATAAGAATTTCAGGCTACTTTTCCCGTAAAAATGTTACGTTTCGCAAAATGTCATTGTATCAATAAAATCGTTTAATTAACCGTAACTAACTGTAATTAACCGTACCGTCATCAAGAACCCTTCATCTGGAATCTTGTCCCTTCTCCGTCATTGCTTCAAAAACATTCCTTAACGGGTGTGACGTCAATTGAAGTATACGTCAGTGACGTCATTGGACGTCGATTTGAGAAAGTGAAAAACGGCCATATATTTTGTTGAATTAGTGAGAAAAAGAATCAAGCAAATGTTTAGTGGTTCATTAGAGAAACAATCTCTAACATTGTTTCCCGTTTATTACGATAATTTCTCAGATCAAGATAGTTAAATTTTCACATTTTAAAGTTCGAGGTTTTCCCGAGAACTTTAAAATGTGAAAATTTAACTATCGAGATTTGAGAAATTATCGCAATAAACGGGAAACAATGTTAGAGACTATATGTACCTTTAATACATGTCATTGTGAACAGAATCAATATTAAATATGTACAAGTTGAATGAAATTGTCAACGGTTATATATTTGAGAATGCAAAAGCAGAAAAAAAGATAAAATGTTAGGTAAAATAGTGGGAATAAAAGAAAGAACAAAAAGATATTTAGGAACGTTTTCGCTTACTCCCTTAAAAGGGCAATATGTTTAACATATTGATGATTCTTTTGTATCAGACTAAGTCATGCATATAGCATTATGTTAATGATTTTCATATTATAACCCCAATAAAGTCTTGACCTATGTTGCTGGGATAGACAAAGCAAAAAGCGAACAAAATCAGTTTGCCTCTTTCTCAATATATCTATTGGATTTTTAGAACAATTCCGACAGTGCGGCATTTTTTGTTTTTAATTTTAGTATGGTATATTCGAAAGAATTCCGGTTTTCTTGATATTCTTACAAGTTACAATATAAACACACATTCCCACAAACTCCAATATATATGTCTATGTGGTAATAGTTTATGTTCGGTTATAGACACACACATACAGACTCGGCATGTATCACAAGCATGTCGTCATCAGCTTATATGCATCTTAGAAATAATTATATTGAATTCAGATACATTTTGTATACTGTATTGTTTCTAATCAAAGACATGCACACACAGCCTGTCACAAACCAGGTTCTGAATTTCAAATGTGATATGTCGAGGTCTTTATTGTGTTAAATGATTTTGGTGACATTGTTGACCATAATTGTTTAATCTTTCTTTTCATAAAATATCGATGACATCACTTAGCATAATATCCCAGTGATATACCAGTATGTACATTTTACCCTACAGACCTCTTGATAAGCTCAATAAGTAAGCAATTACAACTACACATGAACACATAATACAATAGGGATATACACGATAACCTCCTTCAAAACAAAACCCAACACCTATATATCTATAGAATATACTTTTATAAAGCCATAAAAATAATATAAATAGAGAGTATCATTTAGATATATGAGATTCGTAAAATACCAACACAATACAAAATAAGTGATTATTTTCTTTAAATATAAAAAAGATCATACAAGCTTCGATACAAGAACATCGGCAAAAACATTAATGGTCACATACTGATAAAGAAGAGGACGAAATTCCGTATTCGTGTTAAAAAGTCATTAAAACTTCTTAAACGTTAACAAAAATTTTCAAAATATACAAATGGTTCATAATGACTTTGATAATTTAGACGATTCCGAAATTTAACAAAATATTTAATACCAAATAGCTAAGAGAGTACAACAACAAGTTCGTACATTGGCTTTTCTTGCTCCCAAAGACTTTTAGATTATTTGGCTTTTAAATAGTGCGGCTTTGAGAGTAAAGGTTATTCTAGAAACGTATCGTGCGTACTAATATTGATATCTACTATTTTATTAATAGAGTTCAGAAGACTTATTTTAATTCTTTACAATTAAAACTGTGTGCAATGTTTGTTGTTGTACTGTTTGTGTTTGTTTATTTTGTTTGTTACAAAGTTATAAAATATGACTTTTTTCATATCATATATGACAATAAACACTAAATTTGAATATTAGATCAATACTAACTTCAACCATGTTATTTATGTTCATGCAAGCACAACTTTATGTTTTGTCTAATCCTGTCAAACAATAAAAATCATATAAAGTAAAGTAAAATGAGTCGTGCATGACATAAAGCAAAACAAATGTCTAACAATTTAAACATTGATATTACTGTACAGAGTATTAGAGATTACAATAGAGTATTATGTTTATATTGATGTTAGATACATTATGCATATTGCATATTTTCAATAAAGATTTGTACAATCAGACCATTGATTATGTTATTTATCATAATATTTCCATCATTTCTCGATCAACAAACTTCGGGTGTACATTTCATCCCACATAATCCTTTTTAGAAATTCCCCATGTAAGCCATTATAATTATGTCATCCGTGAATACAAAATGCAATAATGATATGTACAAAGATCCTTGCTTAAAGCATACTGAAGTCATTAATACCCATAATGAAATATAATTATATAAAATTTAAAAAAATGTGTAAAGACAGAGTATTTGTTGTATGTCAGTCAAAATTTGAGATTCGTAAATTATTTAAAAAAATTCAGATTAAGTGATTAACTTCAAATAGAAGAAAGTCATACATGCTTCAATACAAAACAATTCACATTCGGAATACAATGCCATCAGTGCATTTATATCGAGTGTGTCATATTCTGATATGGAGGGCAATACCAGGATATACAGACTGCCCTTGGGTCATCGTACGGACCGTGAAACTAATATTTCGGTCGCCTCCGGCTCGGGCAATGTTGTTTCCACTGGTCCATACTGCGACTGTTTGGCCTCCATATCAACAACTATTATATGCGTATTGCATGGAGTTATTTCGATTTCAATTCTTTTCTTTATCTCAAATAACAGTTTATATAGCAATATATATTGAATGGAAATATAAGAACGATACAAGCTTCGATAATGATATTAATTTCCATGTAAACACAATGGTATTAAAATGTAAGTGTTTTTTACCATGTCAATTAATTAAAGATCATCAAGTATAGTTAAATGAGTATTAACTGATATGAACCGTGTCTTCAATCCACAATGAAATGGTCAACTAACACACGTCTAACCATTTACACATTCATACTACTGTATATAAATGTAAAATAGAGACTGATGTCCAATGGTGTTTTAACTTAGCTGTCTAAAACAAGTGTAAAAAAACATTGTATATATTGTGTAGCCATCTTATAACCCAGTTTCATATATTTGACAGAAACCATAGGTAATTCCCGATAAAAAATGCCTAAAAATAATTAAACAATTGTAATACCTTCAGATCCACGAACACTAGTATTATTAGTATCATCGTATATTGCTTACAGCAACCATGATTAAAATAGTTCTTATTAATTCATATATGAGTAAAACTAATACAGATTAGTCTCCATTGAAATTTAAAAGAACCCACGAAAAGAATACACCATATATGTAAAAACGTGCCCTAAATATTTGAATTTTAGCTTCGTAAAAGTCATTATTTTGAAGACAAAATCTCAACTATAGCAAGAATCATATTGTTATATAGTGTTTCTGGTCAGCACAAATGTTTCTCCCTAGATATTATTCCAATTATTTTGATAATTCATGTGGTGATCGTATGCATATGGCGAGTTGTATCTGGAGGTTAATCGCAGAGGTATATTTATGTACTGATAAACGGGCCCTGAATAACTTTCATTATGCATGTAGTTGTTTGGACTAAAAGAACTCCAGCTTATATTATCTGGTTTGTCTCTATGTAATTCATTTGTTTTGTGTTGGTGTTGTCCTGGTAACTTGTTCAACCAATAGAGGACCATTAAACTACCAACTACAATGATAATTACCCCTGCAACTGATGCAGAAATAATAATGAATTTTTTTTCAGAAAATCTTCTTTGAATCGGGGATGTTGTCTGTTCATTGTTTCCGTTTGATGTTGTAGGATATGTTCCTATACTAGAGGAGACACTCTGAATATCTTGAACGGTACTTAATGTCAACGCAGGTGAAGATGGACCCAAAATTGATTGAAGTCGAACGGTAGACTGTGAAAAAACAGATGACGGAAGAAGAAAACTTGGCGATAAAGAGGTGATTGATAGCATCTTAGAATTTAATGTTATAGCTTCTATTGTATTCATAGATGCTTGAGAACCCATTACTGACAAGTTATTTGAAGTCAACGGAGACGTGTCAGTGGAAGTTGATATACAACCATTACCGTAGAAGGTATATATGTATTAATCGATGTGACATTTATATCATTGTCTGATTCAGAGGACAAACCAGGTATTTCGGTGCTTAAATAAAGCAACGCGGAACTCGACATATAAGACTTTGTATCTACATGCATAGCATTTGTTTCAAAAGAGGTCATGACAGGGACATTTGCTGATTGATAAGTATGAGAAGGTTCGAGAGTAGAATCAAACGATATTGATAAAATGTCAACAATTGTTGCTACATATTCAAATGACGCAGCAGTTGTAGCACTGACTGTCACTACAGTTTCAATGTTTATTATGTCAGTTGAAGGTATCGACTCCTCAGCAATATCTAATGTTGGAATAGAAGTGTCGAAGTCGGATAATATAAAACTAGATTGCAGCACTGATGCTTCTACTTCCTCCATATCAGACAATTGATCAGTTGTATAAAACAATGGGGTTGTTACAGTATAATTAAGAGATATCCCACCATTGATAGAAACGGTATTGCTTTTCGTAGCGCCATATTCAGTTGTTAAAATGCCAGCATTTGTATCACTAACGGTCACGGAAGTTTTATTGTTCACGAAATCGGTTGAAACACTCGAATTTTCAGCAAACAACGATGTTACCATAGAAGTGACAAAGTCGGATGATAGTATACCAGATTGCAATTGAGCGGTTTCTACTTCCGTAGCAGACAGTTTATCAGTAGCATAAAACAATGGGGTTGTTACAATAGTGCTATGAATTATCAGATTATTGATAGACCTGGTATTGCTTGTTGCACTGTCAAATGCAGTTGCTAAAATGCCAGTTGTTGTCGATGCACCTTCAATTGACGATACGGTTGTATCACTAACTGTAACGGCAGTATTAGTGCTCTTTAAGTTCATTGAAACGCTCGAATTCTTAGTAAGCAACGACGATTGCATAGAAGTGTCCAAGTCGGATGATATAAAACTAGATTGCGGCACATGTGTTTCGACTCCAGTCGTAGACAAGTTATAAGTTGTATAAAACTCGGTGTTTGCTACAAAAGAACTATCATAAATCACAGTATTAACAGACTCTGTGAGTTTTCTGGTAGCTTTGTATGTTGTTAACGAAACATCACTTGTTGTCGTTAGAGATTCAACTAACACTGTTATATTAGCACTAACAGTCGAGATAGTTTCATAGTTCGCTATAGAAGTTGAAACTGGGGACGGTTTAGAAACTGATGATGTCAGATCTAAAAGAAAAAAAATCATCATCTTAAAAAACAAGCTCCATATAATTGATTGATATTGAATTAAGTTCTTTAAAGCCATCAATGGTAGGTAGTACGTATGTAACATAATTACAAACTACATCATCCAAAAGCTGAAATTTAGACCCCCAATTAATGGCATATTGTGCAGTGCATATGCTAAATACATTAAACAGATAGCGTACTGACATTGTATGAAATCAGCCTAGATAAATTAAAAATTAATAATCATTTAACTGGTGCTTGCTCTTTAATTGTGATGATTAATATCTAACTACAAAGGTTAAACACAGCAGTACAGTTGTTTACCATCTCATTCCAGTAGTCAACAAACTACCAGTATAATCATTGATGTCTTTTTTTTATCCCAATTTAAAGATTCAAAAAGCAACCGACAACACAGTATGCAGCATATGGAGTCAGTGTGTCCTTTGACCTAAAAGCTAAAAGTATCAAGCTTCTGATTTCGTTCGCTTACTAATTGGCAAAATTAAGTACCAAAGTACAATACTAACGTAATATATAACATTAATGGAACTATTCATACATGTGATAAACTCATTACTGCTCGGATTAATTCGGTTTTTTATTCTGCTATTTTCGAGCAACAATTTGAATTATTTGAAACATTGACAGAGGTTGATGAAGTAACGGAATACTGTGTAAAAGATTAGACTAAAATATGAGCGAGGGAGTGATTGATTGTTGTTTAATGCCAAATGAGCAATTATTCATTTATATCATGGCGAGAACAAATTATATCCGATGAGATGATGATGTCCGCATTGTACTAGACCAACACATTTAGTTGGATCTTTATAGTGCTAGCTCACTGAAACAACAGCATAACAATATGTGGTATTATGAACCATCGTATAATCGGAACTGAATAGCATCCGAACAATGCTCAATTAATATCCGTTTCGATTAATTCCCTTGTTATAGTGACATTGTGATATATTTGAATTGCTTGAGAAGTTGCTAGATGTTTATGGGGGAACAATAACTCTGTGTAATAGATTGGTAATACTGCACTGTATTATAATCTATATAAATATGTTCATGGTCTCAGATTCAACTGAATATCATATGACCTGCACAATATGTATTTAGAAGCACCAATGATTCGTATCATAATGCTATCCAATGCAGTTCAAGGAGAATGCAGAGTTTACGTGGAAAATAAGATTTGTCAAAAAACGCTACAAAGAAAAATATTGTAATCCTTACACCTCTCGCATTAAATATGTAGAATGACAGATAAGTATTACCATGCATTCAATATATATATATTGACAGAAACCAACACAGAGCATAGTATGACACGTATCTACGGCACATATATCACATTTGTGACCAACTTTATGTAAAATTATGGGTCCTAAGAACTGAGGTCATATCGAAGTTGGATAATCATCAATGAATGCAATCAGAGAATTTTTGTTGTTGGTTTTATGTTGTTGTTTATTTTTGCTTATAAAATTTGTCAGTGACTTACGACAGGTCAGTAGTTTTCATTGGACATCGCATGGTCTCCTACATTATTAAACAGTAAACATAGAATTAAATATTCTGGATAATCCAATGGATGATCGCTTTTATAAAATGAAATAGAATACACCACATGCACGGAATAATAAGATGAATAATACTTTTCTGTGTTTAAAGGGCACTATGTCCCGACATATAACATGGTCGACTATACACCATAAATAACCATCCTACCAAATGTGAAGTCTATCGGACCAAGGAGGAGTTGCGTTCACAAAATATTGAAAATGCTTGAAAATATTAAAGCTTCAGAACTCCTCCAAAAATCGTTGAATCAAAATGGCGGGATTATATGACCAACTACACATCATGCCCAATTATCCTACCAAATATGAAAGCTATCAGACAAATGATTTCAGAGGAGTAGGATTCGCAAAGTACAACTATGTTGCAAATGCACGAAAACTCATACAATGATCCAAAGAAAAGTCTCATTCAGCAAATAAAGATACGGGACGTACCAACAAACGAATTAACAGGCAAACAAACGGAAAAAGAGCTGTATCTCCTCATACTATCATCTGCGGGGCATAACAAATATCGAACTGTCATAGCAATTCCAAATAATATCAGCAAATCGTAGAAACTGAGGCACAACTGGTACCTCTCAAATACATATTTTTGATTGTTCGCTCTCCTGGATAGCTGCAAAAGAGTTGCTTTTACCGGCATTTTTAACAGTATAACTATCCGTATTTCACCCGTTTGTAAAATTGAGGAATACCGGATTCCAAATAAAGTCGGACCTTGTGGGTAATGCAGGTACAGTTTGAAGATACCAAATGGGTAATCAGAAGCCGTAAATCGACAAATAAAGGACATAAAATTAAAATGTAAAAAGTAAAAGGCCAAAATGACAAGCAATGATCTACAAAATACTACAC
Source organism: Bathymodiolus septemdierum (assembly GCA_963383655.1). Taxonomy (NCBI): domain Eukaryota; kingdom Metazoa; phylum Mollusca; class Bivalvia; order Mytilida; family Modiolidae; genus Bathymodiolus; species Bathymodiolus septemdierum. The sequence goes on from OY726521.1 coordinate 19,237,677, forward strand.
AAAACAAGTAAGATTGAACAACACGAATTTCATTCCAACCCGGGATGAACTCGGGTGGACAGTAAGGTTAAGCAGTTCCTGCTCCACTGGTGGCATTCGTCGTGTTACTGTTGTTTCAACACCGTGATAAGTCATGCAAAGGGAAAGGGTCAAATTATGGTTACGATGGAGGTTTTGATGTTATATTTTGAAAGTCGAGTCCTCTACCACATTTATACATTTGTAGATTTCGAAAAAGAGTAGGTACATAGTACCCACTACAAAAAAGAGTAGGCACATTGTACCCACTACAACAGGTTAAAACTGTCGTCCCTATCGAACTCTCATGGCCTTGCCAAAGGCAGTAACAAGTATTTGCCCCGGTTATCTGTATATCCTGGCTTTCTATATAGATTTTGCTGAACTTGTTGTTGTCCTGAATATGCATAGCCTATTATTTGCAGACAACGAGGGGCCGTCGTAGTTGTGATCGTATGGTAGTTTGAATTACAACTACCTATGCAACCAGTGCCTATCACCAATGAAACTGCGAATTCGAATCCCGCTAATGGCGAGGTGTGCTAGATACAATGATTATGTGATAAAGGTTGCCAGTGACTTGCCGCAGGTTTATAGTTTTCTCAGGATTCCTCCACCAATAAAACTGACCACCACGAGATAACTGAAATATTGTTGATAGTGGCGTTAAACACCATAACCCTAATCATAACCCAAAAACAAGGTGAAGATTAACAAACACAGTTTCCACCATCACTATCTTTATAGTGTTAGCTATATAAAGTAACTAACTTATAGAGTGTGCCACACACATACACATGTCGATTTACATTTACTAATCTCTAACAAGTCAAAAATGACATTTATTTGATATTAAGTGAACTTTTCTTCAAGTAACTTATTATTTTCTCAGCTAGTAGCTTTATATATGAAAATAAAATAAACATTTACTGACTGATATACTATAAATAGTGTTTTATGTGATAGTGTATGGTGTTTTGGGTTGAAGGTCTGTACAAGTAATGTTGCGTGTATCTTCGATAAAATGACATAAGAGCCAACTGACAATATCGTGTTCATTATTGTGTAGCTATTGACCATGTGCTGCTGGATTAAACATTGATAGGCGAACAAGAAAGGCTGACCTTTTATTAATAAACCTTGAAATGAATTATTTACAAATTTATTACAAATCATGGAACACATCAGTATCAAATTATAAAGTTGTGAAGAAACAGGAAGTACAAACGAATAATCATAATATTGCACAAATTTGCACAAGTGAATAAACTCAAAATATGTCCTGCTTTAAATTATCGGTGTATTATCAAGGTTTGACCTGTTCATTATTTTACATTGCAGATATTACATTGGCCATTATTCTACCAAATTTAATTATTAAAAAGCAAACTGCCATTGATGGAATGGGGATAATGTTTTGCCTTTTTTCACATAATGAACAAGGATATGTAATAATATTCAATCTGATTATCATGGGAACATGAAAGACAATGCTGTCTCACCTTGACTAACATTAGTTCATTTTGTTGTGTAATGAAGAATTGCAATGGGTTCTTTTGTTAAAAAAAATATGACTTGTACATTTGCAAAAATTTCAGGAACTACAAAATTAAACACAAAATATTTGGAATGAAGGCTAAAACTATCAATTTTCATGTTAAATGTGCATATAATTTTACATAGACTAGCTGTTATATAATTATAAAATATATATCTACATTGATATAGGAACGTTTATACAATGTTTATATGGTTGTCCGGTTAACTGCTATACAGATAATAGTAGATAATTCCAGGATACCCTTATGATCCGTTTACATTAAGAATGGCACAAAATATACGTTCGTCAACACAAAGCGAACTTGAGTGACATTCATAACTTGACAAAACCTTAAAACTTATTATAATGTTGAAATTGTTAAGAATTCATTCCATTCTGCTTCCGAAAATAGCATACCGTATTTTTCACTTCTGCTGTGTATTGATAGAAGACTATATATAAAAGATTTTGACTTTTCAGAGACATTAAAAGGACAGTCCCTGAAAGTCTGGAGTCATATTAACTCCACTGTGTGTCACCCTTTCACAGGTAAGCTAAAGCGTTTGAGAAAAGATAATTACTACTCGGGTGTTACGGCACTCTCAATTACATATTTAAGATTAAATCTGGTGCAACTTAAATTCAACAATGGCATATCCTTATGTTGAGTCGTTTTGCATATAAGAGTTTTATTCGTGTGCCCGCAGAGGAGATCAAACATTCGCCCTTTGACCATTGTTTGCTTTAAAGAAAATATATCCCGGAAGTAATCAATCGGAATTCTTCTTTATGCCATCCAGTAGAGCGAAAACAAACCAAAGGCACACGATGTACAAGACAAACTCTGTCATGTTAAGCAGAAAGTTATTATTAAAACTGCCGAGATCAAATTAATGAATCGATGTAAGTAACGAAACAAGGATGGATGGAATAGAATGTTATATCTTCGCAAAAGAAAGTCAAGGATTCATTAAACCAAATAGTAAAGCGGGGGGAGGGGGATGTAGTAATCATGGACTATTTACATTTTTGATGGTACATTGTCTTGGAATTTCAATTGTAAAGGATATGGAATGAACATATTGGACACAAAGTATACTTGCTTTCATAGATTCACGCCAATTAATGTTCAACAAATCTTCATCATTCCGTTTTTTAAGAAACGATTTGCATCAAACATGAAGACAAAATACTTAGCACAACCTTTATAGATATGAAAATGAAAACCAAACGGTAAATCATGAGTTGTTTTATCTATGGGCTTAATTAATGACTATCATGACCATTCCTTCTGTCATAATCAGCAGGCGGTAGACTTGGCAAAGGTTCATGTTCAGGGTTGCCAGAATAATTCCTTCTATCATAATCAGCAGGCGGTAGACTTGGCTGAGGTTCATGTTCAGGGCTACCAGAATACTTCCTTCTATCATAATCAACATGATATTCGTTTGGCATAGACATATGCTCAGGGTTACCAGAATTATACCTTCTATCATAATCAACATGATGGTCGTTTTTTATATATACATGTTTAGGATTACCAGGTGTATTTACTGCATGATCCCTTGGTTTACTATGTTGCATATCCGTATTTTCAGGAGTATCAGGCTTATTCACTGTAGGTTGCAATGGTTTCCTAGGTTGCATAGCCGTATTTTCAGGAGTATCAGGCTTATTCACTGTAGGTTGCAATGGTTTCCTAGGTTGCATAGCCGTATTTTCAGGAGTATCAGACTTATTCACTGTAGGTTGCAATGGTTTCCTATGTTGCATAGCCGTATTTTCAGGAGTATCAGGCTTATTCACTGTAGGTTGCAATGGTTTCCTAGGTTGCATAGCCGTATTTTCAGGAGTATCAGGCTTATTCACTGTAGGTTGCAATGGTTTCCTAGGTTGCATAGCCGTATTTTCAGGATTATCAGACTTATTCACTGTAGGTTCCCATGTTTTATTAGAATTATCACGTTTATTGCCTCGTTTATTAACAAAATAAATAACAATAATTATCATTATAACGATTAATGCAAATATTCCAAATCCTATTCCTATATCTTTCCAATTATAGCTTGAACCGTCATTAGTGTTCACCGGGGCTGTTGCGTCTGTGCTTGGTACTGTAGTTGTTGATGGATCTGAATTGAAAGTAATGATTTCTATGTTTAATATGGAAAAATCTATATATAAGGACCATTTTAGAATATCTTGTTCGAAAATATTAAGCATTGTTGTAATTCTGCAATGTCCAAAAATGAACTCAAATGGAATAATTGTCCTTTTCAGAATGCGGATTATCATATTGTCTAAGGTTAATCTTCCATTGTGTTTAAAAGGTATATATCAAACACAAAAGATTTTACCGCTAAAAACGACAATTTTACCATATTGACGATAAAAATCATTACTGACACAGATTGACTATTGATTAAGGCTGCATTGACAACATGACAATATCAGTAACATATTTATCATAAAAAGTAACACATATTGCTAATAAAATAATGTACATTATTCACACTTGAAAACAATAGAGGGCCCGGGTGGCTCAATGAGTTAGGAAGTTGGATTACCTAACACTTCATACAAGCCTATCACCAATACGGCGTGGGTTCGCGCCCGGCTTTGTAAATTACAAAAGGGTGCAGTCGACTCGCAGCCACACGTGATAAAGCTTACCAGTTATTTGCCCATGGTCGGTGGTTCTCTCCGGGTACTCCGGCTTCTTCCATCACTAAGCTGGTCGCCATGATATAGCTGAAATATTGCTGAAAGTGGCGCTAAGCACCAAAACTCAAATCAAATAAAATGGAAAACTTTAGATTTCTTTACACCCAAAGGGAGTATCAATATCGCTCTAATGAAAAGATAGATCAAAACGTGATGGTCAACAATTCCACCAATATTAACAAAACGAACAACCACGTCTACTCTCATATATTTTAACACAAAAAGACGACCACGATATATGGAATTGGAAATCCATGTCGTGGTTTGGGACACACACAAACATATGGCGGGGTTAAACCAGTTATTGGTTTCCCAACCCTTCCCCTCTTGATATTTGAATCTCCAAAGACAATACAGCTAGATGTAAACAGACACTAAAAAACCTGCACAGCTTCGCTACCACTAAATAAATAATACACTATCATAAACATGAAGCAGACACTAAAAAGCCTGCACAGCTTCGCTACCACTAAGTAAATAATACACTATCATAAACATGAATAATAACATAAACATAAACATTGACAGGATCAATAAAACGGACTACTAGCTAAGACAAAAGAATATGTTGGTTCAAGACTATTACACTTAGGGAAAACAATCATATCCGATACTTCTAACAAATTTATTATCAATAAATCATAATCTTCTGAAGAAATGAATGGTCTTCCTGGAAGACCAGAGTAAATAGGTCATCAATTTGTTGGAATAAATCATTACTAATAAAATACGGTATGAAATATAATTATATTGATTTAATTACCAGTAGGACCTAATAGTTATAACAGCAGATTGTCTATATGTTAGCAAAGAAAACAAAACCTTCCCCAAAGTGTCAACTATAGTTTTTAAATCATAACGAATAAGATTTTTCAATGATTTCACAAGTTTATATGTATCAATTTTGAAGCATCTAGCTTTTTTTAATTACATTGCAATACAAACATTAATTGGAAATACATGTACCTCTTTTGATGAGATGTCTGCATATATAATACATTTCTCTGACGTCACTCTATTATTCGAACAATGGATTATTTTTAAGAATCTAGTTTATTCTTTTGTTCTTGAATATATGAACTTTAACCTTTTACTGTTTTAGGTATTATAAATATTGTGGAACTTTCGGGTATCGCACTACTGTTGGGCTTTTTAAAATCTACCTTGACTTTCAAACTTCCATCTAACCACTCGGTTACGGTGACCACACTAATTTGTTCAATGATTAGTATATATGAATCTTGATAGTAAGCGTTGTTAAAAAAATATCAACAATTTGCTTAAAGAAGCAATTGATCAATATATACAAGACACAAAACAGGTATTTCAGGTCTGGCATGATGTATGTTCAGAACTGACGAGTATGTGAACTTTTAAAATGTATTCTCGCAATACAAAAACAACTAACCGCAAGTAATAACAAATCAGACAGACCACAGGTGAACATTTGGGACAATTGAAAGACCTTGAAATATCTAAATATAAACGAGAATCGAAAGCACGGATGCCGATAAAATTTTGTTGTTTATTGTTTGTTAATTGTGGCTTATTTAGCTTGCTGAACATTAAAAAGGTAAAAATATAAAATGAAAACACTGTTGCAGATAGAAATGTATTATGTAAGAGAATACACGCCAACTTGTAGATTCTCCACTACATAATTCTACATATATATATTCGTACAATAATACCCCCAGCAAAGCTATTCATAAAACTGGCCTCCCAAATTAGTTACCGGCCACTTTTTACGCCTGATGATTCTATTCATTACTGGTTTTATTAACCATGACCCTTTAAACGGTCAAGGTAAATGAGTGTTCGACTTATTGTCTGTTTTATTTATGTCGTCTTCTATACCTATTATTTATTACAGACGATATAAATAAAACAGACCAGTAGTCGAGCACCCCTTTACGGTGGCCGTTGAAAGAGTCATGGTTAATAAAACTAGTAATGATTAAATTCAACATGCGTAGAAAGTTCCCGGTAAGTATAGGATTTACAATAGCTTTGCTGGGGGTATTATTGTACAAGAATAGGATACAGTACTATTGAAACAAAAGAAGCGGCCCGTATTGGATATAACGGGTTTCTTTTTCAGCATGAGTACTCAGGTGAAGGCCGAGCACCTGAGTACGAATGCGGTAAAAGAAACCCGTTATATCCAATACGGGCAAATTCTTTTGTTTCAATAATAATGTATCTAACTTGTATCAATAATAGTGTTGTTGAACAAATATATGGTATGGCATATCTTTTTACACTTTTAATGTTTCGAAAGCCAAATAAGACGACAAATTTGTACCGGTCAATGTCCTTTCGATTCTCGTTTATATTCAGATATTTCAAGGTCTTTCAAGTGTCCCAAATGTTCACCTGTGGTCTGTCTGATTTGTTTTTACTTGCGGTCGGTTCGTTAGTTGTTTTTATATTGCGAGAATACATTTTAAAAGTTCACATACTCCTCAGTTCTGAACATAAATTATGTCAGATCTGAAATACTTGTATCGTGTCTTGCATATTGCTTTTTTAAACAAATTGTTGATATTTGTTTTACAAAGCTTACTATCAAGAGTCAAATATACTAATTATAGCGTATAGTAGTGTAATCACCGTAGCCGAGTGGTTAGATGGAAGTTTTGAAAGTAAAACATAGACTTTAAAAAGCCCGGCAGTGGTTCGAGACACAAACTCCCAATAATAAGTAAAACGTGTTTTTAAGCCTAAAACAGTAAAAGCTTAAAGTTGATATATTCAAGAACAAAAGAATAAACTGTAGATTCTTAAAAATAATCCACCGTGCGAACAATAGTGTGATGTCTGAGAAATGCATTACGTAAACGATATCAAGCTTGTCCCAAAAATGGGTCAAATTATTAAAGTATAGCGGCCTGTATCATCAGCCTCTATTAGCTGCCTGTATGTGATATTAGAGGCCGCATTTACAATAGCTTTGCTGGGGGTATTATTGTACAACTAATTTTGGTATCAAGCTTGTGCTTTGTCCGACCGCGATTAAATTATGTCGGGGCTCTCTAATTTGACATTGAATCTATTCATAACTATCTAGGTAGATTCGAATGGGAAATCACGTACACAACACATGTACTTGGCTGTTTACATTATTTGCATATCACCAACATCGACTCAATAACAATAGTTCGACTTCAAAGAAATTATATTATTTACGACGCAATAATCCATTTTAGCCCAGATTTGTTTCGTATAAGATATCATTTGTGGATAGGCGACTAACGGAGAATAAATTTCAAAAATTAATTGCTTGTAGATTTTTTATTTCATTTATTAACAATGTAAGATTGAAATACAAAAAATACATCTTTGAGTGTAGATTTTGTTACTGGTTCGATTATTGCGATAAAATTGAAATGCACATAACCAGATTTGGATAAAATTTTCTATTTATAATTTCCCCCTTGATGCAGGTCAGATGTACAAAGCAAAAAAAGAAAGAAAACAGAAAAATCAAAAACATGCATATTTAATTTTATTTACAAGTTCAATTATTGTACATGTTAGATACCGTACATTTCAAACAAAAGAATTGAGCATTATAGAATATGGAAAGCTTCTTTTTCCGCACTCGTACACAGGTAAAGGATTCGACGCCTTCGGCGTTTCGGCCTTCACCTGTGTACTCGTGCGGAAAAAGAAACCTCCCAGATTCAAATGTACGCTATCCTATGCATATATGCAATATCTTAAGAGTGGTAATGATTGGTGAACATTTTTGAACACCATATCCTTTGTGTACAAGTGCTGTTTCATTATCACGATGTTACGGTAATTTAAATCTGAATCATTGTTATAAATAGGTTCAATGTGCAATACGAACCAAATGAGAAATGCACACACTCTATGATGAAGCCAAAAGAAATGTTACCATCCAGGAAAGGCAAATCAACGTTACCGAAAGAAATATATTCTATGTTGTCACAAATGCGCGCATTAGATTGACATGTGAAATGGATATGTCTAAATCCAAAAACTGATCAGAGTCATTTTAATGTTAGACTTATTCAACGTAAGGAAATTAGGATTATTTAGAGTAAAAGCTTGGCAGCATATACCAACCTGGTATTAATATGAAGGCATTAACCCCAAACAGGATAGCCAAAATCGGTTATGGTCACACATTCCCGAGGAAGTAAATCCTTATTTTAATAACTACGTTCTTAGTAACTGTAAATTTCAAAAATTAAAACAAATTTTAAATATAAATTCAAAATTTTAGTTGTTGGTCACGTTTAGTACACTTTGACTACGATTATCTCGTAAACCATAATAGCTAGGTCAAATATGCTTGCAAATTGCAGGGATCTAACGAAAAAACACTCTCCAGGATCAGATTTGAAATAAAAAGTCAAAATGCTATGTGTCGGTCAACCTTGATCCAATCATACCATTGACACAGTAAGAGTTTTATCAAAATAAGTTGGAAATCTAAAAAAATTATGAAATTTTCAAGGAAATTCAATGAAAAACCAACATTCTGATCTGGTATTCATAGTACTAGTCCGTAGATACAAATAGACCCGTCTCCCCAAATGAACACACATTCCTGATTCCGAGAGAAACACTCTACTAATAATCATCCTATTCTTATAAGAGAAACAGTGCCATTCGATACTATATTACACCACTAAGTCTGATATTAAATACTATAGTATTGCTGAGTTACAAAACTGTCAAATTAAAATATATTTACAAACGCTAACACATATTTCATGTCTAAGACGAGATTGAAGATACCAAAAGGGTAATCAGAATCCATAAATCGAAGAAGAACAGACAACATAATGGCCAAAACAAAAAGGACAAAAGGACAAACAACGATCTACAAAACAAACACATAAATCTAAAGATCGAGGAACAGGAACCCCACTAAAAACTGGGCGTGAACTCATGTGCTCCGGAAGGGTAAGCAATTCCTGCTCCACTAGTGGCACCCGTTGTGTTAATCTAGTTACAAATCCGGTGACAAGTCATGAATCAGGACAATATGACACAGATATTCCATAATGGTCAACCAAGTCATGGTGATGACTTCAACTTAGTCAAGCGGAACCCTTGATTCAGTAGCTTCCTTGTTTATTACCAGGAAACACTTCGACAATTGAAGTCATATTTAGAGATATTGGCGGAATATACTACATGTTGTATCTAGAATTTATTTGAGCTAATAAAGAAAAGAATATAAAAACAGTTTTCTTCATGGATAAGAAAATTAAAAAAAAAGCATAAAGGGAAGAATGTAATTCAGCTTAATAATCCATGGACTAATTTTTAGGTTTTACTATGAAGACATATGTGATATAAGTGTAAGATATGTTGACTATAATATGTTGGAAATGAGTAACAATAGTAAGTGAATGAGTGACCTAGCTTATATCTTCAACTACATCTTCTCTCACTCCCTGTTTTATTTGTGGGGAAGTCGCATTGTCGTTTTATCAACGTAGGTATCAAATTTAGTGCTTACGACGAGTTTCTTGAATAACCTTCATCAGTCACGCTCAAATACTAAAGATTAAAAAGCCAAATAACTAAAAAATAGTCTTGATTTGTCAGATATTGTAATATCCATTCCGTATCGGTTCGTTATTACTATTTTTAGAATGTTCATTTATTCTAATGCGTATATATATAGGGCAGTTAGTATAAATATGTTTCCAATTGACTATTTATGCTGTGTGATGCTCATTGCGATTTCCCCTTAAGTCAATCCCGTGTCATCCATCCTATATACGACTGGTGTAATCAATATAGCAGTAAACAATTACACTTTTACAGAGCACCTGGTATTCCTCGTTGTTTTGTAATATTTCGTGTTGTTTAAGCTTTTGTTATTTGTCGTTAGACCCCTATCTTTGTACCGTTGTTATTTTTTGTTCCTGGATTGTATTTATTTTTGAATATCACAGCGGATATGCGTACTACTAGTATTATAAAAATATCAAAATAAGGTCGCTATTCTTTCCCTGTGAGAAAATGAATCTGAAAATCGCATGCATTGTTTGTACATATTTTTTTTATGAATATACATGATTGATCAGCAGACACTGAATATAAAAGCACTGCCCATATTACAAGATATATGTTTAAATTTATTTTGTCAACATTTTTATCAACAAAATGAAAAAAAAACAAAAAACAAATACCACACTGTCTGAAACAATTCCAAAATCAAATATCAAAATCGTAGAAAGAGGCAAAATCGATACCCCTAACACACAAATTTAATAAAAATAATAATTGTTTGCGCTACTCCGACAGTGTAGTATTTTTGTTTTCATTTTATCAAAACAATTATTCGAACAATACATGTTTAAATTGATAAAAATGTGAAATTATCATGTCCCTTTAATACATGTCATTGTGAACAGAACCAATATTAAATATGTACAAGTTGAATGAAATTATCAACGGTTATATATTTGAGAATGCAAAGCAGAAAAAAGATAAAATGTTAGGTAAAATAGTGGGAATAAAAGAAAGAACAAAAAGAGATTTAGGAAAATTTTCGCTTACTCTCTTAAAAGGGCAATATGTTTAACATATTGATGATTCTTTTGCATCAGACTAAGTCATTAATATAACATTATGTAAATGAATTACATATTATAACCTCCATAAAGTCTTGACCTATGTTGCTGGGATAGACAAAGCAAAAAGCGAACAAATTCAGTTTGCCTCTTTCTCAATATATCTATTGGATTTTTCGAACAATTCCGACAGTGCGGCATTTTTTGTTTTTGATATTAGTATGGTACATTCGAAAAAAATCCAGTTTTCTTGATATTCTTACAATTTACAATATAAACACACATTCCCACAAACTCCAATATATATGTCTATGTGGTAATAGTTTATGAATAGTTTTATTAAATCAATCAAGAAGCCCGTGAGAGCACAGAATTACAGACATTTGCATTTTACACTTACAATGATTTTGATGATTAGTAACATATATGACATATATACAAAGAATAAAAACAAGTATAGATGATCGACACTGCAGGGGGGAAACCACCCCTAGGCAGAACAAACTATGGCAGTTTATAGCTAATATTATGATATACATAAAAAATATATATTATACAAATATAATATGATGTAGATATAGCATGGTGTTAATATTTTATGTTCGGTTATAGACAAACACATACAGACTCGGCATGTATCACAATTATGTCGTCATCAGTTTATATACATCTTAGAAATAATAATATTGATTTCAGATACATTTTGTATACTGTATTGTTTCTAAACAAAGACATGCTTACACAGCCTGTCACAAGCCAGGTTCTGAATTGCAAATGTCATATGTCGAGGTCTTTATTGTGTTAAATGATATTGGTGACATTGTTGACCATAATTGTTTAATCTTTCTTTTCATAAAATGTCGATGACATCACTTAGCATAATATCCCAGTCAAATACCAGTGTGTACATTTTACCCTACAGACCTCTTTATAAGCTCAAAAAGTAAGCAATTACAACTACACATGAACACATAATACAATAGGGATATACACTATGACCTCCTTCAAAACAAAACCCAAGACGTACATATCTATAGAGTATGCTTTTATAAAGCCATATCAATGATATAAATAGAGAGTATTACTTAGATATATGAGATTCATAAAATATCACCAAAATACAAATTAAGTGATTATTTTCGTTAGATATAAAAAAGATCATACAAACTTCGATACAAGAACATCGGCAAAAACATTAATGGTCACATACTGATAAAGAAGAGGACGGAATTCCGTATTCGTGTTAAAAAGTCATTAAAACTTCTTAAACGCTAAAAACAATTATCAAAATATACAAATGGTTCATAATGACTTTGATAATTTAGACGATTCCGAAATTTATTAAAATATTTAATACCAAATATCTAAGTCAGTACAACAACCGTTTCGTTCATTTGCTTTTCTTGCTCCTAAAGACTTTTATATTATTTGGCTTTTAAATAGTGCGGCTTTGAGAGTACCTGATGAAGGTTATTCTAGAAACGCATCGTGCGTACTAATATTGATATCTACGGGTTTATTAATATAGTTCAGAAGACTTATTTTAATACTTTACAATTAAAGCTTTGTGCACTGTTTGTTTTTGTACTGTTTTTTTTTTTTTTATTTTGTTTGTTACAAAGCTGTAAAATATCATATATGACAATAAATATTAATTTGAATATTAGAACGGAACAGACTTCAAACATGTTATTTATTTTCATGTAAGTAGAACTTTATGTTTTGTCTTATCCCTCCAAACAATAAAAATCATATAAAGTAAAGTAACATGAGTCGTGCATGACATAAAGACAAACAAGTATCTAACAATTTAAACATTGATATTACTGTACAGAGTATTAGAGATTACAATAGAGTATTATGTTTATATTGATGTTAGATACATTATGCATATTGCATATTTTCAATAAAGATTTGTACAATCAGACCATTGATTATGAAATTTATCATAAAATTTCCATCATTTCTCAATCAACAAACTTCGGGTGTCCATTTCATCCCACATAATCCTTTTTAGAAATTCCCCATGTAAGTCATTAGAATTATGTCATCTGTCAATACAAAATACAATAATGATATGTACAAAGATTACTGAAGTCATTAATATCCATAATAAAATATAATTATATAAAATTCTAAAAAGCGTGTAAAGACAGAGTATTTTGTTGTATGTCACTCAAAATTTGAGATTCGTAAAATATTTAAAAAAATTCAGAATAAGTGATTAACTCCTTCAAATAGAAGAAAGTCATACATACTTTAATACAAACAAAATCAAATTAGGAATACAATGCCATCAGTTCATTTATATCGAGTGTGTCATATTCTGATATGGAGGGCAATACCAGGATATACAGACTGCCCTTGGGTCATCATACGGACCATGAAACTAATATTTCGGTCGTCTCCGGCTCGGGCAATATTGTTTCCACTGGTCCGTACTACGACAGTTCGCTCTCCATATCAACAACTAGTACATGCGCATTGTATGGTGTTATTTCGATTTCAATTCTTTTCTTTGTCTCAAATAACAGTTTATATAGCAATATATATTGAATGGAAATATAAGAACGATACAAGCTTCGATAATGGTATTCATTTCCATGTAAACACAATGGCATTAAAATGTAAGTGTTTTTAACCATGTCAATTAATTAAAGATCATATCAAGTATTGTTAAATGAGTATTAAGTGAAATGAACTGTGTCTTCAATCCACAAAGGTCAACAAACACACGTCTAACCATTTACACTTTCATACTACTGTATATAAATGTAAAATAGAGAGCTGATGTCCTATGGTGTTTTAGCTTAGCTGCCTAAAACAAGTGTAAAAGAAACAATGTATATATTTTGTAGCCATCTTATAAACCAGTCTCATATATTTGACAGAAACCATAGGTAATTCCCGATAAAAAATGCCTAAAAATAATTAAACAATTGTAATACCTTCAGATCCACGAACTCTAGTATTATTAGTATCATCGTATATTGTTTACAGCAACCATGATTAAAATAGTTCTTATTAATCTATATATGAGTAAAACTAATACAGATTAGTCTCCATTGAAAGAACCCACGAAAATAATCCACCATATATGGAAAAACGTGCTCTAAATATTTGAATTTTACCTTCGTAAAAGTCATTATTTTGAAGACAAAATCTCAACTATGGCAAGAATCATAATGTTATATAGTGTTTATGGTCAGCACAAATGTTTCTCCCTAGATATTATTCCAATTATTTTGATAATCCATGTGGTGATCGTATGAATATGGCACGTTGTATCTGGAGGTTAATCGCAGAGGTATATTCCTGTACTGATAGACGGGCCCTGAACAACTTTCATTATACATGTAGTTGTTTGGACTAAAAGAACTCCAGCTTATATTGTCAGGTTTGTCTCTCTGTAATTCATTTGTTTTGTGTTGGTGTTGTCCTGGTAACTTGTTCAACCAATAGAGGACCATTAAACTACCAACTACAATGATAATTACCCCTGCAACTGATGCAGAAATAATAATGAAGTTTTCAGAAAATGTGCTTTGAATCGGTGATGTTGTCTGTTCATTGTTTCCGTTTGGTGTTGTAGGATATGTTCCTATACTAGATGGACCCACAATTGATTGAATTCGAACGGTAGACTGTGAAAAAACAGATGACTGAAGAACAAAACTTGGCGATAAAGAGGTGATTGATAACATCTTAGAACTTAATGTTATAACTTCTGTTGTATTCATAGTTGCTTGAGAACCTATTATTGACAAGTTATTTGAAGTCAACGAAGATGTGTCAGTGGAAGCTGATACAACCATTACCGTAGAAGGTATATATGTATTAACCGATGCGACATTTATAGCATAGTCTGATTTAGAGGACAATCCAGGTATATCGGTGCTTAAATAAAACAACTTGGAACTCGACATATAAGACTTTGTATCTACATGTATATCATTCGTTTCAAAAGAGGTCATGACGGACATTTGTTGATTGATAAGCATGAGAAGGCTCGAGAGTAGAATCAAATGAAGTTGATAAATTGTCAACAGTTGTTGTTACATATTCAAATGACACAACAGTTGTATCACTGACTGTCACTACAGTTTCAATGCTTATTATATCAGTTGAAGCTATCGATTCCTCAGCAATATTGAATGTTGGCATAGAAGTGTCCAAGTCGAAGGATATAAAACTAGATTGCAACACTGATGCTTCTACTTCCATATCAGACAATTGATCAGTTGTATAAAACAATGGGGTTGCTACAGTATAACTAAGAAATATCCCACCATTGATAGAAACGGTATTGCTTTTCATAGCGCCATATTCAGTTGTTAAAATGCCAGCTGTTGTCGATGCACCTTCAAATGACTCAGCAGTTGTATCACTAACGGTCACGGAAGTTTTATTGTTCATGAAATCGGTTGAAACGCTCGAATATTCAGCAAACGACGATGCTGCCATAGAAGTGACAATGTCGGATGATATGATACCAGATTGCAGTTGAGCGGTTTGTACTTTCGTAGCAGACAGTTTATCAGTAGCATAAAACAATGGGGATGTTACAATAGAGCTATGCATTATCAGACTATTGATAGACCCGGTATTACTTGTTGCGCTGTCAAATGCAGTTGCTAAAATGCCAGTTGTCGTCGATGCACCTTCAATTGACGCTGCGGTTGCATCACTAACTGTAACGGCAGTATTATTGCTCAGTAAGTCCATTGAAACGCTCGAATTCGTAGTAAGCAACGAAGCTTGCATAGAAGTGTCCAAGTCGGATGATATAAAACTAGATTGCGGCACATGTCTTTCGACTCCAGTCATAGACAAGTTATAAATTGTATAAAACTCAGTGTTTGCTACAAAATAACTATCATACATCACAGTATTAACAGACTCTGTGAGTGTTTTGGTAGCTTTGTATGTTGTTAACGAAACATCATTTGTTGTCGCTAGAGCCTCAACTAATACTGTTATATTTTCACTAACAGTCGAGATAGTTTCATAGTTCGCTATAGAAGTTGAAACTGGGGACGGTTTAGAAACTGATGATGTCAGATCTAAAAGAAAAAACTCATCATCTTAAAAAACAAGCTCCATATAATTGATTGATATTGTATTAAGTTCTTTAAAGTCATCAATGTTAGGTAGTACGTTTGTAACATAATTACAAACTACATCATCCAAAAGCTTAGACCCCAACTAATGGGATATAGTTTCACTGCACATACGAGCATGTATTATTGTGCAGTGCATATGCTAAATACATTAAACAGATAGTGTACTGACATAGTATGAAATCAGCCTAGATAAATTAAAAGTAAATAATCAATTAACTGGTGCTTGTTCTTTAATTGTGATGATTAATATCTAACTACAAAGGTTAAAGACAGCAGTACAGTTGTTTACCATCTCATTCCAGTAGTCAACAAACTACCAGTATAATCATTGATGTCTTTTTTTTATCCCAATTTTAAGATTCAAAAAGCAACCGACAACACAGTATGCAGCATATGGAGTCAGTGTGTCCTTTGACCTAAAATCTGAAAGTATCAAGCTTCTGATTTCGTTCGTTTACTAATTGGCAAAACTAAGTACCAAAGTACAATACTATCGTAATATATAACAATTATGGAACTATTCATACATGTTATAAACTCATTACTGTTCGGATTAATTCCGTTTTTTATTCTGCTATTTTTGAGCAACAAGTTGAATTATTTGAGACATTGACAGAGGTTGATGAAGTAACGTAATACTGTGTAAAAGATCAGTCTAAAATATGAGTGAGTGAATGATTGATTGTTGTTTAATGCCAAATGAGCCATTAATCATTTATATCCGATGAAACGATGATGTCCGCTTTGTACTAGACTAACACATTTAGTTGGATCTGTATAGTGCTAGCTCACTGAAACAACAGTATAAAAATATGCGGTATCATGAACCATTTTATAACCGGAACGGAATAGCATCCGAACAATGCTCAATTGATATCCGTTTCGATTAATTCCCTTGTTATAGTGACATTGTAAAACATTTGAATTGTTAGAGAAGTTGCTAGATGTTTATAGGGGAACAATAACAATGTGTAATAGATTGGTGCTACTGCACTGTATTATAATCTATATAAATATGTTCATGGTCTCAGATTCAACTGAATATCATATGGCCTGCACACTATGTATTTCGAAGCACCAATGATTCGTATCATCATGCTATCCAATGCAGTTCAAGGAGAATGCAGAGTTTACATGGAAAATAAGATTCGTAAAAAAAAGCTACAAAGAAATATATTGTAATCCTTACACCTCTCGCAGTAAATATGTAGAATGACAGATAAGTATTACCATGAATTCAATATATATATTGACAGAAACCAGCACACAGCATAGTACGACACATATATCACATCTGTGACCAACTTTAGGTAAAATTATTTCCGTTTAAAATAAACAACATTTCCTTTCTAAATCCAATGAGATAAAGATAGACATATTGCATCCACAATAGAAAATAATCATACCTATTGGCACTGATTAGATCTTCTTTAATCTGACATACCACAACAACTTTATAATACAACATGTAACATTACCTATTGTGCTTAGAAATGATGGGGTTTTGATTGATGTGATAGTGTGATATAACGTGCTATGGACTGATTCAGTAGTAATGCTACCTGTAATTATATAGGACGTAATATAACATTGTGAAGATCCTCATAGATACGCTAACTTGTTATCATTTGCTATAGTTTAGCTCTATATGTTCATTTGTTTATAGTATTCGAGAACAGCTGTTAATTCATATCTACTATTTGCTTTTATACATGATATTCAATCTTCAACTAACGTGGGTCTTAAGAACTGAGGTCATATCGAAGTTGGATAATCATCAATGAATGCAATCAGATAATTTGTGTTGTTGGTTTTTTGTTGTTGTTTATTCTTGCTTTATAAAATTTGTCAGTGACTTACGATAGGTCAGTTGTTTTCATTGGACATCGCATGATCTCCTACATTATTAAACAGTAAACATACAATTGAATATTCCGGATAATCCAATGTATGACCGCTTTTATAAAATGAAATAGAATACACCACATGCACGGAATAATAAGATGAATAATACTTTTCTGTGTTTAAAGGACACTATGTCCCGACATATAACATGGTCGACTATACACCATACATAATCATCCTACCAAATGTGAAGTCTATCGGACCAAGGAGGAGTTGCGTTCACAAAATATTGAAAATGCTTGAAAATATTAAAGCTTCAGAACTCCTGCAAAAATTGTTGAATCAAAATGGCGGGATTATATGACCAACTACACATCATGGCCAATTTTCCTACCAAATATGAAAGCTATCAGACAAATGATCTCAGAGGAGTAGGATTCGCAAAGTACAACTATGTTGCAAATGCACGAAAACTCATACAATGATCCACAGAAAAGTCACATTCAGCAAAAAAAGATGCGGGACGTACGAACAAAGGAATTAACGGGAAAACAAACGGAAAAAGAGCTGTATCTCCTCATACTATCATCTGCGGGGCATAACAAATATCGAACTGTCATAGCAATTCCAAATAATATCAGCAAATCGTAGAAAGTGAGGCACAACGGGTACCCCTCAAATACATATTTTTGAATGCTCGCTCTCCTGGATAGCTGCAAAAGAGTTGCTTTTATCGGCATTTTTAACATTATAACTATCCGTATTTCACCCGTTTGTAAAATTGAGGAATACCGGATTCCAAATAAAGTCGGACCTTTTGGGTAATACAAGTACAGTTTGAAGATACCAAATGGGTAATCAGAAACCGTAAATCGACAAGCAAAAGGACATACAATTAAAATGTAAAAAGTAAAAGATCAAAAGGACAAGTAATGATCTACAAAATACTGCACAGAACAAGTAAGATTGAGCAACACGAATTTCATTCCAAACCGGGATGAACTCGGGTGGACAGTAAGCTTAAGTAGTTCCTGCTCCACTGGTGACATCCGTCGTGTTACTGTTGTTTCAACGCCGGTAATAAGTCATGCAGAGGGAAAGGGTCAAATTGTGGTTACGATGCAGGTTTTGATGTTATATTTTGAAAATCGGGTCCTCTACCACATTTACACATTTGTAGATTTCGAAAAACAGTAGGCACATTGTACCCACTACAAAAGGTTATAACTGTCGTTCCTATCGAACTCGCACTGATTTGCCAAGGACTAAGTAATAAGTATTTTCTCAGGTTATCTGCATATTCTGGCTTTCTATATATATTTTGTTGAACTTGTTCTTGACCTGAATATGCATATAATATTATTTGCAGACAAGGGGTGGGGGGGGGGGGGGGGGGGGGGGCGTAGTTGTGATCATATGGTAGTTTGATTTACAACTACCTATGCAACCAGTGTCTATCACCACTGAAACTGCGAGTTCGAATCCCGCTAATGGGGAGGTATACTAGATACACTGATTATGTGATAAAATTTGTCAGTGACTTGCGGCAGGTTGGTATTTTTCTCCAGATTCCTCCGCCAATAACACTGACCGCCACGATATAACTGAATTATTGTTGATAGTGGCGTTAAACACCATAACCCTAACCATATCCCCAAAACAAGGTGAAGATTAACAAACACAGTTTCCACCATCACTATCTTTATAGTGTTAGCTATATAAAGTAACTAACCTATTGAGTGTGCCACACACATACACATGTTGATTTACATTTACTAATCTCTAGCAAGTCAAAATTGACATTTATTTGATAATAAGTGAACTTTTCTTCAAGTAACTTATTATTTTCTCAGCTGGTGGCTTTAGATATGAAAATAAACATTTACTGACTGATATATTATGAATATTGTTTTATGTGATAATGTATGGTGTTTTGGGTTGAAGGTCTGTACAAGTAATGTTGCGTGTATCTTCGATAAAATGACGTAAGTGTCAACTGACAATATCGTGTTCATTATTGTGTACCTATTGACCATGTGCTGCTGGACTAAACATTGATAGGCGAACAAGAAAGGCTGACCTTTTATTAATAATCCTTGAAATGAATTATTTACAAATTTAATACAAATCATGGAACACATCAGTATTAAAATACAAAGTTGTGAAGAAACAGGAAGTACAAACGAATAATTGTAATATTGAACAAATTTGCACAAGTGAATAAATTCAAAATATGTCCTGCTTTAAATTATCTGTGTATTATCAAGGTTTGACCTGTTCATTATTTTACATTGCAGCTATTACATTGGCCATTATTCTACCAAATTTAATTATCAAACAAAAAACTGCCATTGATGGAATGGGGATACTGTTTTTCCTTTTTTCACATAATGAACAAGGATATGTAATAATATTTAATCTGATTACCATGGGAACATGAAAGACAATGCTGTCTCGCCTTGACTAACATTAGTTCATGTTGCTGTGTAATGAAGAATTGCAATGGGTTCTTTTGTTAAAAAGAAAAAAGACTTGTACATTTGCAAAAATTTCAGGCACTACAAAATTAAACCCACAATATTTGGAAAGCAGGTTAAAACTATCAATTTTCATGTTAAAATGTGCATAGAATTTTACATAGACTAGCTTTTATTTAATAAAAAAATATATATATCTACATTGATATAGAAACGTTTATACAATGTTTATATGGTTGTCCGGTTAACTGCCAAAAAATTAAATAGATAATTCCAGGATACCCTTATGATCCGTTTATATTAAGAATGGCACAAAATATACGAAATTTGTCAACTCAAAGCGAACCTGAGTAACATTCACAACTTGACTAACACTTAAAACTTATTATAATGTTGAAATTCTTCTTTATGTCATCCGGTAAAGCGAAAACAAACCAAAAGCACACGTGTACAAGACAAACTCTGTCATGTTAAGCAGAAAGTTATTATTAAAACTGCCAAGATTAAAATAATGAAGCGATGTAAGCAACGAAACAAGGATGGGGGGAATATAATGTTATATCTTCGCACAGAAAGTCAAGGATTCATTAAATCAAATAGTAGAACAAAGAAAACCAGAGGCTCTCAAGAGCCTGTATCGTTCACCTGGTTATAAAAAGAACCAATTGGTCCTATGTAAAAACTATGTCCTGCAGTGGTAGTCATCTTGGAATTACGATCAACATAAAAAACACAAAGTTTGTAAAGGACCTTCCAATGATTGATGCACAGTTTAGGTTCAATCAGTGCAATAGCTTCAGAGAAGAATATATTTCTTTATTTTCCCCATATGGGCCTGTGTTAATACTATGACCTGTGGTAGCAGCCATCTTGGATTTCCGATCGGCATAAAAAACAGAAACTTTGTAGAGGACCTTCCAATGATCATTCCTGGGCAGTTTGGTTTCAATTATCCAAGTGGTTTCAGAGAAGAAACGTTTTGAAACATTTTTCCCATAGGGTCCAATGTTAAACCAAGTCCTGCCGTAGCCGCCATGTTGAATTTCATATCAGAACCAAAAACGCCAAGTTTGTAGAGGACCTTCCAATGCACATTCATGTACAGTTTGGCTTTAATCATATTTGTATTTTCTGAGAAGAAGGCATTTGAACATTTTCCCATAGGCTTCAATGTTAATCTATGTCCTGCGGTGGTGGCCATCTTGGATTTCTGATCGGCATAAAAAGCACACACTTTATAGAGGACCTTCCAATATTCATTCCTTGGTAGTTTGGTTTCAATTATCCAAGTGGTTTCAGAGAAGAAGCGTTTTGAAACATTTTCCTCATAGGGTCCAATGTTAAACTAAGTCCTGCCGTAACCGCCATTTTGAATTTCATATCGGAACAAAAAGCATAAATTTTATAGAGGACCATCCAATGAACATTCATGTACAGTTTGGCTTTAATTATATTTGTAGTTTCTGAGAAGAAGGCATTTGAACATTTTCCCATAGGGTCCAATGTTAATCTATGTATTGCGGTGGCGGCCATCTTGAATTTTCGATCGGCATTAAAAAAATAGAAACTTTGTAGAGGACCTTCCAATGATCATTCCTGTGCAGTTTGGTTTCAATTGTCCAAGTGGCTTCAGAGAAGATGCGTTTTGAAACATTTTTTTCATAGGGTCCAATGTTAAACTAAGTCCTGTCGTAGCCGCCATTTTGAATTTCATATCGGACCAGAAAACCTTAAGTTTGTAGAGGACCATCCAATGAACATTCATGTACAGTTTGGCTATAATCATATTTGTAGTTTCTGAGAAGAAGGCATTTGAACATTTTCCCATAGGGTTCAATGCTAATCTATGTATTGCGGTGGCGGCCATCTTGGATTTCTGATCGGCATATAAAACAGATACTTTGCAGAAGACCTGCCAAAGATCATTCCTGGGCAGTTTGGTTTCAACTGTCCAAGTGGTTTAAAGAGAAGAAGCGTTTTGAAACATTTTTCCCATAGGGTTCAATGTTAAACTAAGTTCTGCTGTAGCCGCCATTTTGAATTTCATATCGGAACAAAAAACGTATAGTTTGTAGAAGACCATCCAATGAACATTCATGTACAGTTTGGCCTTAATCATATTTGTAGTTTCTGAGAAGAAGGCATTTGAACATTTTCTCATAGGGTCCAATGTTAATCTATGTACATTGTATTGCGGTGGCGGCCATCTTGGATTTCCGATCGGCATATAAAACAGAAACTTTGTAGAGGACCTGCCAAAGATCATTCCTGGGCAGCTTGGTTTCAACTGTCCTAGTGGTTTCAGAGAAGAAGCGTTTTGAAACATTTTTCCCATAGGGTTCAATGTTAAAGTAAGTTCTGCTGTAGCCGCTATTTTGAATTTCATATCGGAACAAAAAACGTAAAGTTTGTAGAGCACCATCCAATGAACATTCATGTACAGTTTGGCTTTAATCATATTTGTAGTTTCTGAGAAGAAGGCATTTGAACATTTCCCAATAGTTTCCAATGTTAATCTATGTCCTGCGGTGGCGGCCATCGTGGATTTCTGATCGGCGTCAAAACACACACTTTGTAGAGGACCTGCCAATGATCATTCATGTGGAGTTTGGTTTCAATTGTCCAAGTGGTTTCAGAGAAGATGCGTTTTGAAACATTTTTTCCATAGGGTCCAATGTTAAACTAAGTCCTGTCGTAGCCGCCATTTTGAATTTCATATCGGACCAGAAAACCTTAAGTTTGTAGAGAACCATCCAATGAACATTCATGTACAGTTTGGCTTTAATCATATTTGTAGTTTCTGAGAAGAAGGCAGTTGAACATTTTCTCATAGGGTCCAATGTTAATCTATGTATTGCGGTGGCGGCCATCTTGGATTTCCGATCGACATATAAAACACAAAATTTGTAGAGGACCTTCCAATGATCATTCCTGGGCAGTTTGGTTTCAATTGGCCAAGTGGTTTCAGAGAACCATTTTGAAACATTCTTCTCATAGGGTCCAATGTTAAACTAAGTCCTGCAGTAGCCGCAATTTTGAATTTCATATCGGAACAAAAAACGTAAAGTTCCTAGAGGACCATCCAATGAACATTCATGTACAGTTTGGCTTTAATCATATTTGTAATTTCTGAGAAGAAGGCATTTGAACATTTTCCCATAGGGTCCAATGTTAATCTATGATCTGCGGTGGCTGTCAACTTGGATTTCCGATCGGCATACAAAACAGAAACTTTGTAGAGGACCTTCCAATGATCATTCCTGGGCAGTTTGGTTTCAATTGTCCAAGTGGTTTCAGAGAAGAAGCATTTTGAAACATTTTCCCCATAGAGTCCAATGTTAAACTAAGTCCTGCCGTAGCCGCCATTTTGAATTTCATATCGGAACAAACAACCTTAAGACTGTAGAGGACCATCCAATGAACATTCATGTACAGTTTGGCTTTAATCATATTTGTAGTTTCTGAGAAGAAGGCATTTGAACATGTTCCCATAGTTTCCAATGTTAATCTATGACCTGCGGTGGCGCCCATCTTGGATTTCTGATCGGCATATAAAGCAGAAACTTTGCAGAAGACCTGCCAAAGATCATTCCAGGGCAGTTTGGTTTCAATTGTCCAAGTGGTTTCATAGAAGATGCGTTTTGAAACATTTTTTCCATTGGGTCCAATGTTAAACTAAGTTCTGTCGTAGCCGCCATTTTGAATTTCATTTCGGACCAGAAGACCTTCAGTTTGTAGAGGACCACCCAATGAACATTCATGTACAGTTTGGCTTTAATCATATTTGTAGTTTCTGAGAAGAAGGCATTTGAACATTTTCTCATAGGGTCCAATGTTAATCTATGTATTGCGGTGGCGGCCATCTTGGATTTCCGATCGACATATAAAACACAAAATTTGTAGAGGACCTTCCAATGATCATTTCTGGGCAGTTTGGTTTCTATTGTCCAAGTGGTTTCAGAGAAGCGTTTTGAAACATTCTTCTCATAGGGTCCAATGTTAAACTAAGTCCTGCCGTAGCCGCTATTTTGAATTTCATATCGGAACAAAAAACGTAAAGTTCGTAGAGGACCATCCAATGAACATTCATGAACAGTTTGGTTTCTTCAAAAGCTTGTAAAAGATAAGAAGATTCATGAGGCTAGAGCCTTTAATTTCACATACAGGTATATTGATGACGTTTTATCCATCAATAATTCTAGATTTGCAGAATTTCTTCCATTGATATATCCTCCAGAGCTGGAAGTTAAAGAGACCACCGATACAGCTTCGTCCGCATCATTATTGGACTTATACCTCGAATTTGACGACAGTGGTCAATTCGGTACTAAAATTTATGATAAGCGGGACGACTTCAATTTTAAAATCATAAATTTTCCAAACATGTGAAGCAATATACCAGCTTCTCCTGCATATGGTGTTTACAACTCGCAATTGATTCGCTATGCAAGGGTCAGTAGCAATTATTCTGATTTCCTGAAACGTCATCTTCATCTGAGAAACAGGCTACTGGACCAGGGCTATAAAAAGATTCGCCTTATTCGATCTCTTAAAAGGTTTATATTCCGATACCAATATCTTGTCGAAATATATTCCGTCTCTGCAGAAAAAATTATAAGCGATGCATTTTCATATAGTGAAAATGTATAAAGATAAAGAAGTCAAAAATGTCAAGAATTTTTTTTGTCAATGTGTGACGTAAAAATATTTTTGACATTTACGTCATCGAATATGGTACTGCTTTGACAACTATTTTACCTATTTTGTTCCTGTATTTAAATACTGTTACAGTGACAGCCGGAACCTTTGAACCGTAATGAGGGCGGGAGGTTTGGCGCCTTAAAATCTGATTCAACCCACCATTTCTTTAGAAATGCCTGTACCAAGTCAGGGTCATTACGGTTTTCCCAGTTTTCCGGTTGTTGACTGATTTTGTCTGTTTATATAATTATGAGTTTTGACTTTCCCTTTGTAAGATTGTTCGGAGTTCGGTAATTTTGTTATTACCTTTATTTAATCATATTTGTAGTTTCTGAGAAGAAGGCATTTGAACATTTTCCCATAGTTTCCAATGTTAATCTATGTCCTGCGGTGGCGGCCATCGTAAATTTCTGATCGGCATAAAAAACACACACTTTGAAGAGGACTTTCCAATGATCATTCCTGGGCAGTTTGGTGTCAACTGTCCAAGTGGTTTCAGAGAAGAAGCGTTTTGAAACATTTCCCCCATAGGGTCCAATATTAAACTAAGTTCTGCCGTAGCCGCCATTTTGAATTTCATATCGGAACAAAAAACGTAAAGTTTGTAGAAGACCATCCAATGAACATTCATGTATAGTTTGGCTTTAATCATATTTGTAGTTTCTGAGAAGAAGGCATTTGAACATTTTCCCATAGGGTCCAATGTTAATCTATGTACATTGTATTGCGGCGGCGGCCATCCTGGATTTCCGATCGGCATATAAAACAGAAACTTTGTAGAGGACCTGCCAAAGATCATTCCTGGGCAGTTTGGTTTCAACTCTATAAGTGGTTTCAGAGAAGACGCGTTTTGAAACATTTTTGCCATAGGGTTCAATGTTAAACTAAGTCCTGCTGTAGCCGCCATTTTGAATTTCATATCGGAACAAAAAGCGTTCAGTTTGTAGAGGACCACCCAATGAACATTCATGTACAGTTTGGCTTTAATCATATTTGCAGTTTCTGAGAAGAAGGCATTTGAACATTTTCCCATAGTTTCCAATGTTAATCTATGTCCTGCGGTGGCGGCCATCGTGGATTTCTGATCGGCATAATAAACACACACTTTGTAGAGGACCTTCCAATGATCATTCATGTGCAATTTGGTTTCAATTGTCCAAGTGGTTTCATAGAAGATGCGTTTTGAAACATTTTTTCCATAGGGTCCAATGTTAAACTAAGTCCTGTCGTAACCGCCATTTTGAATTTCATATTGGACCAGAAAACTTTCAGTTTGTAGAGGACCATCCAATGAACATTCATGTACAGTTTGGCTTTAATCATATTTGTAGTTTCTGAGAAGAAGGGATTTGAACATTTTCTCATAGGGTCCAATGTCAATGTATGTATTGCGGTGGCGGCCATCTTGGATTTCCGATCGACATATAAAACACAAAATTTGTAGAGGACCTTCCAATGATCATTTCTGGGCAGTTTGGTTTCAATTGTCCAAGTGGTTTCAGAGAAGCGTTTTGAAACATTCTTCTCATAGGGTCCAATGTTAAACTAAGTCCTGCAGTAGCCGCCATTTTGAATTTCATATCGGAACAAAAAACGTAAAGTTTGTAGAGGACCACCCAATGAACATTCATGTACAGTTTGGCTTTAATCATATTTGTAGTTTCTGAGAAGAAGGCATTTGAACATTTTCACATAGTTTCCAATGTTAATCTATTTCCTGCGGTGGCGGCCATCGTGGATTTCTGATCGGCATAAACACACTTTGTAGAGGACCTGCCAATGATCATTCATGTGTAGTTTGGCTTCAATTGTCCAAGTGGTTTTAGAGAAGATGCGTTTTGAAACATTTTTTCCATAGGGTCCTATGTTAAACTAAGTCCTGTCGTAGCCGCCATTTTGAATTTCATATCGGACCAGAAAACCTTAAGTTTGTAGAGGACCATCCAATGAACATTCATGTACAGTTTGGCTTTAATCATATTTGCAGTTTCTGAGAAGAAGGCATTTGAACATTTTCTCATAGGGTCCAATGTTAATCTATGTATTGCGGTGGCGGCCATCTTGGATTTCCGATCGACATATAAAACAGAAACTTTGTAGAGGACTTTCCAATGATCATTCCTGGGCAGTTTGGTTTCAATTGTCCAAGTGGTTTCATAGAAGATGCGTTTTGAAACATTTTTTCCATAGGGTCCAATGTTAAACTAAGTTCTGTCGTAGCCGCCATTTTGAATTTCATATCGGAACAAACAACCTTAAGATTGTAGAGGACCATCCAATGAACATTGATGTACAGTTTGGCTTTAATCATATTTGTAGTTTCTGAGAAGAAGGCATTTGAACATGTTCCCATAGTTTCCAATGTTAATCTATGTCCTGCGGTGGCAGCCATCCTGGATTTCCGATCGGCATAAAATACAGAAACTTTGCAAAGGACATTCCAATGCTCATTCGTTTACAGTTTGGGTTCAGTCAGTTCATTAGTTTCAGAGAAGAAGCATTTTGAAAGAAGATCTTTGAAATTTCAGCCAATCAGAGCATATTATTGGCCCTGGCAGCCATGTTGAATATCCGACTGGAACGAAAAACAGTAACTTTGTAGAGGACCATCCAAGGAACATTTCCATTGGCCTAGTGGTTTCGGAGAAGAAGCTTGAAATGTGAAAAGTTTACAGACGACAGACGACAGACAACAGACGACAGACGATGGACGCCAAGTGATGGCAATAGTTCACCTGGACCTTTGGTCCAGGTGAACTAAAAAGGGGGGAGGGCAGAATAGTAATCATGAAGTATTTATCTTTTTGATGGTACATTGTCTTGTAATTTCAATTCAAAAGAATATGGAATGGGCATATTCAAATTAGTGCCACAATTTGAACACAGAGTATACTTGCTTTCATAGATTCATACCAATTAATGTTAAACAAATCTTCACAATTCGTTTTTTTAAGAAACGATTTGCATCAAACATGAAGACAAAACACTTAACACAACCTTTATAGATATGAAAATGAAAACCAAATGGTAAATCATTTGGTGTCTTATCTATGGGACTAATAAAAAATGACTATTAGGCCAAAGGAAAAATATGTGTGTTTAGGGTTTCATCCCTCAACAAAATAGGGTAGGTAGGTAAGGAATTTTTTTTTCAAAATATTTTTACATTAAGTTAATGGGGAAGAAATCCAAAGTTTAACTGTGCATAAGCCAAAATGACCATAAAAATGTTAGGGTAGACATTTTTAAGAGCAAACAAATAGGGTAGGTAGGGAAATCCTAAACACACATATTGTATTTGTTGGCCTTACGATCATTTCTTCTTTCATAATCAACAGGCGGTTCGTTTGGTATCGATACCCGTCTATTTTTAGCAATAGTCTTTCTTCTAATAACACAAACAATAATCGTTATTATAACGATTAATATACATGCTGCCAATACTACTGCTCCTATAATTATTTCCATTACAATATCTTTTGAACCGTCATTAGTTCCCATCGTGGTTGTTTCGTTTGTGATTGTGTGTTGTTCTGTAGTTGCGTTTGTGATTGTTTGTTGTTCTGTAGTTGCGTGTGTGATTGTTTGTTGTTCTGTAGTTGCAGTTGTCGTTGGATCTGAATTGAAAGTAATGATTTCTATGTTTAATATGGCAAAATCTATATATAAGGACCATTTTAAAATATCATGTTCGAAAATATTAAGCATTGTTGTAATTCTGCAATGTCCAAAAATGAACACAAATGGAATAATTGTCCTTTTCAGAATGCGGATTATCATATTGTATAATGTTACTCTTCCATTGTATTTAAAAGGTATATATCAAATACAAAAGATTTTACTGTAAAAAACGACAATTTAACCATATTGACGATAGCAATCATTACTGACACAGACTGACTATTGACTAAGACTGCATTGACAACATGACAATATCAGTAACATATTTATCATAAAAAGTAACACACATTGCTAATAAAATAATGTACATTATTCACACTTGAAAACTTTAGAGGGCCCGGATGGCTCAATGAGTTAGGTAGTTGGATCACCTAGCAACTCATACAAGCCTACCGCCAATACGGTGTGGGTTCACGTCCGGCTTTGTAAATTACAAAAAGGTGCATTCGACTCGCAGTCGCACGTGATAAAGTTTGCCAGTTACTTGCCCATGGTCGATGGTTCTCTCCGGGTACTCTTCTTCCACCACTAATCTGGTCGCCATGATATAGCTGAAATATAGCTGAAAGTGGCGCTACGCACCAAAAATCAAATCAAACCAAATCGAAAACCTTGGTTTTCTTTACACCCAAAGGGAGTATCAATATCGCTTTAATGAAAAGAGAGATCAAACTGTGATTGTCAACAATTCCACTAATATTAACAAAACGAACAACCACGTCTAATTTCAAATAGCCGACCACGATATATGGAATTTGAAATTCATGTCGTGGGTTGGGACAGACACAAATATGGCGGGGTTAAACCAGTAAATGGTTTCCCAACTCTTCTCCTCTTGGTATTTGAATCTCCAACTACAATACAGCTAGATGTAAACAAACACTAAAAAACCTGCACAGCTTCGCTACCACTAAATAAATCGTACACTATCATAAGCATGAATAATAACATAAACATTGGCAGGATCAATAAAACAGACTACTAGCTAAGCCAAATAATATGTTGGTTCAAGATTATTACACTTGGGGGAAAACAATTATAACCGATACTCCTAACAAATTTATTATCAATAAATCATAAATTTCTTAAGAAATCAATGGTCTTCCTGGGAGACCAGAGTTAATAGGTAATTCATTTGTTGGAATAAAGCATTAGTAATAAAATACGGTATGAAATATAATTGCATTGATTTAATTGCTAGTATGACCTAATAGTTATAATAACAGATTGTCTATATGTTAGCAAAGAGTCAACTATATTTTTTAAATCATAACGAATAAGATTTATCAATGATTTCACAATTTTAGATGTGTCAATTGTGAAGCATCCATGTTTTTAATTACGTAGCAATAAAAACATGGATTGGAAATACCCTGATGTATATATAAACGTCTAAATGATTTGAATGACAACATTTTCGTCTCACCAAAAGTGTCTCGGTTAGACGAAAATTTTGTCATTCAACAAAGTGTTTAATTCTTTATTACTTTGTTTTGTGTCCTTTTTGTTGTTTTACAAACCATTTTAGACGTTTATAATTTATTTTACTTGTATAGTATGGTTATACCGTAACGATCCAAAACCCCGTAAGATTGGTTGTTGACTGGTTTTTCAGACGTTCTATATATATCACACAAAATCTTTATAGTGGTAATAATTGGTGAAAGTTTTCAATAATATTTGAACACGATATCCTTTGTGTACAAGTCTTTTTTTATTATCACGAGGTTACGGTAATTTAAATCACAATCATTATCATAAATGTAATACGAACCAAATGAAAAATGCACACACCACATGATGAAGCCAAAGAAATGTCATCATCCAGGAAAAGAAAATTAACGCTACGGAAAGAAAAATAGTCTCTTTTGTCACAAACGCGCGTTCAATTAACATTGTGAAGTGGATATGGCTAATTTCAAAAACTTATCACAGTCCTTTTAATGTTAAGACTTGTTCAACGGAAGGAAATTAGGAATATTTAGAGTGAAAACGTGGTATCTTACACCAATCTGGTATTAATTTGCAGTCATTAACCGTAAACAGGATAGCCGGAATCGGTTATGGTCACATATTTCCAAGGAAGTAACACCTTATTTTAATAACTATCTCATATAGGATATGTAAATTTCAATAATTAAAACAAGCTTTCAATAAAACCAATCTATTTTGTTTTATGTTGGTCATATTTGGTCCTCTTGAGTTCCATTTTTCTCGTAAACCATACGAGCTAGATCAAATATGCTTGCACATTGCAGGTTTTTAATAAAAAAAGCCTCCCTAAAATCAGATTTGAAATACAAATTTTAACTTTTATGCGATGGTCCTTTCACAACGTTGACACAGTAAGAGTTACATCAAAATCGGTTGCAAATAAAAAAATAATTGCTTCAAGGGAATTCAATGGAAAATAACTGCATTCAAAATAGGCTTAGCATAAAATAAAGTTATCAGTTTGGGTGCTGGTTTCTTTTGACCCCCTTTATCTCAGAAACTAAGAGATAGGTCAAGTCTGCTTGAAACATACAGGCAGGAAATGTCATAAGAAATCAAAAGAAAAACAAACATCAAATTTGAACGTCAAGTAATAATGCAAAATCTTGGGTGTCTGTACCATTTGGCACCCTTATATCTTGGTAATGGTAAGAACCATACAAAATCTGTTACATAAAACATAAATAGAACTTTATAAGGGACACCAAGAAAATAAATTGTTGAAAAAAAAGTTCCAAATACAAAAAAAGGACCATTTTGTTACACCTATAGGCGTCTTATTCCATTAGTGGATCGAAAAAATAAAACATAATTATATTAGATGACAATCCAACGATCATTCAAACAAAGTTTAGTTCCAATTGGACTAGCAGTTTCAGAGAAAAAGAATAACATGTGAAAAGATTACAGACGACAGACAACGAACACAGAAGCAAAGTGATGGCTATTGTTCACATGATCCTTTAATTTGGGTATTACTCCATAAACCGTCAACCTTTATCAATTAATGAAAATGCATTTTAGCCCATGCTATAAGGCAACCCTCGACCAGCTTTTTGTGTGACTTACTTTTTCTAAACAGTCTATAAGTATATCAACTTTCTGTATCGACATGTAGCAATTTTAAACAATTCAAAAAATATAAAACAAATATTGCCTCTTCCCTGTCATTTATACTGGAACCACTAAATGACTAAATCTAATAAAATCCAAGTGATATAGATATGGGATCTTCTCTATTAGGTGTTTCCTTATTGACCTCGGTGAAAGTTAAAGCTAAAGCTCATTACTGGTTTTTACTTTCCTGCTACTGTTTGAAGATAGCAGTCACTCTTTGAATACTTTTAATAATTTTTCGTGGATCGTTGAACAATTTGGAAATCATGACATATATACTTAATATAACCATTAAATGCATACTCTTAAAAAATACAAGTAATAGAGAAAAGGGATTTTCACCATTAAAGATCGAGAATATGTGTGGTTTTTTTTTATTGCTTTTGCTATTTTGTTATTGCCGCAATCACTCTTTCAATATATTTATTAATGTTTCCAGTATCATTGAAAGCATAATTGATAAGACCATTCTGTATTGCCCTGATTTGAGATAATATTTCAATTGCAATATACTTGCTATTAGTAAGATGAGAGATGCGTTAACAATAAGACGATATAGTAAGGATGCACACTACCTTATTATAATAGTGACAGTTGTAATAGGGAGAGAGAGACTGAGAGCCAGTGACTCAACCAAACTTCAACAATGCTAAAATAAAATAACATAGTCGCGAATCAACTGCTCTTAGCGTTTCAGGTATTCAGAACCACATTTAGACTGGTAACGCACATACTATTTGCCAGTCACTGTGAGAAACACTATTGGGATTTCAGAATGTCTTGAGAAATGGATGGAAAGTGGGACCATTTTTTCAGCGCAGTCAGACTGTGCAGTCCTAGTAGTCCTAGTAAGGCAAAATGATGGAGATATTCGATGGTATTGTGTTCATTTGAAGAAAATAAGAACAGTTTGAAGATACCAACGGAGTAATCAGAAGCCGTAAATCGATGGACAGACAATATGAGAAATCCTTACCTATCGTAACGACGTGATCATTGATAGTCTAGATTTTGAATTTCATATAAAAATTGTAGCGTAGTTACAAGACTTGTGGAATATTTGTGTTAAATGATCTTTGTATTTTCATCCAGAGTGCAGTTGGCATGATAGCAAAACCAAGCTTCAGTTAATGCTATATATGTACATGTGGGCCATCTGTTCATTTACCTCCTGGAATGATGACCACTTCCCTGACGAGATGTTTATCTGATAAGCCGGATTGATGTGTTGATATTCATGAACAATAATTTATAATTATTTGTTTATACGCATTCAAAATGTAATATTC